>CM067174.1:49459891-49481195 GCA_034093135.1 Erigeron breviscapus | reverse complement strand
CGGGAAAGCGGTTAGACGTCTAAGAGTTGTGACTCGACCCTAATCTTACTAAACCAACTTGTTTAGGATTATAGAAGTTGACTTTGATGATAATATGATATTTATTGCTAGGTTGCGGACTCGTAGCGGTTGTTGAGCATTTATAACTCCTTATTAACTCGTAATCGTAGCTTGGAAGCCAAGGTGAGTTTCGTATCTGCCTACTCGCTTGAGATTCGGGCTGAAAAGTGTAAACCTTGCTTGTTTACTTGCTTTTATTGATTTATTGATTGATGGGCTTGATTGTTAGATTGATGTGATGGTTCTTTTCGTTGTTGATTGATTGAGTGATTTGGTTTAAATGTTGAATTGTCGAGACGGTTATTACGCTTGAATGACTTGATTTATGTTTTGTTAAGTATTTCATTAATATTAGGATTGACGTACATACATGATAGTCGGTTATACCTTCATTGGGTTTTAGATGTGGTGGGAAGGCTGCGGGTGACCCTATATATAAGCATCTGAGACTCGAAGGAAGTAGAATACTCTTAAGTGTATGTACGTATAGTTGGTTTAAATTGAAATTTGATTTATGAACGGTGATTATTGATTGTTGGTTCACGTTCGTTGAATGTTGATTAGTGGCTTATAACTTAAGATTATTGATTGTTGGTTAAAGTTCACCGTATATTGATTGTTGGTTCATGACTGATGCATTTACATTTGATTGTAAGCATTGCATACATTATTGATAACCCTCGGCAGGGGATTGCCGACATCCTGGTGCATAGATGTATGCACCCATTTTGGATGTAGTGCCTGACTCCGAGTATATAGACATATATACTCGATGATTTTGAGATACAGCCTTGTTCATTGTGATGACAGAAGGGTATCGTTGCATTGGTGACTGGCGTTCACGCATAAGATAGGTATGTTGACTTATTTATGCATTTGGTACTTGCATTTGATATTCATATCATTGAGCATTCATTTACACGCATTTACGTACTTATGAAATTTTGTTGATTGGATATTGTTGTGTTACTTAGAGGCTCACTGTAAGTCACGTCTAGCCTCTACTTGTACATTATGATTATTGTTATGGTTCCTTGTGGACCATTACTACGAACTCACCAACCTTGTGTTGACTATGCTTAGTACACTTTTCAGGTAATCAGGTTAATCCTGGGCGTGGAGTATAGTTGCTTGCTTGCTTGCTGTTTAACCCGGGCATGGGACTTGATGAATCAAGGATTCATAGACCTTCTCTTTTGCATTATACTTAGGATTAATTGCCATCTTTTGAATGCTCCTTTGTAACCTTGATGGTTATTGCTCCTTTTGTATTTTGGTACTTGTTTCGTCTTTGTAATGGATTCACTGAATCTTTATTTGCATTTAGTTCTTGTTCTATTGTAATTCCACCTTGTGCTATATGATTTCCGTGATATTCCGAGCCTCGGCTTGGGGTGTTACAGATTGCCACCAACGCATAAGATGTTATCCCGCGAACACACCCCAAAAGCAACGAACAACACCCGACACCATTGTGGTGTATTGACTTCAAACAACTTAAGATCAACCAAGTCTTCCATTTTATTGCGAACCAAATGATACAACAATCAACTTTTGACATTTAAGAATGAGAAATACCCACTAGTAGCCCAAGTTTTTTTTTTTTTTTTGAATCATTTTCTCCTTGTTTCGAACCATTTTTACTCTACTAGTAGGCACCCCCTTACAACGATGAATAATGTCAATATAACAATGTAATTTATTCGAACAATCCAAGAAAATCCCCAATAATTTGACCAATCGACGTATTCCCCAAGACCAAGAATATTCCAATTGACAATCCACTGAAGCTCTCCCAAACCGCCCAAACAAACCAACGACAATCAAAGGCCCCAAGAGTTAGACTATCGGTATAGCGAGGAAAAGTTTACATATTTAAGTGGATTTATACAAAGAGAAAAGGCTAAGCTCAAAAAGGTATCTAAGTGTATCATGCACTAGAGATGAGTGCAACAAGGGTTTACAAAGAAAAGAAATTCACTGGCCAGAGTAGCTAGCAACTCAAAACATGTATGTACATGTATAAAAGTAAGTATACTAAAAGAAAAATGGGGTGAATAGAAAGAAAAACGGGTTAAACCTAGTATGCCAATTCGTCATCCAATGTACTTATATCACCGAAGTGATCTCACTGCGGTCTCATAACGATCAACCAGGCCAAGTTCTAGAATCAATACAATCACCGGCACACTCATATCAAAGAAAGTTACCCGGAAATGGAATAAATTAACCTCAAATTTGCACATCATAGTTCAGAGTTCAAAATAGAACCCTTACTCTTGAATAAATCCAAAAGCCTATGAGAGGGACATATTTATAAGGCAATCAAACCAAAACCATAAACACCTAGCATATCATACTGAATGAAGAATCTCACATATTTGGTGTTTGGGAAATTTGAGTATGCAAGTAATGTTATCAATCCAAAAGAGTTAGCCCGATAACTGTTCAGAACACATTTCGCCGGTTAAATTAGTACCAAGGGAAAAAAAATTGTTTTGTAGTAAAATTGCTCATTTAGATCATGAATTAAGTGACAAAAGCAATCTACCACAAGGACAAGCTCAGCAAAAGTTTCAAATCATATCATCTTCAGTCATCTTACCAAATAAAAACAACCAATCTCAAACATGCACATCATAGTTCAGAGTTCAAGATAGAACCCTTACTCTTGGATAAATCCAAAAGTCTATGAGAGGGACATATTTACAAGAACGGTTAAATCTCAATGGCAAAACAACAAAAGAGATATATCCGGTTGCTTAAACCTATTTGCCACCCCCCCCACACACACACACTTAAGATGGACAATGCCCTCAATGTCCAACACTCGGTCAAAACAAGGGTAAATAGGGGTAAGCACAAATAGACAGAAAGAATGAGAACACATACCGGATCAAGAACACATTTCGTTTCAAAACAAGTAAGTCGACCCCGCACCACAAATTGCTCTTTCTAAAAACGGAAGTCCAATTTGCTTGACGGGAGAAACAGACTAGTCCAAACGGAATGTGCGAAAGCTGTGTGCGAAACAATGTCAGTAAAGATGCCAATTAAAAATGTTGCGCTGAACTTACTGCCAGCATATGCACGTGACATCGTAGTGAGCTACTAACACGATCACACAATCAAACAAATCGATGCCACTGAATGTAGGTGAGAATGAGACCCCCCTCCCCCACACTTGGGTTCCACTAAGTATGGCCATCAATTCGGATAATCCTGCGGAATTACAATCCAAAAGAACAACCATCCAAAATATCCTAAAATAGTTCAAACTAAATAAAGTGTCATGCAGAAAATAAAGGAAACAAAGGAAAATACAAATGTTTCATCACCCCGTAGGGTGGGTACCAGACAAAATAATAACTAAAGTACCGTCATGAAAATAAAGATAAAGTTCCAACATAACCAATCATACGATGATTCCATCCCACGGATCCGGATGGGAATCATATCCTCCTACTGCTGCTGACCATGGTAACCATAGGGTAATCCGGGTGCTCCAAAAATACTCATCACCAAATCGTACCCCTCCTCCTGAGCTGCACCGGAACCCCTGCATCTCCTCCACTAGACATACCAGCACCAAAACCTGATTGAGTACCTGCAAAAGAAGAGAAACCACCGCCAACACTGCCACCCTGATAATCCCCAAACTGAACTGGGCCTCGAGGTGAACCACCCAAATCATGGGGTGGTGGTGGCATGTCCCCCGGGGCAGTAGCGTGTGAGTAATATGACTGGCCTCCCTGGCGATAATCAGGGACAAAAATCGGCGGTGGAGAGAACTGAGGAACTGGGTCGGGTCGAACAAACTCCCTACCATGATACTGGGCATCCCACATCGGCTGATAGTAGTCAAGACAATAGTTTGTGTGGGCCTGCTGCGAACCAATCCAGTTAAAGTCCTGGTCCATCCTCCTCTGATATGAATCAAACTCATGCCGACTCTTCTGCTGCGCCTCATAAATACTCTGAACAGTGTTCCCCAAAAGTGTAAAGTCAAACGAGCGAGGGATGGGAATGTTACGACCACCCCTCCTCGGTGGCTCCGGTGGAGCATCCGCCATCTCATCGTCAACATCAACCTCCTGTACGGAGGTGGTCCATCCTCCTCTGATATGAATCAAACTCATGCCGACTCTTCTGCTACGCCTCATAAATACTCTGAACAGTGTTCCCCAAAAGTGTAAAGTCAAACGAGCGAGGGATGGGAATGTTACGACCACCCCTCCTCGGTGGCTCCGGTGGAGCATCCGCCATCTCATCGTCAACATCAACCTCCTGTACGGGAGGTGGTCCTTAAACTTCACCCTCATCAGCCAACAACTGCTCTTGCTAATTTGCTTTCTTCTTCCTCAAAATCCTTCCCCTCCACAGCTCATTATACGTAAAACTCTCCTGATGAACTGGTAATGAGAGATGAGTCTGGCAAGCATCTGAATCAAAGACTCCCATTCTCTTATAGATAACCGTGATGAAATGTCCCAAAACCAAATTTGAATCAGAATGGTTACACATTCGGACAAGAAGTACAAGAGGAGGCAAAGCAAACCTTGATGGAGCACCTTCAGAAAAGAGCTTAAGTAACCATAAATCATTCTGGTAAGCCTTTTCCCAATGAGTAGATCGCTGCACCAAGAATGTCACAATCATGCAGTGGAGTAACCTCAGACGTACGTTCTTTATCTTCGACACACCACTAGTGTAGGTCCAAGTTTCTCCCCCCATAATCCTTGTGAAATACTCCAAAATAGACTCTCCATCCCCCAAATCGGCTCCTATCCTATAGCCCTTCTTCAGAATAGCCTTAAGATCCGCACTCTGCAACTCCTCTCTCGAATACATCGCACAATAATAACCAAACTCAGCAATCGACAGCTTCCTCTGCTGTCCCCCACAATAAAACCATACAATCCTTTCCTCAAAAATATCCTTAACTTTTCCCAACTCCTTCTTCAGCTTCAAGGTCGAATAAAACTCCAAACATAACTCACGGTAGGCGGGCTCACGGTTAGCAAAAACCCGTCGCCAAATCTCACAATTCACGTCATGCCCTCTTGACTCCCCTCCAACTCTCAAACTCATAGACAACCACCTTCGTATGTCCTCCTGTACTCCATATATCTGAGCTTGAATACAATGTAAATATCTCGCGGGACAAACGGGATGCTTAGAAAGCTTAAACAACTTTTTCTTGTATATGTTCTTGTGTGGCTGCTTAATACCTCCGAATGAGAGCCAAGCATGCCTCTCGTTCAGTTCACCTTCAATGAATGCAAGCGGCTCCTCCACCGGTTTCTTGGAAGTTTTACTCGGGACATCAACGGCCTCACTAGACGTACCCTCAACCATTTTCCGTTTTCCCGCGGCCTTATCAATTGATCCCTACATTCACAAACATGAAAGCGACCAATCGTGAGTAATACGAATGCAAAGTTTGGAACTATATAAAATAAATTGAAAATGTTTGGCAGGGAAGGGACCCCACTGCGGCGCAGTAGGCATTTGGAGACCCCCACTGCGGCGCAGTGGGGTAAAAAGACAATAGAACAGACGAATCTCACTGCGGCGCAGTGAGGCATCACACCCCTCACTGCGGCGCAGTGAGGCAGTTTTCTGGGCAACATACATTCGGGGTAAAGAACAAGCTCACAAAAAGGGGTATAATCCAACAATCAAACATAGGGATAAAGAACCAGTAATCTCCACTAGAAACAACCGACATCTACATTCCCCCATACTTGTTCTTAAAAACAAATCCCCAATTTGTTTCAAAACCCTAATTTTCTCAATTAAAATCAAAATTTTGATGAACAAGTGAACAAGATGATGGATTTACACCAAAATAGCTTCTATTATTCACAAGCATCAAAAACCCCTAAATTAATTTGAAAGATTAAGCTAGCATAACCCCTAGAAATTAAAAACTTCAAAGTAAAAGAAAAATAACAAGGAAACTAAAGAAAAATACTTACACTTCTCCCCATTGTGCAAATATGAAGCAAGAAACCTTGAAGAATTATTAAAGATGGGAAGAAATGGAAGAATTTGAGGGGTGTGAGGAGGTTTTCTTAGAGGAGAGAAAGAAATAAGTGAAAAAGTGAGAGTTACCCACACTTACCTGCCCTGTATATGACTTACCCGGCCTCCCACTGCGGCGCAGTGGAGATTCTTCACTCCCACTGCGGCGCAGTGGGAGGTATTCCACAAGTGAACAGAGGATTCTCACTGCGTCGCATCTGGGACTTTCCACCCCTCACTGCGGCTCAGTGGGGAATCTCTGGAAATTTTCTTCACACTTTTTTTTTCGTATCAAAAATGAAACAACTTACCCGGGACTGTATCAAATCGAAACCACACCTGCACTTACTAACTAAAACAAGATTAAAACTAACTAATTCAAAGGAAAGTAAAATGCGATAAAATAAACACGGGTTGCCTCCCGAGAAGCGCTTAAGTTATTAACGAGTCTTTAGCTTGACTCGACCAACTTTCAAGTATTCAACTCAAACACGGGGATCTCATCAAATATCCCCTCGACCTGCTCTTCTTCCAAATATAGCTTAAGTCGATGACCATTAACAATGAACGATCCTTCACCATTTCGCTTAAACAACTCTACGTAACCCGATGGGTATACGTGCTTAATCACAAACGGTCCAATCCACCTAGAAGTTAGTTTAGGTTTCTTAATCTTAAATTTTGACAAAAAGAACAACACCTTAGCCCCAACCTTAAACTCCTTCCTACGAATCCTCTTATCATGCCAAATCTTGGTCCTCTCCTTATATAGCCTTGAATTCTCATAAGCACCTAGCCTAAGCTCATCAAGCTCGTGGAGTTGCAACATCCTAAGTTCACGCGCTTCCATCAAGTCCAAATTCAAATTCCTCAAGGCCCAATATGCCTTATGCTCTATCTCGAGAGGAAGATGGCAAGTTTTAACATAGAGCAACCGGTATGGCGTGGTGCCAATCGGCGTCTTGTAAGCCCTCCTAAACGCCCACAATGCGTCATTTAATTTTTTCGACCACACCTTGGGGTTATCCCCAACCGTTTTCTCAAGAATTCTCTTCAAAGCCCTATTCGTGTTTTCCACTTGACCACTGGTCTGTGGATGGTATGAGGTAGAAAAGTAGTGGACAACACCGTACCTCTTCAACACTTTAGCTAACTGATGGTTTGCAAAATGGGTACCACGGTCACTAATCAGAGCTCTAGGGCAACCAAAACGACAGAACAACTGTTTCAAGAAATCATTGACTACACGCGCGTCGTTTGTGGGCAAAGCCTTGGCTTCAGCCCATTTAGACACATAGTCAACGGCGACAAGAATATACTGAAACTTATTAGATGGTGGAAAAGGTCCCATAAAGTCTATACCCCAGATATCAAAAACCTCACATACCTGAATACTCTGTTGAGGCATTTCGTCCTGTTTGGTGATGTTTCCCTGTCGCTGGCAGATATCACAAGTCTCGACCAAAGTTTGGGCCTCTTTGAAAATCGTTGGCCAATAAAATCCTGCATCATAGACTTTCTTACCCGTGACTGAAGGACCATAATGACCCCCAGTTGGCCCGTAGTGACACGCATCCAAAATCTCTCTTGTCTCACCTCCAGCAACACATCTCCTTACCATACCATCTGCACAAACATGGAACAAATATGGGTTCTCCCAAAAGTAATACTTAACATCCGATTTAAGCTTCTTCTTCTGCTGAGACGTGAAGTCATTAGGTATCTCACCTGCAACTAGATAATTAGCTATATCTGCAAACCAAGGAATTTCATCAGTGTTAGAAATAAACATCAAAGACTCATCGGGGAAGTTATCATTGATATCCCCCTCTCGAAGTTCCTCGCGGTGGGGATCTTCCAAATGACTCAAATGGTCGGCAGCCAAATTTTCAGCCCCTTTCTTATCCTTTATCTCTATATCAAATTCTTGCAACAAAAGAATCCAACGGATAAGCCTGGGTTTAGCATCCTGTTTCGAGAACAGGTACTTTAGGGCTGAATGGTCAGTGAAAACTATGGTCTTACTCAAAACCAGATATGATCTAAACTTATCAAATGCAAAGACCACTGCAAGCAACTCCTTCTCCGTTGTGGTATAATTTTGCTGGGCAGGGTTCAAAGTCTTACTAGCAAAGTAAATGGGTTTGAAATGATTTTCAACCCTTTGCCCTAGCACAGCTCCAACAGCATAGTCGCTTGCATCACACATCAACTCGAAAGGCAATTCCCAATCTGGAGCTACCATGATAGGAGAATCAGTTAACTTCTCCTTCAACACCTGAAAAGCTCTCAAACAAGCATCATCAAAAACAAAAGGAACGTCCTTCTCCAACAAGTGGGTCATAGGACGAGTAATCTTAGAGAAATCCTTAATAAACCGACGATAAAAACCAGCATGTCCTAGGAAACTCCTTACCCCTTTCACATTGGAAGGAGGGGGTAATTTGGCAATAACATCTATTTTGGCCCGATCAACCTCAATCCCGGCTTTGGACACTTTATGTCCTAACACAATACCCTCAGTGACCATAAAATGGCACTTTTCCCAATTCAAGACAAGGTGTGCCCTCTCACACCTTTCCAACATCCTATCCAAGTTAATTAAGCAAGACTGAAATGATTCCCCAAAGACTGAAAAGTCATCCATGAAAACCTCCATGGAAGTTTCAAGCATGTCTTGAGAGATAGCAATCATGCACCTTTGAAAGGTGCCAGGGGCATTACATAGACCAAACGGCATTCGCCGATAAGCAAAAGTTCCAAAGGGACAAGTGAAAGTGGTTTTCTCTTGGTCCTTGGGATCAATGGGTATTTGGAAGTACCCGGAAAACCCGTCCAAGAAACAGAAATATTCATTCCCCGCTAACGGTGCGACTTATATAATGAATAATGCGCTAACGGTGCGACTTATATAATGAATAATGCGCTAACGGTGCGACTTATATAATGAATAATGCGCTAACGGTGCGACTTATATAATGAATAATGCGCTAACGGTGCGACTTATATAATGAATAATGCGCTAACGGTGCGACTTATATAATGAATAATGCGCTAACGGTGCGACTTATATAATGAATAATGCGCTAACGGTGCGACTTATATAATGAATAATGCGCTAACGGTGCGACTTATATAATGAATAATGCGCTAACGGTGCGACTTATATAATGAATAATGCGCTAACGGTGCGACTTATATAATGAATAATGCGCTAACGGTGCGACTTATATAATGAATAATGCGCTAACGGTGCGACTTATATAATGAATAATGCGCTAACGGTGCGACTTATATAATGAATAATGCGCTAACGGTGCGACTTATATAATGAATAATGCGCTAACGGTGCGACTTATATAATGAATAATGCGCTAACGGTGCGACTTATATAATGAATAATGCGCTAACGGTGCGACTTATATAATGAATAATGCGCTAACGGTGCGACTTATATAATGAATAATGCGCTAACGGTGCGACTTATATAATGAATAATGCGCTAACGGTGCGACTTATATAATGAATAATGCGCTAACGGTGCGACTTATATAATGAATAATGCGCTAACGGTGCGACTTATATAATGAATAATGCGCTAACGGTGCGACTTATATAATGAATAATGCGCTAACGGTGCGACTTATATAATGAATAATGCGCTAACGGTGCGACTTATATAATGAATAATGCGCTAACGGTGCGACTTATATAATGAATAATGCGCTAACGGTGCGACTTATATAATGAATAATGCGCTAACGGTGCGACTTATATAATGAATAATGCGCTAACGGTGCGACTTATATAATGAATAATGCGCTAACGGTGCGACTTATATAATGAATAATGCGCTAACGGTGCGACTTATATAATGAATAATGCGCTAACGGTGCGACTTATATAATGAATAATGCGCTAACGGTGCGACTTATATAATGAATAATGCGCTAACGGTGCGACTTATATAATGAATAATGCGCTAACGGTGCGACTTATATAATGAATAATGCGCTAACGGTGCGACTTATATAATGAATAATGCGCTAACGGTGCGACTTATATAATGAATAATGCGCTAACGGTGCGACTTATATAATGAATAATGCGCTAACGGTGCGACTTATATAATGAATAATGCGCTAACGGTGCGACTTATATAATGAATAATGCGCTAACGGTGCGACTTATATAATGAATAATGCGCTAACGGTGCGACTTATATAATGAATAATGCGCTAACGGTGCGACTTATATAATGAATAATGCGCTAACGGTGCGACTTATATAATGAATAATGCGCTAACGGTGCGACTTATATAATGAATAATGCGCTAACGGTGCGACTTATATAATGAATAATGCGCTAACGGTGCGACTTATATAATGAATAATGCGCTAACGGTGCGACTTATATAATGAATAATGCGCTAACGGTGCGACTTATATAATGAATAATGCGCTAACGGTGCGACTTATATAATGAATAATGCGCTAACGGTGCGACTTATATAATGAATAATGCGCTAACGGTGCGACTTATATAATGAATAATGCGCTAACGGTGCGACTTATATAATGAATAATGCGCTAACGGTGCGACTTATATAATGAATAATGCGCTAACGGTGCGACTTATATAATGAATAATGCGCTAACGGTGCGACTTATATAATGAATAATGCGCTAACGGTGCGACTTATATAATGAATAATGCGCTAACGGTGCGACTTATATAATGAATAATGCGCTAACGGTGCGACTTATATAATGAATAATGCGCTAACGGTGCGACTTATATAATGAATAATGCGCTAACGGTGCGACTTATATAATGAATAATGCGCTAACGGTGCGACTTATATAATGAATAATGCGCTAACGGTGCGACTTATATAATGAATAATGCGCTAACGGTGCGACTTATATAATGAATAATGCGCTAACGGTGCGACTTATATAATGAATAATGCGCTAACGGTGCGACTTATATAATGAATAATGCGCTAACGGTGCGACTTATATAATGAATAATGCGCTAACGGTGCGACTTATATAATGAATAATGCGCTAACGGTGCGACTTATATAATGAATAATGCGCTAACGGTGCGACTTATATAATGAATAATGCGCTAACGGTGCGACTTATATAATGAATAATGCGCTAACGGTGCGACTTATATAATGAATAATGCGCTAACGGTGCGACTTATATAATGAATAATGCGCTAACGGTGCGACTTATATAATGAATAATGCGCTAACGGTGCGACTTATATAATGAATAATGCGCTAACGGTGCGACTTATATAATGAATAATGCGCTAACGGTGCGACTTATATAATGAATAATGCGCTAACGGTGCGACTTATATAATGAATAATGCGCTAACGGTGCGACTTATATAATGAATAATGCGCTAACGGTGCGACTTATATAATGAATAATGCGCTAACGGTGCGACTTATATAATGAATAATGCGCTAACGGTGCGACTTATATAATGAATAATGCGCTAACGGTGCGACTTATATAATGAATAATGCGCTAACGGTGCGACTTATATAATGAATAATGCGCTAACGGTGCGACTTATATAATGAATAATGCGCTAACGGTGCGACTTATATAATGAATAATGCGCTAACGGTGCGACTTATATAATGAATAATGCGCTAACGGTGCGACTTATATAATGAATAATGCGCTAACGGTGCGACTTATATAATGAATAATGCGCTAACGGTGCGACTTATATAATGAATAATGCGCTAACGGTGCGACTTATATAATGAATAATGCGCTAACGGTGCGACTTATATAATGAATAATGCGCTAACGGTGCGACTTATATAATGAATAATGCGCTAACGGTGCGACTTATATAATGAATAATGCGCTAACGGTGCGACTTATATAATGAATAATGCGCTAACGGTGCGACTTATATAATGAATAATGCGCTAACGGTGCGACTTATATAATGAATAATGCGCTAACGGTGCGACTTATATAATGAATAATGCGCTAACGGTGCGACTTATATAATGAATAATGCGCTAACGGTGCGACTTATATAATGAATAATGCGCTAACGGTGCGACTTATATAATGAATAATGCGCTAACGGTGCGACTTATATAATGAATAATGCGCTAACGGTGCGACTTATATAATGAATAATGCGCTAACGGTGCGACTTATATAATGAATAATGCGCTAACGGTGCGACTTATATAATGAATAATGCGCTAACGGTGCGACTTATATAATGAATAATGCGCTAACGGTGCGACTTATATAATGAATAATGCGCTAACGGTGCGACTTATATAATGAATAATGCGCTAACGGTGCGACTTATATAATGAATAATGCGCTAACGGTGCGACTTATATAATGAATAATGCGCTAACGGTGCGACTTATATAATGAATAATGCGCTAACGGTGCGACTTATATAATGAATAATGCGCTAACGGTGCGACTTATATAATGAATAATGCGCTAACGGTGCGACTTATATAATGAATAATGCGCTAACATGTCCATATCAACAATTCAATCATACAATCAATCAAATCAACAATCAACAGTTAAACAAACATGTACACTTTTCAGCCCGAATCTCAATTGAGTAGGGAGGGTTTACGAAACTCACCTTATTCTTGATAATTCAACAGCAAAGTAGAAGAGATTGATGTAGTCAACGATGACGAGTGAGTCAACTGGCCACGTTACGTATTCCCTAATTTCAATGTTAATTGATTTATATTCGTGCTAAATTCCAAATATAGACACACAACTATAAGGTTATCTTTTTAATACGCTTGTCAACGTAATTTACTTCCTGTGTTTTTATAAGTCTTTGAATTTATCTTTAAGTATCATTTCAAGTATTTTCTAAATGAAAACTCATTTATGTTGCAAAAATTTTAAAGGACCAAATTGTCATTCTTGAAACTTGAGGGATTAAATTGTCATTTTTGAAACTTGAGGGGCTAAATTGTCATTCTTGAAACTTGAGGAACTAAATTGTCAAATGTCCAAAGTATAAGGACGAAAAATGATACCTTTGAAACTGTAGGGTAAAAATGTAACTTTCCGTATGTAATACGTATCCGTAGGATATATAAAGTATTCCTCTGATATTTCTAAATCCTTTTAAAGTATTTTTAAATAATAGGATATATTCTATCCATAAATCAAACAATTCGAAAATACGAAATAATTCACAGATGGTGAATAGTAATTATATGAATTAGGATAGTTAGGTATATAACTATGCCCCTGTTTATATACCATAATAAGTATTTAAAATGATTTAATAAAAGTTTTACGATTTCTCGTACTTTCGCTAATAATTCATTTTTCGCAATAGTAACAATATTTCAATATTCATTTATAAAAGCGATAGTTACCGTATTTAAATGCAATTATGTATCAATTGAGTATAAAATTAAGTTGACAAGCATTTCAATACATAACATATAGTCATATAATCATAAAGTATAGTAAGGTTTCATAGAAACACTTACAAGTATGGAGATATTATGAGTTCTAAGATCAAAGTAACGATATAGGGTTGAGCTCCAAAGAAGATCTTGAGAGAATCGACTATAACTTGGATTTGTAAACTTGATGAATATGGAATAATCCTAACTCCATGTGGCCATTATAACTAGGCTTTGATAAGTTCTTGAAAGAATTCGCAATAACAACGTCGTGTTTACAATTTCGAAACCAACGAATTCAAAACAACTTTGGTTGAATCGAAAGCTTGGGATGATGAAAGGTTGTGTAAGATATAATTGAACTTTAACCAGTATTAATCTTGGAATGATAGAGATTAAAGAAGAAGAAGTTTGATTATGTGAATTGGCAAATTTTAAGGCATGGAATGGTGTAGTATTTATAGTTATATATTTACCATGGTTACTAGTTTAGGTTGTTGATAACTATGGTTAAGTTAAGGAATACCATGGGCTAGTTTGATGGTTTTGCAATACCATGGGCTAGTTAACTAACCTTGGTTAACTAACCTTAGTTAACTAATTTAGTTAACTAATCTTAGTTAGTTAGTACTTAACTTAGGTTAGATGTAAGGTTACGAGTGTTTCGGGTTCGTTTCTTTAAAAGTACAACGAAACAGATCATTCAGATAGCAGATGTTACAATATCTCACTAGTCCGACACACATATATATATATGTACCAAAAATACCCAAAGTTTTCTTATATTCATAAAGTTTGCCATTATCATATATAACAAGTAATGGACTAAAATGGCAAATGTTACATTATTCCCCCGTTAAAGGAATTTCGCCCTCGAAATCTAGATTGTATCGAATAAAATTATACTTAACTTGATTTTCCTTTTATCTCAATGACAATAAATCAATATTAGAGGACATGGCATCTAAGTCTCTATTCTACATTAGACAATCACACATAATTAACAGAAAGATACAAGGCGTATCCCTAATTGATGCCTTCTATTCTCAACAGAGTAAAATGAACTCGTATAATTCTAAATAGAATCCTTCTACTCTCAACAGAGTAGGATGATCTTGCACACAATCCTAAACACGATTAGCATTTATAATTAGCATGTATAACATCCTACAACTTGTACTTATGAAGAAATCAATAGTTTGTACACATATAGTATAGACTACTTACACATCTATGGTATAGATTGTAACACCCGTCGTTTAAAAATATGGGTTTTCAAAAACTTTTCACCTAGCGGTGTTAAATTGCGGAAGTAAAGACTGTAAAAGTCAAAACCGATAGAAACATTTCGGTTTCTGCATTTATTTGGTGTTACATGCCATATCAAACAATAGTTCAAATGAAAACCCAACGGTTGCCCAACATAAAACAACCGTTCACACATCACTACATAAATTCGACATTAAATACGAATGTAATGAATGTCTAAAGAAAGCATCGTCTAAGGGTAGCTAAGGCTCCTGCATTGCATCTACCCAAGCTCACATGTCCTGCATCTAGTTTCCATCAAGCTAAACCTGAGGGAACAACCACATTAAGAAGCAAGTGTTAGCTATAAGAATAGCTAAGTAAGATAACACTTAATTTAAAAGCATTTGTCCAATTAAAATAATCTTCATTATTAGACAAGTTTTATTAGGCACAACACACATCACACGTTCACACATATACTGCATTTCAACTTCGTTTCAATTAGGATAATCATCCTAAAGGTGCCTATCCTGCATTAGTTCACACATTGTCACACGTATCTTCGTTAACTGCATATAAGTGTGCCCTGCATCACACCCGACTGGATGATTAGTCAAAAGACTACTCATCTTACGTCGTTAAGGAATGGCAAGCCAATCCTTGAGTAATCCGTATATGTAAGTTGGTCAAACCCCTCGTATTACTTGCCCTGCGTTATAGAGACCACGTTGCGAGGAGCCACCCTAGCAACAACTGCATCTACGCACTTGCCCGGCTAAGGCTAGTACGGGTTAAGCTTAACACTTTTCACTGCATCTGTTTTATGAGCTCAATTTCACACATATAGATTGGGTCCCTGCATTCCCAAACATTCACACACATATAGTCTAGGTAACACACCTTCCTAGACATTCACACACTTTAACTTCATTACGTTTGGATCCTTAAACGTGCAAGTGACATAGCAACCTAGCAAGTCTAGTGAACTAGGCGTACAAGTCAAGCATGCATATCACACATCAACTTCATTTCTATATATCATGCATATCAAGATACTACATTAAACTACATCAACTGCATAGCTACATACTACATTAAGCAATACCGCATTACACTACAATAGGGACTGCATCTCAGGTCTCATGGTCAACTGCATAACCCATAATACCTCCCAAGTAACCCATATGCCCACATGCAATAATAAGGTACCGAATGGAAGTGTTTACGATTGAAACCAGCTTTTAGTTGATCCCCCAGCGTGTCAGAGTAGTGTATCTTACCTGGTAGTAGCGTACGCGTGCAAACAAATAGCTAATAGTGCTTATCAGTAATCCCCGACACCTATCGTACATTAACATATAAAGTATAAGTCATTTAGGACCTTAAAATGGACCCTCGAACGAACTTAAAACTGACTACGTAAAATTCCAGAATTACACCTTACGAAGATAACCTTCGTACGAACTTAAACTTCGTTCGATCTACTTTACGAAAATAGCTTCTTTACGAATTTAACTAACGAATTTGGCTTCAAACGAATTTAAACAACGAATTTGGCTTCAAACGAATTTAACCAACGAATTTGGCTTCAAACGAATTTAAACAACGAATTTGACAAAACTCCTTCTTACGAACTTGGCCAACGAAAATAGCATTAGAACGAACTTAACATAACTTACGAAGATAGTCATAAAACGAAGATTAACTTCGTTCGAACGCTGGTTCGACTGCTTTTCAAAAACGACTAAGTTCTTCGATTTTCCAGAAAACGATCCATCTAGGCTTCACCCAAAACATGATTTTGACACAATTAAACACATTTTGATCATCCGGATCGATTACAAACTCGTTCAACATCGTTTTGCACGTTAATTGACCAAAACACCATCTAAGCCCTAATTACGTGTATAATCCAATTTTAATCAGATCTATTTCATAATTAACCAACCCTAAACCTGAAAATACAACCAACGATTCAATGATTACCTGCTTGCTAGATGGTTGATTGATTCCAACACCAAAATACCCAATCGTTAGACCCAAAAACTAGATTAATTGCTTTAGAAATCAAGAAAGATTAGAGAGACTTTGTGTATGAGTTATTATTTGCTAATGGCTGATCAATCAACCCTAATTACACCCATCAAAGCCTTAATCCCGTTTTTAGATTTCAACCTATGTCAAAATCAGTCCCTGACTTCTAAACCCTTCATTATTGGCCACAAACTGCATTATTGACCATATACAACATTAGTCCTTCATTAAAAGGCACTACATAGCCTTTAAGCGACATTAATCACACTTTTATTCGTCATTAAAATTTAGGCTTTTAAACCTAACTACTTTATCTACGTTAACCACACATAACTACATTCAAATATTAAGTAAAGACTTAACGACACCCCAAATTGACTTAACGGCATTAGTCAAACATTAAATAAAAGTTCGGGATGTTACAAATACCTCCCCCTTAAGAGGATTCCGTCCCCGGAATCTCATCAGATAGGAACAACTCGGGATATTTCTCCTTCATTACTGCTTCAGTTTCCCAAGTCAAGCTTTCTCCATGATTATGCTTCCACTTTATCAAGACAAGTTCAATCACTTTTCGGCGTAATTTCTTTTGCTTTCTTCCAAGTATCGCTACCGGTTCGTCTACTATTCTCTTCATTGGGTCAATACTCACGTCTTTAATAGAAATCACACTCGACTCCTCAGCTAAACATTTCCTCAAGTAGGATACATGGAAGGTGTTGTGAATTCCATCCAATTCCGGAGGTAATTCCAACTGATATGCCACATCTTTAATGCGCTTCACCACTTTAAAAGGTCCAATGAAACGTGGACTCAACTTTCCCTTCTTTCCAAATCGGATAACTCCTTTCCAAGGTGATACTTTCAGCATCACTAAATCACCAACATTAAACTCAATCGGTCTCCTTTTCTTATCTGCATATGTTTTCTGCCTTTCTCTTGCCACACGTAAGGCTTCTTTAGCTACATTAACCTTTTCAGAGGTAATTTCAATAATTTCGGGACCGGTCAACTGCTTTTCACCGGGCTCCATCCAACAACTTGGAGTCCTACATCTCCTTCCATATAACATTTCAAATGGTGGCATCCCAATACTGGCATGGTGACTATTATTATAAGCAAATTCAATCAACTTCAAGTGTTCATCCCAAGCTCCACCGTATTCAAGTACACACGTTCTCAACATATCCTCCAAGGTTTGAATGGTTCTCTCACTTTGCCCATCGGTTTGGGGATGATAGGCGGTACTCAAATTTATTCTACTACCCAACTCCCGTTGAGGACCCTTCCAAAAGTTTGACACAAACCTCGAGTCTCGATCCGAAACAATAGATAAAGGAACTCCATGTTTCGCAACTACTTCATCAATGTACATCTTTGCCATCTTCGTTAAAGGCACATCTTGTTGGGTAGCTAGAAAATGAGCACTCTTCGTCAATCTATCTACAATCACCCATATCATATCATTCCCTTTCGGCGTTTTAGGTAGCTTCGTTACAAAGTCCATGGTAATATGATCCCATTTCCACTCGGGGATTTCTAATTGATGCAACAAACCATACGGCTTTTGATGGTCCGTCTTCACTCTTGCACACGTCAAACACTTTGCTACAAAATGAGCCACTTCACCTTTAATATCCGGCCACCAATAAATCGGCTTCAAATCTGCATACATTTTGGTGACACCGGGATGCATCGAATACCTACTTCTATGGACCTCTTCAAGATCAACTCTCGGTTACCACCAAGCAGTGGCACCCAAATGCGACCCTTGTATGTTTTAAACCCACGGCTATTGGTCTCCATCACAAGTCGTTTCTTCTTCCCAATACTCTCGTTATCAATATTATCCTTCATTAATGCCCTCTCTTGTGCTTCTTTAATTCGATCTAATAGACCCGACTTGGCCTGAACTTGCATGCTCATCAACTTACAAGAAGAGCTTTTGCACTTTCCTACTTAGTGCATCCGCCACTACATTGGCTTTACCCGGATGGTATTTGATTTCACAATCATAGTCTTTAAGTAATTCATCCACCTTCTTTGTCTCACATTCATCTCCTTTTGAGTAAACATATATTGTAAACTCTTATGGTCGGTGTAAGTGTGCATTTAGTACCATATAAGTAATGTCTCCATAATTTCAATGCAAACACAACCGCCGCTAGCTCAAGATCATGGGTAGGGTAATTCTTCTCATGAGGCTTCAACTGACGTGAAGCATAGGCAATCACTTTGTCTCTCTGCATTAAGACACAACCCAAACCCGTAATAGAAGCATCGCTATATACCACTAAATCATCAGTACCTTCAGGCAAGGCAAGGATAGGAGCTTCACACAACTTCTTTTTCAACGTTTGGAATGCATTCTCCTGCTTTTCAGTCCACTCGTACTTCACACCCTTCTTTGTTAATTCCGTCATAGGCTTGGCTATTCGGGAAAAATCCTGAATAAACCTTCTATAATACCCAGCCAACCAAGAAAACTCTTAATCTCGGTAGGAGTCTTTGGCTGCTCCCACTTTGAAACAGCTTCAATCTTTGAAGGATCTACTTTAATACCTTCCGATGTAATAACATGACCAAGAAACTGCACTTCTCGGAGCCAAAACTCACATTTAGAAAACTTTGCGTACAACTTCTTCTCCCTCAACACCTCCAAAAATGCTTTCAAATGCTCACGGTGTTCATCCTCTGACTTAGAATAGATCAAAATATCGTCAATAAACACAATAACAAAATGATCTAGAAAGGGGCGGCATACCCGATTCATTAAGCCCATAAACGCGGCTGGAGCATTGGTCAACCCAAATGGCATGACCAAGAACTCATAATGACCATATCTAGTCCGGAAAGCTGTCTTTGCTACATCTTCCTTCTTTACCTTTAACTGATGATAACCGGACCGCAAATCAATCTTTGAAAAATACGAAGCGCCATGTAGTTGATCAAAAAGATCATCAATTCTCGGGAGAGGATACTTATTCTTGACCGTTCGTTTGTTCAACTCACGGTAGTCAATACACATGCGCATTGATCCATCCTTCTTCTTAACAAAGAGAACCGGAGCTCCCCAAGGCGAGGAACTAGGTGTATGAACCCCTTGTCAAGTAACTCCTGTAGTTGCGTCATTAATTCCTTCATTTCTGTAGGAGCTAATCGGTAAGGTGCTTTAGCAACGGGTGTAGCACCGGGAATAAGATCTATCTGAAGTAACTTCACGATCGGGAGGAATACCGGGTAGATCATCGGGAAACACATCGGGGAAATTGGATACTACCTCAACACTAGCGATTGGAGACTTCTCTTTTCTTGCATCAATGACATAAGCCAAGAAATGGCTCTTGTTTTTCCTTATACATTTAATAGCTTTCATCATACTAATAATCTTTATTCCTCCTCTCTTCTTGTCTCCATACACCGTTATCACTTCACCCTCGGATATAGGCAATCGAATTATCTTTTGGGAACATAAGATACTAGCTTCATTTCCTAGCCAACCAATCCATACCAATCACTACATCAAAACCACCTAAGGTAGTAGGCAATAGTTGGACTGGAAAAGAACGACCTTCAATCTCAATGTCACAATCGTCGTATCCCACACGTATATTATTAACCGTACCATTAGCAATTTCTACCTCTAATGAACAATCTAAGGGAGTAGTGACTCTTCTAGCTTAGGAGCAAATAATGTGGACACAAACGACCTATTTGCACCTGAATCAAATAAAACAGAGGCAGGCTTTGATTAACAAGGAAAGTACCACTTACCACTTCATCGTTGTTCCTTGCGTCATCAACCGTCATTTGAAGAGCTCTCACTTTGGTTGCTGTCGTGGCGGTCTTCTTTCCAGCATTCTTTATCTGTGGACAATCGGCAATGAGATGACCCGTTTCTTGGCACTTGTAGCAACGAGTCTTGTCCCTACAGTCAGTGGCAAGATGTCCCGACTTCCCACACTTATGGCACCTTCTTGTCTTGTCGGTACAATGCCCTTCATGAATTGTCTTGCAAAATGTACACCATGAACCATTCTTCTTTTTATCCTTGTCACCACTCGAACTACCACTTCCAAGGAACTTCTTATTATTATTGTTGTTGGAAGACCAATTTGACCTTCTTTTAAATCCCACTTTCTTGTCGTCGACTTTCTCGACTACTCTCTTGTCCGAAGCAAAATCATCGTCAAGCTTTTTAGACTCCTTGATAGCTTCAGTCAGAGTCTTGTGCTGCCTGCAGATACCTCGATAACTCGGAGGCAAACCATCAACATAGCAAGCAACCTGATCTGCATCAGTACGGAACAGATGGCCTACGAACTTCATCTTCTCCATAAAGGAACGAGCATAATCATTAATTTTGCCAACTTCAGCTGTCAAAGCACGGAACTCTTTTTCCATTTTACGCTGCTCATGTACCCCAATATATTCCTCAATGAATTTCTGCTTAAAGTCAGCCCACGTAATAGCAG
>CM067174.1:49438608-49458891 GCA_034093135.1 Erigeron breviscapus | reverse complement strand
TCAAAACAGCGTCTAACTTAGGAGTTATGTTGTTCTCTGCAGAACCACTAAAACAAGGTTCATGTGCTCCAATTTGTTCATCAAAATCTAAAATTGAGTCTAAAATTGTCAACGTGTTTACTTTGTGAGCTTTTATAGATATTTGAATTTATCTTTAAGAATCCATTAATGTATTTTGTAAATGAAACCTCATTTATGTTATAAAAATTTAAAGGACTAATTTGACATTTTTGAAACTTGAGGGACTAAATTGTCATATGTCAAACTTATAAGGACGGAAAATGACAACTTTGAAACTGTAGGGTAAAAATGTAATTTTCCGTATATAATACGTATCCGTAGGATATATGTACTTTAAATAGTAAGATTAATACGAAGAATGTATTAATTTAGTAACGAAGAGATACTTTAAATAGTATGTATTATAATCAACACAAAATGTATTGATTACAATGGAAGAGATACCTTAAATGGTAGGAAAAACCAACATTTTATTTCCAAGTTGTGTTAGGGTTGGCCTTGGGTCATGTAGTATCCAGACGGTGAACCAAGTTTGCGTTTAGAATGCGAATCGCAAACCGTTTGCGCACTACAATCCGCTCCACTGGTATACCCCAGAGATGCCCAAGGTGCAATCACTTTTGGAAACATAGTGCGGTTAAAAGCGTATCAAGGATATATTCTATCCATAAACCAACTAAATCGAAAATACGATATAATTCAAAGATGGTGAATAGTAATTATATGAATTTGGATAGTTAGGTATATAACTATACCTTTGTTTATATACCATAATAAGTATATAAAAGTATTTAATAATAGTTTTACATATTTACGCACTATTGCTAATAATTCATTTTTCGCAATAGTGGCCATATTTCAATATTCGTATAAAAACGATATTTAAATGTAAATATGTATTAATTGAGTATAGAAATAAGTTGACAATCATTTCAATACATAACATATAGTTCTAAAATCATAGAGCAAAGTATAGTAAGGTTTTATAAAAACACTTACAAGAAAGGAGAGTTTATGAACTCTAAGATCAAACTTTCGACGTACGAAGAACACGACTTCTGATTCAAATGAAATTCTTTCAAGACTTGGACTTGTTTACTTAATAATTGAAGATTATTCCCAACCCAAATTGAGTATTATAACTAGAACTTTTGAAGATCTTAGAGAGATTTGTTGATAACAACTTCTCTTGACGATTTTCGGCGAACTTTGAGATCAAAGCAACTTTGCTTATACTAGAACAATCAAGTGTTCTTTGAAACTTATAACAAGAAGGGGGAAGATGATTTTAGACTTATAGAATGCTAAATAGAGAGAGAATGAAGTTTAAGGTGTGAGTTTTTAATGAGAACTTAAGGCTAGTATTTATAGTAAATGAAATGGAATTAAATATGATAAAATTTATGCATATTCATCAAACTTCCAATATAAGTCCGGTTTTGGTGTGCTATGAATCATCAAATTAGCTGTAATTCATGCAATTTGTGATGTGTTGGATGTTACAAGTGGTAGCTAGAAGTTGTGGTGTCATTTGGAAGTTAAAACTTAAAGATTTGTCATGAAAAATCCTTGGAAATTACTATATTGAAGTCGACATTTTCACTATTTGGGGGCTGCATTTTTATAAAATTTTTAAGTGTTATTTTGTGAAATTTAAAACCATATTAAGGTATCTTAAATCTAGTTATTACGTTCTAGCAAGTTTCAAGCCAAACCGAGAAAGAATCGATCGAAAAAGCAACGTTTTACATATATATCCATAAAAGTTTTGTCGGATGTCTACTAGTAACATTATTCAACTAATAAATCAAATATAGCTTGTGACAATTTCACGAGTATTCCTACTTTCCATAAAGTATGTCGGCTTTGTCTTATTAATGGAATTATTAGATAACCACCGACACTGTTTACCGTACATTATACTTAAGGTTTTGTATATACGTTTTTTCTGTTACTACAGTTACTCAATCATTTTCTATAATATAATTTTTATAACACGTATGGGCCAATATCACGGTCTTGTAATCATGGGACTTAATTCTAGAAATCCAATTATGACATTATAACTGGCCCAATTTACAGATAAACGAACACAATTAGGCCCAAAGTTTTCGTTTATTAAAGTAGTTAATCAAATTACAAGTACAGCCAAACGGGTAAAAATCACGAATGTTACAGAGTCAACCTGAATACGTTTTTCACCACAGGACAAACTTTCTTTATCTTATATCATTTTGACAGTTTTATCTTTTTGTTTACCACATCAAACAACTATCTCATTTTCAGTTTCATATGCAAATACAAAACAAGTCATTATTATTTTCCCAATTCACATTAGATAATTTTATGGAATTAGAAAGTGTAAACATCAAGGAAAATAACGTATACTATTCAGACCAGATGTTAAGTTGTGCAATAGGAAATGGAGAAGATCGAATAAGCAACTTACCGGATGCAATTATAGTTGATGAAATTCTGTCAATTTTACCAAAATCAAAAGACGCAATCAGGACAGGTATATTATCGAAACGTTGGCAACATCTATGGCGTTCAGTTTCTAATCTTATTTTTGAAGATTTTCAGTATAATACAAACCCAACGATCGTTAATAATAATTGTTTTTCCAATACTTTCCTATTAGAAAATTTCTACCTTTCGGTTGATAATATGATTGGTCAGTATCAGCTTGAATATATAGATAAATTCTGTAATGATGTGAATTTGAGCTTTTGTGTGTGTTTTAGTGTGTGTTAATGGCAGTTTTAGTGAGAGAGAGTAGAGAGAGAAAGTGTGTGTGTAAGGGAAAGATTGGATAGCATTATAGGTCAAAAGGTTACAAGGTTTGTAATGGAGGGGGTTTATATACTCCTATACAATTTACACTATGCCCCCTTCCATATTTACAACTTAACAATATAAGTACAAAGTACATAAAGAAAACAAATCAACTACTACAAATTATATTTCTAACAATCTCCCATTTAGTAGTGATTTGTCAAAAATATCCAATCTTTGAAAGTCTTCAAGCTCTTGTATTAGGTATGTCTTTGTTTGGATGCCAGAACCAGTTATCTCCTTCAGGTCGATCATCTGGAACTATCATGTTTGGATGCCAGAACCAGTTATCTCCTTCAGGTCGATCATCTGGAACTATCATGTTTCCTTCAAAGTTTTTCGGAGGAGTATTGTGTGGTCCTGGAAGATGACTAGGCTCATACTTGATCCAACAACCTCCTCTTCGACGTACAACATACTTTGACTTCTTAACATTCTTGGCCTCTCTCATCATTCTGATGCTATCTCTGTATTCAATTCTTTGATTAATTTTAGAGATTGCTTTATCAAATACTTCCTTCTTCTTTGTATCTTGACCATGTTCATTCAAACATGCCAAGACATTCTTGCAAAACTCTAGAGTTCCATCAGAGTAAGAAGCAAGTTCATCCATACGAATGAAAATCTTCTTCTTTCGGCTGTTAAGAAAGACAACACCAAAGGATGGTTCTTCAATGACATGACCAATACTTAGCTTCTCAATGTCAGCAGTGTAAAGACTTTGATCTGGATAAGGAACATTAATCTTTCTCTTGACAACTTCGAAACCAATCTGAAAGTCTTCCAATGAAGCATATTGGATACAGCTTGACATATATCTTTTCACAGCATCAAAAGCAATAACGTCTTTACGGTATCTTTGCATAGCATTCAGAAAATGATTGTAGAGAAAGATTATGTCATCAACTGGCAAAAGCTTGAACTGAGCTTCAGTGAATCTGTAGATCTTGTCATTTTCTCTTTTCACATGAAAGCATGGAACAGAAATAGAACCTCTCTTGATAAGAATTACTCTGATCAGTACCAAAATTTTGTGATTCCTTTGTTCTTCAAGAAGTTTGGGATTTTACTTCTTCGTGAGTTTAAGAAGCTCTTTATAATCTCCGACTTGCCTCGCTTCCTTAAACTTGTACATGGAATCAATCTCTGGTATCTCACTTTTGGCAACTTTTGTAGCTCCACAAAATATAGGAAATGCTCTTTCCTCCAGATATCTTGACTTCATGGCAGCTTGTTTTGGCTTAACTCCGAGAGCAACCATTCTTTCTTTGTCCCTCAGGAAGTATCCTCGATTAATAAACCTTCGTTGTTCTTCAGTCCATTCAGTTGGAAAATAATCAGGGAGAACTTCTTCGGATCTGATAGCCTCAGATAACACTTGTTTAAATGTAGACTTCTTGAAATTCTGAGCAGCAGTTTCAGGAGTCTTTCTTAAGTCATCAAAGCTATTAAAGTCATTAAAAGTATAATGTTGTGGAGTTGTGACATCAGGTATAGATGATTTTCCAGCTTCATTTCTGCTTGATGAACCTGTTTCAAAATAATCAAGATCTGGAAAAACTTCAAACATTGGTTCATCAACAACTTCTACATTTACTGAAGTCTCAACTATCTCAGGCTCATCCAAGATCACATTATCCTTTTCAGCCTCGACATCTGCTTCTCCTTCAGCATATTCAACAATCTCATTTTCAATAACATATTCTTCTTCTTCATTTACCACAACACTTTCATCTTCTTCTTCTTCTTCTTCATCACCAATATCAACTCCAAAAACTTCATCAAATTTTCTTCGAACTTCTCCAATCCTTTTAATCTCCTCTGGATCATCATCATTATTTCTTTCAGAAAGTCTTACAGCAAGTTCTTTAAACATCTTATCAACTTCATCTTGAGTTTCACCTTGAGCTCTATCTCTCATCTCCACATTCTCAACATTTACTTCAACTCTTGCCGATGTATTTTCAGTATTCGTTTGACCCTCTCCTTGGTTCTCCCCCTCGGGGTGATCATCGGAATCAGGATCATCCCGTCTAGAAGTAACCGAGGCCGGTCGGCAAGATTCTAAAGCCAACAATCGTAACTCAAAAGCAGCAAGCTTAGCATCATACTCTGCTTTCTGTTTTTGAACTTGATCTTGTAGAGTCTTAACTTGTCTTTCATGTGAAAGTTCCCTTTCTCTTAACTCTAATGCATTCAACACCCCCCGATCAGACATAGACAACAAATCACCCTCTGAACGTAGAATGCCAAGTAAAAGTTCACATGCATCATCTTTGGTTTGTTGAGTTGTTGTTGTTGATGGTATTTGAGATGGTGTTGATGTTCTTTGTGTTTGTGTGTGAGATGGAATAGATGGGGAAACCAACCGGAAGGTTGTTTGCACACTTGTGGTGTGACCTAAATTCAGCGAAGCTGATTCAGGATTTCCTGCAGATCCTTGGGTTAAATTCTCACCAGCAGTTTCAGATTCATTGGCTTTGCAACCAGAATCAGGTTGTGTCCTAGACTGTGATAAATCACTGTCCGGGACTTATTGTTGGGTAACACCTCTAACATCACTAGGGTCACTGAGAATGCCCATTAATACAGTTTCAGGTTGATCCTGAGGAACAGCAGTGTCACCTTGGCGTTCATACTGTCCCCCAGTCTCGGTTTGAGAACTGTTACCTGCGGCTAAAGCTGGCGTGATGTTAGCTAAGGCAGGATTTCCAAGTTGTCCTTGAGGGTCACACAAAGTGGGTCCCTCTCCACTTATTCCGGCATCAGTACGCAACTGAGCTTGTAAACCCGTGAACCTAGGAGATCTAGACTCAAGTGCACGAAATGAAGGCGAGAGGTGGGGCTGATCCTCTCTTATTTCAACACTCTCATCCTCCAAATGAGGAGAGTGTGGTGATCGTGGCTGATCCCCGTGCATTTCTGAGACTAACTCCTGTTGTGAGGAGTCAGAATGGCGAGGAGAGTTTGGTGCAAGCGAGAATGGGCCGTTCTCAACTTCTATCCTAGGGTAGACAACCCGGCTAGACTCAGTTGTTTTAACTATCGGAGGTCCATTGTTTTCTTTTTGCCCTTGTCCTAACCCGGGCCTCTCATCCTCTCTTACATTTTCAACTCCTCCCTCGTTCCTGCCTTGTTCCTCCTGCACAACATCATCTCCAGTGCTAACATTCGCAGAATCCAACTCAGAAATCACATTATCAACTATACGAGTTGCTTGTTCAACATCTAATTCTGCTGAGGCACCAATAGTTTCATCCAAATCTGTTGAACTTGATTCAACTCTGTGAGTTGCAGATTTAGAAGACTTATGTTTCTTTTTGGATTTCCTCTTTGATACCTTTCGTAGACCTGATGGTGGCTTTCGAGCTGACATTTTAATACGTCTACTAGGTATTGGATGTGGTTCATTTGGTAATGCTGAAGCAAGAGGTGTAGGATTAAGAACTGGTGTTGAATGAGGTGGTGTAAGAGTTGGTGGATTGGGAGAAATAACGGATGGAATCGGTGTTGAAGGTGAAGATTGAGAAAATTGAATGGCAGGTGGAGATTGTGTTGATGGAATGGATGGTGTGGATTGTAAAGGAATATTCAGTGTTGATTGAGAAGTAGGTGGTGTGTCAAGGTTAGAAGTAATATGCTCTTGTTCAAAAACAACTCTCTTTGTTTTTCTTCTCCTCTGCTCAGAAGTCCCTTCATCACTAACCCCTCTTTTTCTTTTAGTAATCCTAGGACCCTCACTAGGCGACCTATGCACAGCTTGGGTAGGAATCTGTCGGCTTTCAGATCCCATTGTTATGGCTAACCACTCTCTATATGTCCTAAGGTGGGGACTTTGAGCAGGAACCAAATTCAGTAGAAATGGTGGAATAGGAAAAGTTCTAACAAGTTCACTTCCTGTGCCTCTCATATTTGATTTGTACATGGCAATTACACACTTGAAACTATCTTCCAACTTGGGAATTTCCTCAGTATTGTCAAGTACGTCTTCAATTATCAAAGTGAAGAAACGGATATAAGGAATGTACTTTCTTTCTTGAACATCCTTTCCTTTAACCACCTGTTTCATCTTATCCCACACAATCTTGGCAAAGTCACACTGAACATTATGCGTGATAGCATAGTATATGGAAAGTGAGTGCTTTGTCATGGCATCAATACCCTTCTGAGATGGCATCAAACAGGTGCACAAAACATTATACATGGTATGCCATAGAGTAGCCACATTCATTCTTTTGAAATCTCTCATGGATGCCAACTCTCCTTCATATCCCAATGCATGAACTGCAGATAACATTTCGTCAACAGATGGCAGTTCTTCATACTCTTCTTGTTGAGGAAAACCAATGATCGTTCTGAACTCATCTAATGTGAATTTGCAGTTAAAAACATTATCATCTGTCTGTAGAGAGTATCTAAAGCAGTCTTCATGCTTATATCTTTTATTGGCTTTCACATACTCAATTGATTCCCATAAATCAAAAATATACTTCTCGGGAACCACATCACCATTAGTTAATGCAACATTCAATGGATGATGGCTCAGAATCTCAGTAATGATTGGGAATTTGGAGGTAAATGGAATATGAAGTGCTTGATTTGCTTGCATTTTCATAGTAGCACTTTCTTGAAACATCACCATCTTTGTTTTTATTATTTTTCTGAAAAATAAACTGACCAAATTTTGACCAGAAAGACATTTTAAACCCAGAAAAATATAAAACACACCAACATTTGATAAACACATTTATAACACATAGACAATGTTTCGCACATATACTAAAAATGAGACAACAAAGGTAGTATACAAAGGCGTTCGATACCTTGCTTCTTACCCTAACACTTATGAAAAACTATATAGATAAACACAATGAACACATACATACATACACACATGAACAAAAATTCAACACAAATAAAAGAAAAGAAAAAAAACTTAGAATAAAAATGAAGAAAAAGAAAACAGTTTTTCTTTGCTCAAACTTATTTTCTCATTCAAAAACAACTTTTTCTATGATACACAAAACAACCGATTAACAATTTAAAAAAATACCAAAACACCACACACAACCAAGATTCAAGACATGAAGAACGAAAGTGCTATTTGCCGAGCTCTTTGCTCGGTAAATGGGGTGTTCAAAAACAAATTTTATAAAATTTCAAACACAAGATGAGAAAATGATAGAAAATTGATTTGGAAAAGATTTTGGAAAAACTTTGAAACTTTGGTCTATTTGTACTGTTTGCCGAGCTCAGAGCTCTGCAAATGGTTGAAATAGGAAAATTTGGCTAAGTCTCAATTATACTATTTGCCGAGCAATAAGCTCTGCAAATAGTTGAATTAGGAAAATTTGGCCAAGTCTTAATTGTACTATTTGCCGAGCAATAAGCTCTGCAAATAGTTGAATTAGGAAAATTTGGCCAAGTCTTAATTGTACTATTTGCCGAGCAATAAGCTCTGCAAATAGTTGAATTAGGAAAATTTGGCAAAGTCTTAGTTGTATGTTTGCCGAGCAATGAGCTCTGCAAATAGTTGAAATAGGAAAATTTGGCTAAGTCTAAATTGTACTATTTGCCGAGCAATGAGCTCTGCAAATGGTTGAATTAGGAAAATTTGGCTAAGTCTGAATTATACTATTTGCCGAGCAATGAGCTCTGCAAATGGTAGTTTCGATTGAAAATTTTCTAAGTCTTTCAGCTCGGCAAATGGTTATTTTGGTGAGTCGGTCACTTCGGTAGACACGGGTTTGGGTGATCGGTCAGCTCGGCAAACACAAGTATTCAATTTTCTGGTCGAGATTTTACTTCGGTCACTTCTGCAAATGGCTAAGAAATAGGAAAATTTGGCTAAGTCTTAGTTGTGCTATTTGCCGAGCAATGAGCTTTGCAAATAGTTGAAATGGGAAAATTTGGCTAAGTCTTAGTTGTACTATTTGCCGAGCAATGAGCTCTGCAAATAGTTGAATTAGGAAAATTTGGCCAAGTCTTAATTGTACTATTTGACGAGCAATAAGCTCTGCAAATAGTTGAATTAGGAAAATTTGGCCAAGTCTTAATTGTACTATTTGCCGAGCAATAAGCTCTGCAAATAGTTGAATTAGGAAAATTTGGCCAAGTCTTAATTGTACTATTTGCCGAGCAATAAGCTCTGCAAATAGTTGAATTAGGAAAATTTGGCCAAGTCTTAATTGTACTATTTGCCGAGCAATAAGCTCTGCAAATAGTTGAATTAGGAAAATTTGGCCAAGTCTTAATTGTACTATTTGCCGAGCAATAAGCTCTGCAAATAGTTGAATTAGGAAAATTTGGCCAAGTCTTAATTGTACTATTTGCCGAGCAATAAGCTCTGCAAATAGTTGAATTAGGAAAATTTGGCCAAGTCTTAATTGTACTATTTGCCGAGCAATAAGCTCTGCAAATAGTTGAATTAGGAAAATTTGGCCAAGTCTTAATTGTACTATTTGCCGAGCAATAAGCTCTGCAAATAGTTGAATTAGGAAAATTTGGCCAAGTCTTAATTGTACTATTTGCCGAGCAATAAGCTCTGCAAATAGTTGAATTAGGAAAATTTGGCTAAGTCTTAGTTGTAATGTTTGCCGAGCAATGAGCTCTGCAAATAGTTGAATTAGGAAAATTTGGCCAAGTCTTAATTGTACTATTTGCCGAGCAATAAGCTCTGCAAATAGTTGAATTAGGAAAATTTGGCCAAGTCTTAATTGTACTATTTGCCGAGCAATAAGCTCTGCAAATAGTTGAATTAGGAAAATTTGGCCAAGTCTTAATTGTACTATTTGCCGAGCAATAAGCTCTGCAAATAGTTGAATTAGGAAAATTTGGCCAAGTCTTAATTGTACTATTTGCCGAGCAATAAGCTCTGCAAATAGTTGAATTAGGAAAATTTGGCCAAGTCTTAATTGTACTATTTGCCGAGCAATAAGCTCTGCAAATAGTTGAATTAGGAAAATTTGGCCAAGTCTTAATTGTACTATTTGCCGAGCAATAAGCTCTGCAAATAGTTGAATTAGGAAAATTTGGCCAAGTCTTAATTGTACTATTTGCCGAGCAATAAGCTCTGCAAATAGTTGAATTAGGAAAATTTGGCAAAGTCTTAGTTGTAATGTTTGCCGAGCAATGAGCTCTGCAAATAGTTGAATTAGGAAAATTTGGCCAAGTCTTAATTGTATTATTTGACGAGCAATAAGCTCTGCAAATAGTTGAATTAGGAAAATTTGGCCAAGTCTTAATTGTACTATTTGCCGAGCAATAAGCTCTGCAAATAGTTGAATTAGGAAAATTTGGCCAAGTCTTAATTGTACTATTTGCCGAGCAATAAGCTCTGCAAATAGTTGAATTAGGAAAATTTGGCCAAGTCTTAATTGTACTATTTGCCGAGCAATAAGCTCTGCAAATAGTTGAATTAGGAAAATTTGGCCAAGTCTTAATTGTACTATTTGCCGAGCAATAAGCTCTGCAAATAGTTGAATTAGGAAAATTTGGCCAAGTCTTAATTGTACTATTTGCCGAGCAATAAGCTCTGCAAATAGTTGAATTAGGAAAATTTGGCCAAGTCTTAATTGTACTATTTGCCGAGCAATAAGCTCTGCAAATAGTTGAATTAGGAAAATTTGGCCAAGTCTTAATTGTACTATTTGCCGAGCAATAAGCTCTGCAAATAGTTGAATTAGGAAAACTAAGGGTATCACCGTGTTCAGAATGATCTCGCGATCAAAACCTTGTGATTTTCGGATTGATTTGATGCAAAACGTGTTGGATTCAGGCCCCAAATATACACTCACACACTCACTATTATATTATATATATGTATATATGCAGAGAAATTAGAGAGAAAATACTTGCTGTGCATATTTATTTACTAACAAAAAGTGGCTTTATATAGCCATACACATACAAACATGGGAGTATTAAATCAAATAGAAAATTAGACTCTCCTAAAGAAATGGTCAATCAACTCCTCCACTTCCTAAATAATCGGTCAAACTAAGATCATTCTACCAAATAAACTCTTGAATAAACATGCTAATAATAAACGTGGCTTGAAACAAACTAACTATCAAGTTTAACTCCAACATTTCACCCCCTTAATCTTGATCAGGTTCTTGCTACTTTCTTTTTTCTCCATGCTCTTGCTTGCAATCTGTCTTGCTATAACGTCAATCAATTGTCTTGCTAACCTTGCTACTTTCTTGCTTGATTCGAACTCGTCCTTGCTTGCTGCTTTCGAACCTTCTTGCTTCAAGTGACAGGCTACTTGCAACCCGTTTCATGCTTGCTATAAACTTGCTATACGAACCTTCATACTTGCTATCTTGCTTGGTTCGGTTTCTTGCTTCTTACTACACAAACCATATGGTTTAGTCTTGCTACTTGCTACGAGTCATACATGACCCGGTTCTTGCTATACGAACTACATGAGTCTGATTACTTGCTCATTATCTTGCTGATATGTTTCTTTAGACTTGCTAAAATACTACTGCTTTTATTTGGTTCAGTTTACCTGCCACCGGAATTCTTCATTTTGCTTCACTACTAACAGCCAAGAGATACACGGTGTTTACCCGTCACACCCCCGTCGTCACAAACAATACCTCTACCAAGACAACGTTTGCCACGAACCACCTCTATGTCTCTGTTTTCAGCCGTATCACAATTCCAAAACAGCCCGTATGTAAACCAAAACAAGGTTCTCTGCTGTCTTTATCTCCTTCTGTTACAACATGCTGTCTTATATTTCTTGATCTACTAATCACAAATGACCAGCAAGTCAGCAACATGACTGCTGCTCACTCTTCTTTCTTGGCTATGTACTCACATAAGATATTGAGATGTGATATGCTGATCACACCACCACCGCTGTTCTTTCTACCGATTACATACCCGATCAACCTTGCTTCTTCTTCCTCAATCTGTGATTAATACATCACAGAAGCCTAACACGAAAACCAGTCCACTGCTCCTTCTACCCGCAGCGAACGACTGCTTCTTTCTCCACTTTCTGATTTATTTTCTTGCTGATCTAAATAACCAGCTTTCTATCTTGGCTTTCTTCTTTTTTTCTGATCACATGATTAGATGTGATCACCCTTGTTACTTCCTTATTCCACTGTTGCTTTCTTTCATGCTTCCCATCACCAAACTTGCTGCCATCCTCCTATTTCTTTCTGTTTCAGCCCCGCAGCCATGGACTACACCCTTTCTTGCCACCGACTCTCAAAACAGCCTCCTTTCTTCACCCAACGAGCCCTAGTCTCTGATACCAAATGTTGGATTCAGGCCCCAAGTATACACTCACACACTCACTATTATATTATATATATGTATATATGCAGAGAAATTAGAGAGAAAATACTTGCTGTGCATATTTATTTACTAACAAAAAGTGGCTTTATATAGCCATACACATACAAACGTGGGAGTATTAAATCAAATAGAAAATTAGACTCTCCTAAAGAAATGGTCAATCAACTCCTCCACTTCCTAAATAATCGGTCAAACTAAGATCATTCTACCAAATAAACTCTTGAATAAACATGCTAATAATAAACGTGGCTTGAAACAAACTAACTATCAAGATTAACTCCAACAAAACGAACAAGTAATCGAAGAGAGAAGTTGATGAAAAAATTATTGTTTTTCTTTTTCTTTTTCTGGTTTTCTATTTTTTTTTTAATTAATTATAAAAAAATGTAAACTTTAACAGAAAGTACACTAAAAATTGACATATACTGTTGAAAGTGGAATCTATCACGTGAAGTTACTGTAGCAGAACATAGAAATTGACTTTTCTTTTCTGAAAGTTGTATTTGCCGAGCTCAAATTAACTACACAAAACAATGATATTTTGATCTCAAAATCGAAATTGACCACTGGTTACACAAATCAAACACTAATCCACTATTAATCGATGATCAGAATCACATTTCAGTCTTGAAATCGCAAAAACAGAAATTTTCATATTGAAATTAAGCTCAAAATCCAGAAATAATCGCAAAATCAGTTTGTAAATATGATCGTGGATCGCTCGGGTCAACCGATTTTGCTCTGATACCAAATGATAAGAATAGAAATGAGCTTAATTGATGATAACAATGGAGGATTTAGGGTTTGGTGTGTGAAAGTAGTGTGTGTGGAGGGAGGTTGAAGATGATGGAGAGGAGAGAGAAAATTAGATTAACTATGTGTTTATTTCTCAAGGGTTATTACAATGGTTACAAGGGTTAGTCATAAATGACTTGTGGGAAGGGTATTTATATAAATCACTAACTTAACATTAATACCCCTTTCAATACTAGAATTTACAATTAAAAACCATATTTATATTTCTAACAAATTCCATCTCAAAGCTAATTATGATACTAAATTTGATTCATACATCAACAAATGGATTGAATTTTGTTTCATCAAAAAGGTTAAAATATTTAAACTTTGTTTAAAATATCCAGATGAGGAACTTCTTTTTAAGATTGAATCTCATTATTTTTTCATCAATCCATATGTTATACAAATGGATTTGGAATTTTGCACTCTTCATCCTAATTGTCCAATTAAATGGAACAATCTTACAACTATAAATTTCAGAAATTATGAGATTGACGTGGAGGTTTTTGAAATACTTTTATCTGGTAGTCCTTTTTTAAAATTTCTGACATTTGATACTTGTAGTGGTCGCTTAATTGAAATTCATTCCAAAAGTGTCAAACAATTAGTATTAAAAAATTTCAAAGGAGAGTCCGAGGATTTTGATGATATTCGAATCATAGCTCCTTATATTTTATCACTAACAATTGAAGGAAATTTGGGTACAACAAACATATACTTTACAAATGTAACTTCTTTGTTGCATGTAAAGTTAAATTATAAAATACCAAAAAAATTGTTGTTTGAGGAAGAAGATGAACCGTTAATGATGATGTATATTCTAGCCCAGCTAAAAGAGGTTAAGAATGTCAGTCTTGGATGTTATTCTCAAAAGGTAAGAATTTTCAATATTTTTTACATTTAACAAATTTTTTCTTATATGTTTACGTACATGGTTATTTCAATACTAATTTAAATTCTTTTTTTCATATTAAAGGTTATTTTTCGGCTTACTGCGCATGGATGGATTTGTCCATCAAATGTTGTTCATAATTCAGTTTATGATTATGATATATTATCGAGCTCGGATGAAATTGATTATGACAATATTAATTATGATTTTAATGATAGTGATAATGATACAGTATAAAATTTAAGCTGTAATGTAATTAATATTATAAATTTTCATTATATTATTTTTCCTTGTGATGTTTGTTTGTATACAGTTCTATATATTCATTCCACCATTTTATTAATTTCATCCATACTAATCTTATCCCCTATCACTTATATCCAGGCTCATATTTCAAATTGATATAAAAAATTTTTTTATCTCTAAATGAATATAAAAACATTAAAATAAAATAATGTAAGTCCCAACTCAATAGATGGTACTACCTGAAGACACCTCTATGTCGATGGTGGAGTTACTTTGCAATATAAACGCTGAACTGGAGACGACCAGTTACAGAGAGTATATACCAAGTTCTAGATAGATTACTTATTTAAGTGACAATAAGTAAAGAACAATGCAATAATACAAAATATTTGTAAAGTAAATTGGTGAGACAATATGTAATTTTCAAGTGTAATTTATTTATTAACTTTAAATAAATTACAAGGTTGTTGCGGAACCAAGATAATACAAGTATGTAAATATCTTAACAACCTATGAACTACAATTGATCTACACTAGGAATTTCTCTAAACAATCGAAACATTTAAAGTTGTGAAATGTTCCTTTTTACGATTGAGAGAAGATTGCACAAGTTCACCAAGAATATTGCAGGTATGCAAAGTGTGAAGTGTTCTCACTTATTATTCTTGTTGTGCAATGACTTGTATTTATAGGCAAAGTTAACATTGGGATGTTAACTTTGGCCGTACAAATATGGTTGAGAACATTTAAGGAATAGCATTTAATTCCTTAAAATGCAGTGTAAAGTTGCAGTATAAAGCAACTTTACTCAACCAGCTTTATGTACCTTTTTGTACTTAAATAATAAGATAAATCTTATTATCCGGGTAAAAGCACATAAAGCATAAAAGTCAATTCCTCGTAATCAGTGTAAAGCTTTGTAAGAGCTTTCCACTGACGGTCTCCAGTTTGTAACTGACTAGAATGTCAACTGGGCTTCGCTGCCATTGTCATTCTCTATCTTCCACTTGTTGTCTTCGACTCCAACTGGAAGGATTCTTCAACTGGTCAGTTCTCAACTGGAGGAAGTCTTCAGTTGCGTTAACTCTACGATGCAACTGGACTTCAATATATTTCTGGACAAATCTTCTTGGTCTCCAGGTGCAACTGGAGACCGGCCAGTTTCACTGAAACTGGTCCTAACAAATTCCCCCTATTTGTCCTGAAATATTAGCAAGTCTTTTTCAGTTCTTGTATCTGTACAAGTGTGAACTGGAGAGACTTGTTCGATTAAATCTATCTAAGTTTTCCATGGCATTTTTATAGATCAATAAATGCCTTGGGTTTTTTTTTTTAAGTTTGTTAGATCTATTATTTTTTTTTTTTTTTTTTTTTTTTTTTTTTTTTTTTTTTTTTCTTTTTTTTTTTTTTTTTTTTTTTTTTTTTTTTTTTTTTTTTTTTTTTTTTTTTTTTTTTTTTTTTTTTTTTTTTTTTTTTTTTTTTTTTTTTTTTTTTTTTTTTTTTTTTTTTTTTTTTTTTTTTTTTTTTTTTTTTTTTTTTTTTTTTTTTTTTTTTTTTTTTTTTTTTTTTTTTTTTTTTTTTTTTTTTTTTTTTTTTTTTTTTTTTTTTTTTTTTTTTTTTTTTTTTTTTTTTTTTTTTTTTTTTTTTTTTTTTTTTTTTTTTTTTTTTTTTTTTTTTTTTTTTTTTTTTTTTTTTTTTTTTTTTTTTTTTTTTTTTTTTTTTTTTTTTTTTTTTTTTTTTTTTTTTTTTTTTTTTTTTTTTTTTTTTTTTTTTTTTTTTTTTTTTTTTTTTTTTTTTTTTTTTTTTTTTTTTTTTTTTTTTTTTTTTTTTTTTTTTTTTTTTTTTTTTTTTTTTTTTTTTTTTTTTTTTTTTTTTTTTTTTTTTTTTTTTTTTTTTTTTTTTTTTTTTTTTTTTTTTTTTTTTTTTTTTTTTTTTTTTTTTTTTTTTTTTTTTTTTTTTTTTTTTTTTTTTTTTTTTTTTTTTTTTTTTTTTTTTTTTTTTTTTTTTTTTTTTTTTTTTTTTTTTTTTTTTTTTTTTTTTTTTTTTTTTTTTTTTTTTTTTTTTTTTTTTTTTTTTTTTTTTTTTTTTTTTTTTTTTTTTTTTTTTTTTTTTTTTTTTTTTTTTTTTTTTTTTTTTTTTTTTTTTTTTTTTTTTTTTTTTTTTTTTTTTTTTTTTTTTTTTTTTTTTTTTTTTTTTTTTTTTTTTTTTTTTTTTTTTTTTTTTTTTTTTTTTTTTTTTTTTTTTTTTTTTTTTTTTTTTTTTTTTTTTTTTTTTTTTTTTTTTTTTTTTTTTTTTTTTTTTTTTTTTTTTTTTTTTTTTTTTTTTTTTTTTTTTTTTTTTTTTTTTTTTTTTTTTTTTTTTTTTTTTTTTTTTTTTTTTTTTTTTTTTTTTTTTTTTTTTTTTTTTTTTTTTTTTTTTTTTTTTTTTTTTTTTTTTTTTTTTTTTTTTTTTTTTTTTTTTTTTTTTTTTTTTTTTTTTTTTTTTTTTTTTTTTTTTTTTTTTTTTTTTTTTTTTTTTTTTTTTTTTTTTTTTTTTTTTTTTTTTTTTTTTTTTTTTTTTTTTTTTTTTTTTTTTTTTTTTTTTTTTTTTTTTTTTTTTTTTTTTTTTTTTTTTTTTTTTTTTTTTTTTTTTTTTTTTTTTTTTTTTTTTTTTTTTTTTTTTTTTTTTTTTTTTTTTTTTTTTTTTTTTTTTTTTTTTTTTTTTTTTTTTTTTTTTTTTTTTTTTTTTTTTTTTTTTTTTTTTTTTTTTTTTTTTTTTTTTTTTTTTTTTTTTTTTTTTTTTTTTTTTTTTTTTTTTTTTTTTTTTTTTTTTTTTTTTTTTTTTTTTTTTTTTTTTTTTTTTTTTTTTTTTTTTTTTTTTTTTTTTTTTTTTTTTTTTTTTTTTTTTTTTTTTTTTTTTTTTTTTTTTTTTTTTTTTTTTTTTTTTTTTTTTTTTTTTTTTTTTTTTTTTTTTTTTTTTTTTTTTTTTTTTTTTTTTTTTTTTTTTTTTTTTTTTTTTTTTTTTTTTTTTTTTTTTTTTTTTTTTTTTTTTTTTTTTTTTTTTTTTTTTTTTTTTTTTTTTTTTTTTTTTTTTTTTTTTTTTTTTTTTTTTTTTTTTTTTTTTTTTTTTTTTTTTTTTTTTTTTTTTTTTTTTTTTTTTTTTTTTTTTTTTTTTTTTTTTTTTTTTTTTTTTTTTTTTTTTTTTTTTTTTTTTTTTTTTTTTTTTTTTTTTTTTTTTTTTTTTTTTTTTTTTTTTTTTTTTTTTTTTTTTTTTTCTTTGTTTCATCTTCTTTCTTTCTTTAATTTCATTGCCAAGTCTAGCCAATCTTTTGCTATCACTTTCTGAAACTGGAGGAAGCCTATCCAGATTGACGGTTTCCAACATAGGTACATCAGTGGCCGACTGGGCAGATACATCAGATGTTAAACCTTTGCCTTTGTCAACAACAACAACATTCCCCCTATCACTTACATCACCAGTTTCATCAATTCTTTGCTCACCAGCTTCAGTACTGGCAGCCACAATCATTTCACTACCTGTTTGAGTTCCAGATGGATTACTTCCAGTTTGAATTTGTGCAAGAACTGCACTTCTTTTCCCCTTGGCAGCATCTAGACCTGGCCTAATAACTTCCCATTCAGAATGGTGAGCTGGCAACCGGTCAAGAGGCTGCCACCATTGCATGTTCTTGCATTCTTTGAATATGGTGCACATCATCCTGAAAGATCTCCATAGGTGGTTGGTTTCTTTTGACTGGGTCAGAACATTTGCTGCAACTTGTTCCTGACCAGTTTTTAGTTCATTCAAAATCTTGGAATCTTCATCCAGACCAGAAACCACCTTATCCTTGACTTCTACATCCTTTTTCTTCAAACTTTCTACTTCACTTGTCAGTTTATCCAGAGACTAAGCATGAAGTGGTACCTGGGTGTTCAAGTTATCAATGCTGCCCCTCAACTGGTTGATCTTAGTAGTGAGTGGGGCCAGATCAACCTGAGGAGTGGCCAGCTTGGTGATCTCAGATATCACCTTTTCTATCAATTGTTGTTCTCTAGCACCCAGCGTATCATCTATTTTCTGACCAACTGAAGTCATTAACTGCTGCCCAAGTTCAGTCACATTCAACCCAGGTTTGTCAACCAATTATTTTACCTGTTTTTCAATCTCCCTTAAATCCACTTCAGATGTTCTAACAGTGTTGCCCAGCAAGTTGGAGATTGAGGTTGTGACCTTGGACTGAGTGAGGTCAAAGGCTTCTTTTAAAGATGTTGCCAGATTGTTGTAGCCAGTGACCAGCTCATTCAGCTTCTTCAACACCAAGTCTTCATTTGATGAAAACTTGTTAATCCCCAGATCAACCACTTTAATAATGGTCAAGTGATCCTTGTGGTATCTGGAGAAAGACTTGGTGTTTTTGTCAAGTGTCTTTTGAATATCCTCCACCCTGGTGAGAAGGTTTTGGATATCGGCTTGAACAGAGACAACTTGACTGTCCAGTGATGGAGGAGAAGGTGTCACTAGACCAGCAGCAGTTTCTACTGGAGCAACTGGAGGAGGCAAATTTAGAGAAGTCTCCTCAGTTGACATCGCAGCAGTTGTTGAGGTAATAATAGGAATGGTGGAAGAAGAAAGGACTGGAAGTTCAAATTGTTGGACATGCTGAGAATGCTCAGGTGTGTCCAACGGCGGCGGTGGTGGGGGCATTTCTTGAAGGAGTGAGAATTGCCCAGATGGTGATGGTGTCATACGTCTGTTTCCAGACATATAGTTATAAGTGGGAAAAGGAATATTTCTAGGCTCATTTTCTTGAGTTTGTGAAAGTGAAATTGAAGTATCTGGAGGCGAGACTTGAGATGAAGGGTTTTGATCTTGTACAGCAGAATCAAAAATCTCTAAGTCTGATTCAGTACCTTCAGAATCCGAAGACTCTATAAGGATTTCCTCGTCATTAACATTCATGTCCAGATCCATGAATGTAACTGAGGGCTGACCAGATGGGTCAGTCTCCAGATGACCTTCCCCAGTTTCCTGGTTGGGTGCATCTGTTGGAGGATCAGATACCAAGGTATCTTCACCAGGGATAGAGGTCAGTGGGGTTGCCTCAGTTATAGTTGCTCTATCCACAACCATAACAATTCCAGTAGACGAACTGGTGGGTCAAAGAAAAGTAGGATAAGGAAGAAAAAATAACAAAAGGGGTTGGTAAGAGAAAGATATGAAACCAGAGACTGAGGTAAAGGCGCATCAAATGGGTCCCTCATTATTTTGAGGCCCGCCCAGTTGTCCTTCCGACTCACCTTGGATTGGTGCATCGGTTTTTGCGAATGCCAGCCGCATTCGATCTGGAATCTCGACCTCTCCAGCTTCAGATACTAGAGAGTCTAGATTCCTCAACAAATCTGGAAGTGTAAGGTGAATCTGTGCTTGAATAAGCTTCACTGCCCAGAATTTGTAGAAAACAAGAGAGAGAAACCTGGAGAAGGGGATACATAGTCCCCTGGTGCCCTTCAGTTTTTGAACCAGGCTTCTGTAAAGGATATCAGCAAAATCCACTCTCAATCCATTCCACAAGCAGTATGCCATTTCTGCTTGTGCGGAGTTAATCTGGTCAAGTCCACCAGAACTCCCACCCATACTTTCCACAAGGTGGATGAAAAAATACCTCCATGAGGTGTAAGACCCTTCATGGTCATCGCACCTTTAGTTTTCAACACCCCTTTCTCCAGGCACTCCTTATGTCCCATTTCAAGGAGGACCTGGCGAAAATTAATGTTTGGGGGGATGACAACTGGAGATTACCCTCTCTCCGTAGTGTTCATCCTGCTCGTTCTATCATTGGGAGATTGAATACTTTCCTTCTCTCATGCCCTCTGTATGGTGCATTAACCCTAAATCCAGGGAAAATGTACCATGACTACTTATGTGAATTCTGGTACTCCGCTTTCTATAATGAAGAAACTTCATCAATTTCTTACACTCTCAATGGAGGTACCAGATCTTTGAGTTTTTCGGTGAATTTGCTCAGGTCTGTTTTACAGTTGAACTATCATGACCAGAATGAGCTGCCCATCGAACTCCCTACTGGCATAAATTTCAGGGAAGTGTGCAGGTTGATGGGGCACACAGAAATTGTAGATGACCAAGGCCAGTTGTTGAGAAAAGGAACATTTATATGAGTAGGCTGACAAAAAACA
>CM067174.1:49418682-49437608 GCA_034093135.1 Erigeron breviscapus | reverse complement strand
GAAAGGCTTCCCAAAATTTTGATTTGAAACGGGCATCTCTATCGGAAATGATAGAAATCGGCACTCCATGCTTAGATATTACTTCCTTGATGTACAAACGAGCCAAGGTGTCAAATTTATCGGTTTCTCGAATGGCTAAAAAGTGAGCCGACTTCGTTAACCGATCTACTATCACCCAAATCGTGTCACGACCGCTTCTCGTCTTCGGTAGTTTAGTAATGAAGTCCATTGAAATATGTTCCCACTTCCATTCGCGCATCACCGGTTGTACCAACAATCCGGGTGGCTTCTTGTGATCGGCTTTGACTTGTAAGCAAGTAAGACACTCACTCACATACCTAGCCACATCACGCTTCATGCCCGGCCACCAATACAATCTTTCAAGTCAAAGTACATCTTATCCGACCCGGGATGGACCGAATAAGGCGATAGGTGAGCTTCATTCATAATAAGTGTTCCTAAGTCGCCGAAAATAGGAACCCAAAGTCTTTCAACCATGTATAGCCCATTATCATTCTTCCGGTCGAATTGTTGTTCCATGCCATCTAGGTTCTCGTTTCCAAAGTTTTCCGGTAGGGTGGCTTGAATTTGGGCTTCAATGATCCGATCACGAATATTCGGCCCTACCGTGAGGCTCATAGCTCTAACCCGTCTTGGTTTCACTCTCTCCTTTCGGCTCAAGGCATCGGCTACTACATTTGCCTTGCCCGGGTGATAACGGATGTCACAATCATAATCACTAAATAGTTCAAGCCAACGCCTTTGCCTCATATTCAATTCACTTTGGTTAAAGATGTGTTGAGACTTTTGTGATCGGTATAAATCACACATTTGGTACCATAGAGATAATGTCTCCAACACTTCAAAGCAAACACAACCGCTCCCAATTCCAAGTCATGTGTCGGGTAGTTCTTCTCATGCACCTTCAATTGGCGAGAGGCATAAGCAATGACTTTACCCCTTTGCATAAGAACACAACCCAACCCTTGTCCCGAAGCATCACAATAAACAACAAAGTCTTCGATTCCATCCGGTAGCGTTAAAATTGGAGCTTCACATAACATATCTTTAAGAGTTTGGAAGGCGTTTTCTTGTCTTTCGCCCCATTCAAAGGTTCTATCTTTTTGAGTCAAGAGGGTGAGTGGTTGTGCAATACGGGAGAAATTTTCAATGAATCTTCTATAGTAACCCGCCAATCCAAGGAATTGACGGATTTCGGATGGCGTTTCGGGTCTTCTCCAATTCTTGACCGCTTCAATCTTGCTTGGGTCCACATGAATACCATTCTTGCTCACTACGTGACCAAGAAAGTGGACCTCCTCCAACCAAAACTCACATTTGGAGAATTTGGCATACAACTTTTCTTTTCCTAATAGTTCAAGCACGTTACGCAAGTGTTCAACATGCTCTTCCTTTGTCTTCGAGTATATAAGTATGTCATCTATGAACACAATGACAAACTTGTCTAAGTATGGTTGACACACCCGGTTCATCAAGTCCATGAACACCGCCGGTGCATTAGTCAACCCAAAAGGCATCACGGTGAATTCAAAATGGCCATACCTTGTGCGAAAAGCCGTCTTGGGGATATCATCTTCATGTACTCGGAGTTGATGATAACCCGAGCGAAGATCGATTTTTGAAAAGTGCTTAGCACCTTGAAGTTGATCAAATAAATCATCAATTCTTGGGAGGGGATACCGGTTCTTCACTGTGAGCTTGTTTAATTCCCGGTAGTCGATACACATTCGGAAGGACCCGTCTTTCTTTTTGACAAAGAGAACAGGAGCACCCCAAGGAGATTGGCTAGGGCGAATGAAACCCTTATCTTGGAGTTCCTTGAGTTGAGTTTGTAGCTCTTGCATTTCGGTTAGAGCTAGCCTATAAGGAGCTTTTGCTACGGGCGCGGCTTCGGGGATAAGATTTATACGGAAGTCAAGTTCACGAGTTGGAGGTAATCCCGGTAAGTCATCCGGAAAAACATCGGGAAATTCACAAACGATAGGAACGGTCTTCAATTCTACCTTTGTAACGGTAGCACTAAAGACTTTAGAATTTGAGGAATCGGAGATTTCGCCTTGAACCCTAAGAATCCTACCGTTGGTCAAAGGTATCTTAACAACTCTCTCGCCACAATCAATAGTCGCATTCACCGCCGTTAACCAATCCATACCCACTATAACGTCAAAACTCCCAATATCAAAAGGCATAAGGTCAATGAAGAAATCTACGTCTTCTAAAGTCAAGACACAATCGCGAAGTATTTGACTAATTTTTGTTAGTGACCCGTTTACCATTTCAATGTCAAGTACATAGTTTAGAGCACAAGGATTTACATCAATCAAAGGAACAAAATTAGAGGACACTAGGCTATAATCGGCCCCGGAATCAAATAGAACGGTTGCATAGAGACCATTAAAGAAAAGTACCTGCTACAACGTTGGGATCATTGCGGGCTTCATTTACATTGGCCGCAAAGGCTCGGCCGCGTGGTTGCACTTGGTGGCCTTGTGGTCCCCGGTTTTGATTAGGCCCGACCATTTGCAGTTGGTTGGGGTGGACGGCCACTTGCACTTGTTGCCCCACCCATCGGGGACAATTATTACGGTAGTGGTCACGGCTACCACATTCAAAACACTCGCCCCTTCTTTGGTTACCTTGAGGAGGAACGGCCCGAATAGGAGCCGCATTCATTGGGCCCGCTCTTGGAGCCCTACAATCTCTGGAGAGGTGCCCGATTCGGTTACAATTAAAGCATGCTTTGCATTGGGCATTGGCGGGGTGATGTTGGTTGCATCTCCCACAAAAAGGATGGGGTCCCGGGAAAGCTTTCCTAGTTGGCTCCACCGCCGCCATTATTCTACCCCTATTTAGCATTCTTGGGGTCAAACCTCCCCACTTTCCTTACCCCGCTCGACTCTCCCACTTCTTTCCTCTTGCTCGATGAGGATTTACTCAAAACACCACATCTCAATAAATCTTCCGTCACACTCCCGGCTTGGTTGACCGCATTAGCCAAAGAAGTAGGCATGTTGGAGTTTACATAAGATCAGACTTGAGGATTCAAGCCCAATACAAACTTCTGGATGGCCTGTGACTCGGTACCCACCAAGTGAGGAATGAGGGTAGACAACTCTTGAAATCGTCTCACAAAGCCCTTGTAGTCGGCTCCCTCCATGTTGAGGTTTGCAAATTCTATGGTTAAGTTTTGTAGTTCATATGGAGGACAAAACTTTGCTTTTACTTTGTTCTTGAAGTCGATCCACTCCAAGTTATGAGTCCGCCCCAACGTTATCTCCTGGTTCCACCAACTCAAGGCGTCATGCCTAAATATGCCGGATGCATAGGAAATCCGGTCATCATAGGTGCAATGACTCCTTTCAATCACCGCCTCTATCGCTTCAAACCACCTTATACATTCCGTGGGACCACCTTTCCCATCAAACTCCGGTGCCCCACAACTTTTAAAATCTTTAAATATACACCCTTGACGGTATCCGCCATATTGATTATTCATGGGCATACCGTTTCCAATTCCCACCGGTCCCTCTTCTTCATTTTCTTCGGCATGAGGTTGGGCATTTTCAAAATTTTCATTTTCTGGAGCTTCATTGTTTTGAGCCACATTATTTTGCCCAAGACTTGCCGTGACTTGAGCAATGATGGTCGGCATGATGCCGGCGACCGTTTGAGCGATTACCTCAGCCAAGTTTGGCTCAGGAGCTTCACCACGACCCCTACCACGACCCCTACCACGACCTCTACCACGGCCCCTACCACGGCCCCTACCTCCCTGTACTTCCGGTTGAACTTCCGGTTGAGGTCCTTCCTCTTCGGCCCTATAGTTCGTTCCGACTCTCCTTGGTCTCTCCATTTCTATAAAACAAGTGACACGTTGACCCGGGAGTTAGTCTCAAATGCTCACATGTTAGCCACACAAGTAGTCGATGCTCTCATACCGATACTACATACACATTTCATAACGTTATGCTAAGGCAAAAGTGTTAGCATCATAAGGGATTTTTTTTATTTTTTTTTTTTTTTACATATCATAACATCAAGTTGAATTTATTACAATACTTCATCACTAATTCAAGTAATCATGCTCATTACGTCATGCAATCACAACTAACACGAATGATTCAAAGTATAATCCGAATTCGATATGCTCTCTAGTTATTGACCGGGTATGTATACAAGGTGTACCAACGGCTAACCTTCCACCTAATCAACTTCCATTAAGCATATCGGTTCCTTATTATACTTTAAGCCACACGTGCGCAATCCACGATGTCATGAACTTGCTATAATATCGGGTAACCATAAAGAGTTGATCGGGTTCTTTTAGGGTTGCCACAATATTATACTAAGTTAATGGCATCCCATCATTTTGCCCTAAATCATCACATTAGTTCCAACAATTAACAATAACAACCCATATTAACTACAATCCACATTCATCACATTGAATTCAAGCTATCATACAAGTGGTCTTAACTACGAACTCACACGGGGATTCACAAACTTCACATTGCACACAAATTTCCTAACCATGCATGTTATATGAAGAGTTTTAACTTAAGCCGTAGTCTAGGTCAAACCGCCTAATTCTCTACGACCACGCATGGGCCACCATTCTGTAACACCCCAAGCCGAGGCTCGGAATATCACGGAAATCATATAGCGCAAAGTGGAATTACGATAGAACAAACTAAATGCAATTAAAGATTCGGTGAATCCATTACAAGGACGAAACAAATACCAAAATACAAAAGGAGCAATAACCATCAAAGTTACAAATGAGCATTCAAAAGATGGCAATTAATCCTAAGTATAATGCAACGGGGAGGCCAATGAATCCTTGATCCATAAAGTCCATGGTCCGGGTTTACAGCAAGCAAAGCAACTAAACTCCACGTCCTGGGAGAACCCGAATACCTGAAAAGTGTACTAAGCATAGTCAACACAAGGTTGGTGAGTTCGTAGTAATGGTTCGTAAGGAACCAACATCAATAATCACAATATAAGAATAGAGGCCAGACATGACTTACAGCGAGCCTCTAAGCAACACAATAACGTCCAACAACAAGATTACACAAGACAAGTAAATGTGAAATGAATGCACAAAAGATATGCGAATCAATGTAAGTGCCAAATGCATGAATAAGCAAACATGCCTATCCTATGCGTGATCTCCAGTCACCTGTGCAACGATACTCGCTTGTCATCACCATGAACAAAGCGGCATCTCAAAAACATCGAGATATATATGTCTATATACTCGGGGTCACGTTCTACATCCAAAATGGGTGCATACATCTATGCACCAGGATGTCGCAATCCCCTGCCGAGGGCTCATCAACAATGTATGCAATGCTTACAATCAAATGTAAATGCATCAATCGTAAACCAACAATCAATATACGATGAACCTGTGCCAACAATCAATATTCGTCCAACATATGCCAAAATCCATATACGACAACCGTAAGCCAAAAATCAATATTCAACAACTATAGTCCAACAATCAATATTCAACAATCATAAACCACTAATCCCAATTAAACCAACTATACGTACATATACTTCAGAGGATTCTACTTTCTTCAAGTCCCAGATGCTTATATATAGGGTCACCCGCAGCCTTCCCACCACATCTAAAAACCCAATGAAGGCATAACCGACTTCCATGTATGTACGTCTATCCTAATATATATAATAATTAACTAAAACATAACCAAAGTCAATCAAACAAAACGAACTGTCACATCAATCCAACAATCAAGTCAACAATCAATAAATCAATAAATGCAAGTAAACACGCCAGGTTTACACTTTTCAGCCCGAATCTCAAGCGAGTAGGGAGATACGAAACTCACCTTGTCCGATAAAGAAGCTAGTATAAGATTACAGGCGAGTATTACGGTCCACACGTCCACAACCTATAATTATACATCAATATATCATAATGTCAACTCTACAATCATAAACAAGTTGGTTTAGCACAATTAGGTCAAGTCACAACCCTAACACGCCTTTAGAACCCTAGACACGCGTTTAAAACCCTAACACAAGTTTAGAAACCCTAACACGCGTTTATGAGCCCTAGACACGCGTTTAAAACCCTAACACACGTTTAGAAACCCTAACACAAGTTTAGAAACCCTAACACGCGTTTATGAGCCCTAGACACGCGTTTAAAACCCTAACACACGTTTAGAAACCCTAACACGCGTTTATGAGCCCTAGACACGCGTTTAAAACCCTAACACACGTTTAGAAACCCTAACACGCGTTTATGAGCCCTAGACACGCGTTTAAAACCCTAACACACGTTTAGAAACCCTAACACGCGTTTATGAGCCCTAGACACGCGTTTAGAAACCCTAACACGCGTTTAGAAACCCTAACACGCGTTTAGAAACCCTAACACGCGTTTATGAGCCCTAGACACGCGTTTAAAACCCTAACACACGTTTAGAAACCCTAACACGCGTTTATGAGCCCTAGACACGCGTTTGAACCCTAACCCGTGCTACTGTTCATGCGGCTTGAAACTCAAGGGATTCTAATCCGATTTTTGACTCGATTCAAGGCACAAAACGTTTGGGTTTTACTAGAAACATGTTTAACAACATAAAATGACTGATATGAGGTAGTTTTAACTTACCAAATCTCCCAAATGCCTTTAAATCCGAATTTGACTATATATGGAGATTTTCTTGAGCTTGAACTCTAATTATTTGATATGATATATAAATGATGAAGATGATGCAATTTCTTGAGTTAATCTAGCTTCAAACACTATGAAATTTCCAGGATTTGAGTTTGAAATAGTTGACTTTTTGAGAGAGGAAGAAAGGAGATTTAAGAAAAGGGAGGATGAAATGATTAAGGGGGAAAGGAGAATGGGTAACTAATTGGTTCATGGGTCATGGGCAACCCATGGGTCGACCCGTTTCTCCCATAAGCCATTTTACAAACGATTACACAATTTAACGCCAAACACATATTAACGACCCGACTAACATACCACATAGTCATATAATCACAAATGGCTCAATTATTTCATTCAACAAGTTTGTTAGTCAAATTACACAAAAAGTCAACGGGTCAAAATTCACGGATGTTACAACCCATGCTTTCTCGAACCTATTCTTTTGTGCCTTTGCATCCAGTATATTCACCATCTCAACCCATTCGCAGAACCCATATTGCATAGCACCAGGATCATCAGTTCTAACCAGTGGCCCACCAGTATACTTAATTTCGACTTGAAAAACTTTGGTGCCTGGCTTGATTGTAACATTGACACTATTGATAGTACCACTATGTCTTCTGGTTGACATGATCTGGGAGTAGTAGCTTCTAGCTTCAGATTCATTTGTTATTTTTATACTCCCAGCACCAGCAGCCAGTACAGCGGACTTAATGTCTTCATTGGATACCTTGCCAGTTGGTTCAACGAATGTGCTAAGGTCAGCATCTCTTGCATCTCTTGTCAGTGGTCTTCTTGGTTGTGGAATCCTTCTTCTTGGTGGATTCAATACACTCTTCACAACCTTCTTAACATTTGCAATACGTTTAAGAATCCCACTGGCCCTTATCTCCTTAGCCTTCTCCACTGAAATGTTTAAACTTCTGGCATCAAATTCTGCTTCATCCTCAGCATAGTGTCTGTCCAGTTCTACATCCAGCATTTCATTCAACTGGTCAACTATCCTGGGATCATTTTTAATCCTGGCATACTCCTCAGCAGTGACACCCAAAAGATTGGCATCACTCATATCAAGTAACTTGATTCGTGCAAGATGCGCCCTGGCTTCAGCTTTTGGTTTATTTGTTTCATCTTTTTCTTTTCTTTAATGTCATTTCCAAGTCTGGCCAGTCTTCTGCTATCACTATCTGAAACTGGAGGAAGTATGTCAGTATTACCAGTTTCTAACATTTCATCAGTGGCCGGCTGGGCAGATGCTTCAACAGCCAAACCTTTACCCTTATCCAAAACAACATTCCCCCTATCTCCAATATCACCAGATCCACCCACTCTTTGCTCACCAGCTTCAGTACTGGTAGCCACAACCAATTCTCTTCCAGATGGAGTTCTTTCCCCCTTGGTAGCATCTAGACCTGCCCGAATTGCTACCCATTCAGAGGGGTGAGATGGCAACCGGTCAAGAGGCTGCCATGACTGCAAGTCCTTACACTCTTTGAAGATGCCACACATCATCCTGAAGGACCTCCATAAATGGTTCGTCTCCTTGGACTGGGTCAAGATATTTACACTAACTTGGTCTTGACCAGTTTTCAATTCATTCAGGATCTTGGAGTCCTCAACCAAACCAGAGACAACTTTCTCCTTAACTTCATCATCCATCTTCTTCAGATTTTCCACTTCAGTTGTCAGTTTCTCTATAGATTGAGCATGTAGAGATACTTGGGTGTTCAAACTTTCTATGCTGCCTCTCAACTGGTTGATCTCACTGGTAAGTGGGGCCAGATCAACCTGAGGAGTGGCCAGCTTGGTGATCTCAGACATCACCCTTTCAACCAATTGCTCTTCTCTAGCACCCGACGTATCCTCTATTTTCTGACCAACCGAAGTCATCAACTGCTCTCCAAGGCCAGTTACATCTAGGCCAGGTCTTTCAATAAGTTCCTTAACCTGCCTTTCAATCTCTTTCAAGTCAACTTCTGAAGTTCTGACAGTATTTCCCAGCAAGTTGGAGATTGAACTGGAGACCTTGGAGTGAGTTAGATCAAAGGATTCTTTTAAAGTACCAGCCAGATTGTTGCAGCCAGTGACCAACTCGTTAAGCTTTCTGAACACCAAGTCTTCATTAGATGAAAACTTGTTGATCCCCAGATCGACCACCTTAATGTTTGTCAAATGATCTTTGTGGTATCTGGAGAATGACTTGGTGTTCTTGTCAAGTGTCTTCTGAATCTCCTCCACCCTGGTTAGAAGGTTTTGGAGATCGGCTTGAAGTGAGACAACTTGACTGTCCAGTGACAAAGGAGAAGGTGTCACTGGACCACTAGCAGTTACTACTGGAGCAACTGGAGGAGGCAAACTTAAGGAAGTCTCCCCAGTTGTCAAACCAGCAGTTGAAGATATAATTGGAGTGGTGGTTGAAGAAAGGACTGGAAAAACAATGTGTTGTTCATGCTGAGAATGCTCAGGTGTGAACAACGGCGACGGTGGTGGGGGCATTTCTCGAGCAAGTGAGAATTGCCCAGTTGGTAAAGGAGCGGAATATATTGGTAAAGATATATCTATAGGCACATTTACTTGTGGTGGTGAAAATGAAATTGATGCGTCTGGAAGTGAGACTGGAGATGAAGGGTCTTGAGCTTGTACAGAAGCATCAAGAATCTCCTGGTCTGTTTCAGTACCTTCAGAATCCGAAGATTCAATAAGGATTTCCTCGTCATTAACATCCATGTCCAGATCCATGAATGTAACTGAGGGCTGACCAGTTACCTGGTCAGTCTCCAGATGACCTTCCCCAGTTTCCTGGATGGGTGCATCTGTTGGTGGATCAGATACCGAAGTATCTTCACCAGGGATAGATGAGATTGGTATTGCTTCAGTTATGGTTGCTCTATCCTCAACCACAACATTAGACACACTGGAGGGTCCCTCATTATTTTGAGGCCCGCCCAGTTGCCTTTCTGACTCACCTACAAGAGGTGCATCAGTTGAAGCGAATGCCAGTTGCATTCGTTCAGGAATTTCAACCTCACCAGCTTCAGATACCAGTGAGTCTAGATTCCTTAGCATATCTGGAGCAGTGTACGGTGAATCTGTACTATTATATGCTTCCCTGCCCAGAATTTGCTTAAAACAAAGTGAGAGGAACCTTGAAAAGGGAATACAAACACCCCTTGTCCCCTTCAGCTTTTGAACCAGGCTTCTATACAGAATATCTGCAAAGTCCACTCTCAATCCGTTCCACAAGCAGTAAGCCATCTCTGCTTGCGAGGAGTTAATCTGGTTAAGTCCACCAGAACTCCCACCCATGCTCTCCACCAGGTGGATGAAAAAGTACCTCCATGAAGGTGTAAGGCCCTTCATGGTCATCGCACCTTTTGTCTTCAACACCCCATTCTCCAAACACTCCCTGTGTCCCATTTCAAGAAGTACTTGGCGAAAGTTTATATTTGGGGGCAAGACGACTGGAGATTCACCCTCTCTCCAGTAATTGAGGCGTAAGGCATCCCTCAATACATCGGCTGACAAGGTACACTGGATTGTTCCATCCTTTAATGTGAAACTGATGGAGGAACAATCGGAAGAAAGAACGGCAGTGTACCAAAACTCACATAAGTAGTTGTGAAACAACTTACGTGGGTTTAGAGAGAATGAGGGTCCTATTGGAGAATTCTTTAAAAACTTTTGAATTCTACCAATAAGGGTATCGGACCCTTGAGATCCTCGTAGGCTGGCCATCGGATTATTTGGATTTAGTTTGATGACCGAAGCACTACTAGGGGCACCAGGTGCCGCTTTGACATCTGGTGAGGGATTATATGGAACAGTCAAGAGATTTACATCTCTTGAACGAGATGATCTAGGAGCCATAGAAGAATGAAAATGAAATTTGGGATTTAGGGTTTTTGATTTGTGAAGCAAAGAGAAAAACGAAGCAATTTTGATGATTGGAAGTAAATGAAGGAATGTAAGAGAAGGAAGTAAATGAGTTCGGAGTAAATAAGGGTATTTATAAAGGGATTCAAGATCCCAATGAAACACCAAAATTATATTTTAATAAAGACAATCCTTTTTGTAGATATTTTCACAAAAGTTGGTTTGAATTTTGAAATAAAATATTGATTTGCCATGTAAACATTAAATGTTTCCATGTCAGCATTAAATGCTACGACGGCTTATCTTACCCACGCGCCCACTCACTTTTTGTTTTCCCAATACAAACAGTTGTCAAGTACTAAAATGGTTTCAAACACGTCAGATCACGATATCAAGTGGTTTAAAACACTCGAGTATCATCACGTGTCACACATATTGACCAAGTATTTGTAACGTTATAAAAATAAGACAAGACTGAACCTGGTAACTGGAGGATCAGTCCAGTACCAGTTTCCAACTGGAGAGTTCTCCAGTTGCATTTTCAAACAAAAACGAATTTTAGTCAGAAAATTATTTTGAGTCTTTCCCCCTAAAATGATGATCCAGAAATCAATTAGTGCCAAGATAGTATCACAAAGGCGTTCGATAGCCTGGCGAGCAAAGATTATCTGGACCTCCTCAACTGGAGAACTTCATCAGTGTCACTGACGCGTTCAATAACAAAGAAAGCTCCAGTTAAGGGTTTAACATTCCCAGTTCGCTGATGAGATGTTTAAAAGTTTTCTCATCGAGAGGTTTAGTAAAAACATCAGCTAACTGTTTGTCAGTGGGGATGAAATGAATTTCAATATCTCCTTTTATAATACGATCACGAATGAAATGATACCTGATGTCAATATGCTTTGTTTTAGAGTGCATCACTGGGTTGTGAGATATAGCAATTGCACTGGTGTTGTCACAAAAGATTGGGGTCTTTGAATACTTTTGACCATAATCTAGTAACTGGTTCTTGATCCAGAGAATCTGGGCACAGCAACTGGCCGCAGAAATGTACTCTGCCTCAGCAGTGGACATAGAGACTGAAGTCTGCTTCTTGCTGGTCCAACTTACCAGTTTTCCTCCAAGGAAATGACAACCACCAGTTGTTGATTTTCTATCTATCTTACAACCTGCATGATCAGAATCTGAATAACCCATTAGATCTAATCCTGAGCCTTTGGGGTACCAAAGACCAAGATTAGGACACCCTTTCAGGTATCTAAAGATACGCTTTACAGCGTGCAAATGTGATTCTTTAGGGTTAGCCTGAAACCTGGCACATAAACATGTTGCAAACATTATATCTGGTCGACTGGCAGTCAAGTACATCAGTGAACCAACCATACCTCTATAGTCAGTTATGTTAACTGGTTTGCCAGTTGGGTCAGAGTCCAAATTCAATGGTGCTGCAATAGGTGTGTTTTTCGATGGGATTGAATCATATTTGTATTTTCTTAACAAATCTCTGACATATTTTCCTTGGTTTATGAAAATTCGAATTTCAGTTTGCTTAATCTGAAGACCTAAGAAAAATGTTAATTCACCCATTAAGCTCATCTCATACTCAGATGACATGATTTTAGAAAACTTTTTACACATTGCATCATCAGTTGATTCATCGAATGTGACATGAATTGTCTCATGAACCTTTTGGAGTCTATATTTATAAACTCTAAAGGCCTTTCGAATATCTGAATAACCCATTAGATCTAATCCTGAGCCTTTGGGGTACCAAAGACCAAGATTAGGACACCCTTTCAGGTATCTAAAGATACGCTTTACAGCGTGCAAATGTGATTCTTTAGGGTTAGCCTGAAACCTGGCACATAAACATGTTGCAAACATTATATCTGGTCGACTGGCAGTCAAGTACATCAGTGAACCAACCATACCTCTATAGTCAGTTATGTTAACTGGTTCCAATTTGTTGTAACTGGAAACATCTTCTGGTGAAACAACTGACCGATGAACTTGGTCAGTTTCACCAAAATTGATTGGAATGACTGGAGAAATATCAAGGCTTGGTCTCTTGTTGATTGCTTCAGTTGCAACAGCATCTGGAGAAGGATCAGTCCAAACAACTTCTACATCCTCATCAGAGTCAATGAGGTCTCGATTAGCATCATGAAATTCCTCATTAGAAGGCATTTCATGAAGAACTGGAGAAGTAGGTGCTTGAACTGGTGCTGATATTGGAGTGGCACGTACATCAGATCCAATCACCAATTCTTGTGGTAAGTTGAAATTGATGGAGGGATAAAATGATGTGTCACTGGAGGTGTTCTTCTTCTTAACTGGTTCCAATTTGTTGTAACTGGAAACATCTTCTGGTGAAACAACTGACCGATGAACTTGGTCAGTTTCACCAAAATTGATTGGAATGACTGGAGAAATATCAAGGCTTGGTCTCTTGTTGATTGCTTCAGTTGCAGCAGCATCTGGAGAAGGATCAGTCCAAACAACTTCTACATCCTCATCAGAGTCAATGAGGTCTCGATTAGCATCATGAAATTCCTCATTAGAAGGCATTTCATGAAGAACTGGAGAAGTAGGTGCTTGAACTGGTGCTGATATTGGAGTGGCACGTACATCAGATCCAATCACCAATTCTTGTGGTAAGTTGAAATTGATGGAGGGATAAAATGATGTGTCACTGGAGGTGTTCTTCTTCTTAACTGGTTCCAATTTGTTGTAACTGGAAACATCTTCTGGTGAAACAACTGACCGATGAACTTGGTCAGTTTCACCAAAATTGATTGGAATGACTGGAGAAATATCAAGGCTTGGTCTCTTGTTGATTGCTTCAGTTGATTCATCGAATGTGACATGAATTGTCTCATGAACCTTTTGGAGTCTATATTTATAAACTCTAAAGGCCTTTCGAATATCTGAATAGCCTAAAAATACTCCTTCATCAGCTTTTGCATCAAACTTTCCAAGCTGACTGGAATCGTTCAGTATATAAACTGGACAACCAAATACATGGAAATATCCAATATTTGGTTTATGATTCCTGAGTACTTCATAGGCAGTCTTCTTATGTCTCTTGATGTAGACTGACCGGTTTTGGGTGTGACAAGCAGTTGCAACTGCCTCAGCCCAAAAACTGGTGGGAAGACCAGATTCAGATAGCATGCTTCTGGCCGCTTCTATCAGTGTACGATTCTTTCTTTCAACAACTCCATTTTGCTCTGGAGAGTGAACTGATGAGAAGTTTTGAGAGATGCCAGTGTCATTGCAAAATGTTTCGAGTACTTTATTTTGGAATTCAGTACCATTATCACTTCGCAACTGACAAACTTTTCGAGTATACTTGAGCTCAATTCTTTTAATGAGAGAGATGATTTCAGCAGGTGCATCACTTTTGGATCTGATGAATACCACCCAGCAATATCTGGTGAATTCATCAACCACAACTAGAGTGTACTTCTTTCCAGCTCTAGTTTGAACATTCACTGGACCAAAAAGATCCATATGTAGCATGTGAAGAGGTTCAGTGATGCTAAAATTTTGCCTAGTTTTAAAACTGGCTCTCTTCTGCTTACCCATCTCACACCCTGGACATGGCTTTTCCTTATTGAAGGAAATCTGAGGTATCCCATCAACCAGTTGTTTGCGAGACAACTTGTTAATGTTTTTGAAATTAAGGTGGGATAACCTTTTATGCCATAGCCAGTTGGTGTTCTCATCAGCTTTGGTATAGAAACATTGCTCTTTTGGAGCTGGTTCCATATCCATGATGTACACATTGCCTTTTCTTGGTGCAATCATCACCACTTTCCAATCCTTGTTAAATATGGTGCCTTGAGCAATATCGAACAAAACTCTGAAGCCATCATCGCAAAGTTGGCTGACACTGATCAGGTTGTATTTCAAACCATTCACAAATGCAACTCTTTTGAATTCGACTTGTCCATTATTGAGCACACCATATCCTTCAGTCTTTCCAGATTGATCGTTACCAAACGTCACTGTCGGTCCATCTTGGACAGTGAACTCTTCCAGTAGGGGCTTACATCCGGTCATAGTCCGGCCAGCAGCGCTGTCCAGATACCAGATATTCTTCTTTCGATCGCCCTACACACACACAAAAATCATTAGTTCTTTTTGTGAACCCATCTTTTCTTGATGGGTTCACTGGACTTCTCTACAGAAGTCACAGTAGATTGTTGAGGTGTTGAACTGGAGGCTGTATCTGGAGCTTTATCACCAGCTCCAGGTGCAGGAGTAAAAACGATTGGTACTTGATACTTGCTCCCTTTATTTTTACCAGATTTTGTTCCAGATGGAACATTCTTTAGTTTAGGTATTGAAGGGAGTGGTTTAATATTTTGTTTGAAAACTGGAGGTGATAAACCTCCTTCCAGATTGTTAATCCGGGCAGTACAACTCTGAACCTGCCGAGACAAAAGTTGGAGTTGACTTTCCAGATTAACCAAAATATTATTTTGATCAGGCAGTTGAACCTTGGACCTAGGTTCAACTGGTGCTTTAGTCTGTCGGGTCTTGGGCACCTTAGACTTTTGAGGTAAAGGCTTGTTACCAGTGGCCTTTTTGACTGGAGCTTTAGCCTGTTTGGCTCCAGTTTTAACCTCAATGGGGGTGGTCTCAAAGGTTTCAGTTTCATCAGCTTCAGGTTGATCATAAGGTGTTTCAACCTTGAGAGCTGGAGGCAATGCATGAAGGTCTGGTATGAGAGCTGCCATCTCCAGATCTCCAGATTTCCATGCATTTTTCTGGGCATCGATAGTTCTTGAAAATGCATCATAGTTTTTGCCAGATGCTTTTACCCATGACTTGATAATCTTTTGTTCTTTTTCAAGATCAGAAAACAGTTTTTGATTATCAAGTTCTAAAGCCTCAATCTTTAAAACTGACTCCTTGAGAGCCAACTGGACACTTTGTAAATCATTTAGTTGTGGTTTAACATTGTTCAGTTCAATTAGGATAGTGTCAAGATATCTTTCACTATCAGCTCTTACAGTTTCCACAAATGCCAAATCACCACTTAATGATTCAGCCAGGTCCAGTTTTAGTTCAGGGTCAACCTGGTTATCATAGTCACATACCTTCTTCAGTATGATGTCCACCCATCTTCCAGAGATGACATCTTCTTTCACCACATGCTGCTGTTGTTGATCTTCCAAGGCCATGAAACACATGTCCCTTTCCTCTTCTTCATCATCAGATGAGTCATCAGAGTACTCCCATTTTCCCTCAGTTTGTGCCATTAAGCACTGATCCTTTTTCTTTTCCATGGACAGGAGGGCAATCTGGGCCTTAAGCTTCTTGTATTTAGCTTTGTAGCTATCATCAGGCCGATTGAAATTAGGGACAGAGGGGCCAGTTTGGTTGTTCAACTGACTAGATCTGCATTCCTTCATAAAATGACCTTTCTTACCACACTTATAGCATGTAAGATTGGTCTTATCCAGAGAGCTGGAGCTGGAAGCATTGTTGGGGCCATTAAATCTTTTGGATTTATGCTTAAACCTATTAAAGGTTTTAGCAATCATGGCGACCAGATCATCATCGTCAGTTTCATTACAACCATCACTGTTTTCAGTGGTCAGTCCAGAGTTTAAGAAACTGTTCAACATCTCCTTCATCGAGTGTACCTGGACACTCTCAGCAGACATTAAAGCAGCACAAGGTCGTTCAGTTAAACTAGCAACCTTGGGACTCTGGGCATGGTTCATGGCATCTTGCTCAGCCACAAGTCTTGCAGCATTATTATCTTCAGTGAATCTGAAGGCTCCATAGAGCGATGCAAGAGTATGAGTGTGCAAGGTTTTACCTTGTCTCAAGACAAGAACCATGTTTTCCCATTTGGAAGGAAGAATATCACAAAACTTCTCAAGAAGAATATCCTTATCCTTCTCTACACCCAAACTTCTCAACTGATTAATGAGGCTAGAAAATCTGGTGTATGTACCAGTTAGACTTTCATTGGGCAAGGCAAAGAAGGATTCATACTTCTTGTTCAAGGCAACTTTTCTGGTGACAATAGTGTCATCACCTCCTTCAAATTGAATCACTAATTCATCCCACATTGATTTTGCACTGGGAAACAGTACAAGTGTTGGAATTAGGTCTTCAGGGACAGCCCCAAGGATCATGTTCTTGAGTCTGGTGTCCAGATCAACAAGTCTACGATCCTCATCAGACCAATGGTCTTCAGGCTTTTCTCTTGAACCTCTTCTTCCAGTTGGATCCAGAAGAGGACTGACCCCAAGGGACATAGGTATATATGGTCCATCCTTAAGGATTTTCAACATATACCTTTCAATCCCACCAAAATGCAAAAGCATTCTAGCCTTCCATGTACCGAATGTCTCACTGTTTCCATCAAATTTTGGAACAGGAGTGTTAGAGTAGTGTACATGGACATGGTTTGGGGCAGTAGGAGGAGGAGGATTGGTGTTAACATTTTGAAAAGGTTGGGCATTATTATTCAATGGGTTTTCACCTGAACCAGAACCATCTCCACCTTCAGTAGTGTTCATCTTAGCAGATCTAGGCAAGTTTATTAGCCTTCTGCTCTGATACCACTTGTAAGTCCCAACTCGTTAGATGGTACTACTGAAGACACCTCTATGTCGATGGTGGAGTTACTTTGCAATATATGCACTGAACTGGAGACGACCAGTTGCAGTGTGTATATACCAAGTTCTAGATAGATTACTTATATAAAAGACAATAAGTAAAGAACAATGCAATAATACAAATAACTTGTAAGATAACTTGATGAGACAATATGTAATTTTCAATGTGTAATTTATTTATTGATGTTAAACAAATTACAAGGTTGATGCGGAACCAAGATAATACACGAATGTAAATATCCTAACAACCTATGAAATACAATTGATCTACACTCGGAATTTCTCAAGACAATCAAAACACTTAAAGTTGTGAAATGTTCCTTTTAGCGATTGAGAGAATATTGCACAAGTTCACCAAGAATATTGCAGGTTTGCAAAGTGTGAATTCTATCGAAGTTTATTCGAAGAAGTGATATTCTTGGTTGTGCAATGACTTGTATTTATAGGCAAAGTTAACATTGGGATGTTAACTTTGGCCGTACAAATGTGGTTGGGAGCATTTAATTCCTTAAAAGGCAGTGTAAAGTCGTATGTTAAAGTGACTTTACATAACCACCTTTATGTACCTTTTAATACTTAAATAATAAGATAAGGCTTATTATCCGGGTAAAGGTATATAAAGTATACAAGTCAATTCCTCGTAATCAGTGTAAAGCTTTGTAAGGGCTTTCCACTGATGGTCTCCAGTTTGTAACTGACTAGAATGTCAACTGGGCTTCGCTGCCATTGTCATTCTCTATCTTCCATTTGTTGTCTTCGACTTCAACTGGAATGCTTCTTCAACTTGGTCAGTTCTCAACTGGAGGAAGTCTTCAGTTGCATTAACTGAACGGTGCAACTGGACTTCAATATATTTCTCGACAAATCATCTTGGTCACCAGTTTCACTAGTCTCCAGATGCAACTGGTGACTGGCAAGTGTGAACTGGTAACTGGCCAGTTCCAGGTGAACTGGTCCTAACAATATGCTACATATATCCATACACGTTGGGTAGTATATACTCTGCAGGTATTTATATTTGTAGCGTATAAAATTGGTTCCAGTATTTGTAACGTCCAATTTTGCCTATAAAATAAGCAGACTTATTTTGAACGAATAAAGGTACGTGATACGTATGCTATACGTTAAGTATACATACATATTCTACATATATAGTTTAGATTTAAATTTCTTTTATATCCTGAATACACAACTGAAGCCGAAATATGTTGCATATAATTTTTAAAATCCCATGGGAAATTGTTTTTGATGATGTTGTATTTGTGTCATCTCAGATTTTTAGCTAATGTTATGTTTGTGGTACATGAATACAAATTGTTCTTCACATTTATAATATATATACGTTAAGTATATACATAGATCTAACGTACAATAAAATAATTGTTGAGCATGATTACCAATCGAATAATTTGAAGGGACGTGCCAAAGGTGTATACACACTACGTATCATTGATTTCCTACCATATAAGTATGATGGTATAACCAGCATCATCAAGCTTACAAGTGTGAAACCTCTATAAATGGAAGTCTCTAGTGCAATTTTGTTATGACAGTTAAATTTAAACTTTTTTACTTAATTGAGAGTTTTGTTTGATATATATTTTCACGTTGCAAAAGATGTCGTGGTTGTACGACACCTTATTTGGCGATAATGATCCCGTGATTCCTGATTTGAACGAGGCAAGACATCC
>CM067174.1:49310959-49417682 GCA_034093135.1 Erigeron breviscapus | reverse complement strand
GATCGTTAGTTTAGGTGAAGAGAGTGAATAATTATGGTGCTAAGTTGAGAGATTGTTTTGAGAAAGTTAAAGGATTGATTCGAGATCGAGTATATTCAAGATGAAGTATATGGTCGATATTTGAAAGATTTATTGAATAATTGACCATTTGTTTGATGATTGCAAAAGTTTGAGATTAGATGAAGTTTGTTTTTTTGATATTAAGTTCGTTTATAGTTTAAAAGAGATTGTTCATTTGAGGGGGAGCAAGAGAGAACTCATGAATTGTTAAATATGCTCCGAAATGATTGTATTTGAGGGGGAGCAAGAAATTTGAGGATATTTCATTTAGTTGATAAGTTGCTTCAAGAAAGAAATGATTGTTTGAAGGGGAGCAAGTGTTAATTGATCAAAGGATCAAGTGCTCCAAGATGATTGTTGATTCAGAGACAAGTTAGACTAAGAATAAAAATTTCCGCATACCAAAGATGTTAAACATATAACTAAAATTAAAAATCCTGTAACCGAAGTGGAGTGGCGAAAGGTCTTCACTTATATAATTAATCATAAAACACAAATTTAACAGATTATCTATTTTACCCAAAAACATCAATACAATTTGCTTTTTCACAATAGAGTATATGCATCTTAATCATCATTAATTTAATAACCACTGGTTAAATAATGGATAGCTCAAAAGTCCTTATAAAGACAATAATCATTATACATTAAGCACTACAATAAGTAATCATGGTGATCATCAACATATGATCATCATATTTAAGCATAGTAATATCAAATCATTAATGGAGTTATAAATTTTATCAAAAAATTTATGTTAACAAAGTAACTATAACTCAACTTTATATTATATATATATATATATATTTTGGTTTTCTTCCCTTTTTTTAAAACGGAATGTTATGTGTTTATTAACCCCAACAATGACATTTAAGAGAGACAGGATGTTGGAAGTTATAACTCGCGTACTCTTCCAAAACAGGAGTGATAATACGTATGCCTGCATGCTCAAGAGTTAAATGCCCGAGAGAGTCAAGATTCGATCTGAGTCTCTAAGCCAACATCCCTTCCACTGTACGTTCCAAAAGAGGGGCACAAGTTTCTTGATTCCCAGAAATGGTTAAATATAACGCACGAGGCCCTTAATATATACCATTGTACTTTTACGACATTGTCATGCCAAAGTTGCTGGCTGCAGTTGAGTCTTGTGATCCAAGTGATGAGTCGATATTGTCATGCCAAAGTTGCTGGCTGCAGTTGAGTCTTGTGATCCAAGTGATGAGTCGATATTGTCATGCCAAAGTCGCTGGTTGCAGTTTAGTATATATGTATAATATGTAGATAGGAAAATGTTTAATGTGCCTAAATAGTATGTCTAAAGATGCGCCGAATAAGGATAAGTAGACACATGACGAAATTAATGGAAGGATTAAGAAAAAGAAAATGTATAATACATGTACCAACAACTGAATGGAGTATACACATTACTAGGTATATGTATGGTGAGAAAGAGTTATTTAAGAATCATCTAAAAATAAAAAGAATACCAGGATCACACAATTCACCCATTTTTTAAAATTATAGAAAATTCTCTAATTCATTCAAAATCTTTTATCTCAAAAACCTTATATCGATAAATTATAAAAATTGTATGAGTGTTCTTAAAATTTCATGCTCTTTCATTAGAGATGTCATTCGATATACTTTCGACTAATTGTATTTTAAAACGATCTTTGGGTATTTAAGCTATTTTCTCTTAATTATTGTTATATGTTGTGTTCTTTCAACTTTAACCATAAATATTTTTATTTATATTATACAGTAGTTATATGAAAATATATCAATGAAAACTTCATATCTAAAACTCTATCCATTCATATAATTTATATCAAAGTTGAAAAAAAAAAAAAAGTCATAGTATGATATTTAAAATGGGACTAGTAGAGTATATGAAATCAACATAAGGATTATTATTCATATACTATACTTTGACGTTTTGTAGAATGACAAAATGACTATTATTAAGATGAGCCTCTAGCAAGGCACTAGAGGGCACATAGCAAAAAGTATAAACTTACAACCGTAGTAAAGGAAAAAAACTAGATAACACTCGGGCTTTGACTGCTAAGAGTATAAAATGGGTTAGAAAAAAAAACTCTTGCCAATTATGAAAACCGAGACAAGAGAATAAACCTCACAATGGAGGTCGCGCCAACTGTTTTCACTCCATGATCAATTTGTTGCACTCTCAATGAAAAGGTATATTATGCAGGTCGAGACAAACAATGCAAAACATGCATTATACCACCTTTAACTAGCAAAAGGCAAAACCATCAGTACGTAGATGGCTTTTTCTACCCAATCGACCTTTGATTATTACATTTGTTTTCTACGATTTGATATCCTCAATAGATGAAGCAAAATGGAAATGGAAGTAAAAGACATCATCCGCGCTTTCCCGGGTGGTGTTGTGAAGGTAAGTTCTTTTCGGGCTTCACAGTGCCAGCACCATGTATAAAAACGGGACGAAACTTGCATAGCTGGAGGAGCCATTCATAATTTCATAGGCATAAGAGAGGGATTGTCAAGGTGAGACCAGGCACACTATATACTCTGACGTGATATTACTTTTGACTAATATGTATTATGTTGGTGTATCATTTTTTAAATTTTTTTAATTTGTGCAAATTAGTTTTAAAGGTATATTACTTGTCGCTTTTATCTATTTTAAGTATTAACCAAAAAAACCCTCTAATATAATCTAAGGGTGTGTAAATTTCGTCTAATTAGGGTAGTAAAACCACCATCCGGTTTTGGAAACGTATATATGTGTGTTTTTTTGCCAAATCATCAGTTTGACCTTTGACTTTGGCTCCATGTCACCGTGCCACGATGGCAAGTTGACCCTTGACCGTGTTGACCAAAATTGGGCGGGATAATGGCGGGGCCCACACGACAAGTACGAGTACATTATATTGTTTCTTTAATTGTTTATTTAATATATTTTATCTTTTTATAGTAATATACATATATATATCTTACATCTGAAAGCATCTATCACTTTCTCATTTATATATCTTCACACACACGAACACCACTTCCACTTCACTTTGTCTGCAAGTACAAAATCTTCATCGGATCTAACCCAGAAAAACCCTAATTTGTTCATCGCAATCTACTGCTAAAGTTTCTGGATTCATGTATCAGTGATTTCTGTAGCAGGTATGTTCTTTATTCTTTCTTATTTAGAAATTAGGGTTTCAAGTTGGGTAGCAAAAAGTTGGGGTTTTTCTTTAGATTTTGGTTACCATTATATATATGGATATTAAAACCCCTAATTTACAGTTGATTTCTAGGTTAAAAAAAAGGGCTAATTACTTGAAAAGTCATCCAACTTGTCACAAATACCTTTTCCGGGGTCCCAACAAAAAAAAGTTTTAATGTGGGGTAAAAACCCGGCTAAAAAACGTATTAAGGGGTTTTTTGTAAGTTGCAGGTAACAATTTAATTTTCAAATACCCCACATTAAAACTTTTTTTTGTTGGGACCCCGGAAAAAGGTATTACTTTTTTTTGTTGGGACCCCGGAAAAGGTATTTGTGACAAGTTGGATGACTTTCCAAGTAATTAGCCCTTATAGGGCACGTGAATTTATGAGGACGTGGCAGGTGATTTGGCAGATAACCGGGTAAAAAACAATGTTATCCGGTAAAACCCCTTAATACGTTTTTTAGCCGGGTTTTTACCCCACATTAAAACTTTTTTTTGTTGGGACCCCGGAAAAGGTATTTGTGACAAGTTGGATGACTTTCCAAGTAATTAGCCCTAAAAAAAACACAATAAAAAAGTAGGGGTAAAATTTTGTTTTGGTGATCAGATGGGAAAACTTGCATGGGGGTATTTGTTCAACCACGTAGATACATAGATTTAATATTTTTTTATTTTTATATTAATCTATTTTTTTATTTGTTTGGTGGTTGATCCAGGATGTCGATTAGGGCTTTTGAATTCAACATACACTTCGATGGGGTTTTCTTTTATGAACCATTGAGGTATGTTAGTGGAATAGAACTAGGTTTATGTACTGAAAAGATATCTTCGTATGAAGAATTTGCTGTATATCTTGAAGAAGTAACTAAGTCAATTATTGTTGGTTTGTACTATCTACTACCTGGGAATGAGTTTGAAAATGGGTTGGTAAAGGTATCTGATGATAATGACTTAGACTCTTTGTTTGATTTGTCATACTGTTATGGTAAAATTGAGGTTTACTTGAACCACATTGAGGATGACCACATGAATCAGTTTTGTGCTGTAAAGCCCAAAGAAATAATAAACACTGGTGAAATAGATGACAATTCTGTTAGGGAAGTAGGGCAATCAAGTAGGTCTGCAGATAGAAACAGAAATGTGTTTCTTCATGGTGATGTAGATGATGGTGACATGGATGAGCCAGTGGTAGACAATGATACTAAGAAGGAGGGTGATTGATGTGACCAATTTATACATATCGCCCACATCATTATTGGCCATTTTATTAAGTGTTTTAAGTCGATTTTGTGTGCATTTGGCGCGTTTATGTTGTTTGTTAGTGTTTCAGGCTCTAAACAGGTTACGTGTCCATTTGGTGCAATTTCGGATGATTCTGAGGCCAAGAAGTTGATTTGTGAGTTCGAGAGTTGTTTAAAGTTGAGAAGATAGAAAATTTCAGCAATTTCATAGTGAAAAGGTTGTCTTCGGATCAGCAGGATTGGACTGCGCCGCAGTAGGAGCATCACCAGCCCACTGCGCCGCAGTCGGCTAGTGGAAAAGTGAGAACTCGGTCAACAGTTTAAGACTGCGCCGCAGTGGGGGTGACCAAGGCCCACTGTGGCGCAGTTATACAAGGTGGAAATGAGCACCTAGACCAGTTAATATCCACTGCGCCGCAGTGGGGGCATCACTCGCCCACTGCGCCGCAGTAGGACGACGGGGCTGAAGGGCTTTTGGCCATGTTTGCATCAGATTTCCAAGGGGTATAAATAGAAAACAAAAACCTAATTCCCAATTTATCCAAATTCTTTCTAAGAGCTGCTCTCCAAGGGATTCCTTCAAGGATCAAGGGTAGATTTCTTCGTCCGATTCATTGAAAATTCACGGGCACCCACTTAGATCGTATCTATTTTATTGTCTTGCAATTTCAATTTCAAGAACGATTGGTACATCATGTTCTTCTTTTATTTTGATTGTTATTTTAAATTAATCATGAGTGGCTAAACATTCAATCATCCACCTTGAGAAAACTAGACGAATGATGTGATTGCTATATGTTTTAATTCAAAGAGTTGATTTCAATTATCGTTGTGTCGAGATCTTGATGATTTAATTCCTTTTTATATATTATTATGATATTGGTGGCATGTGTGTTCTTCGTTAGTGGTACTAGTTGGATGCATATGTGATTTTCAAATGGTTGTTTGTCTATGAGCAATTATCACTAGTTCATGGTATGATAGTGAATATCATTTTAATAAAAGGAGTCATTTTGTCAACGTGTTTTATAACGGTTGGTGGTACCACGTTATCTTCACATAGGCACAATTGTTAATTCGATAGTCAAGCAAACTAATTGTTGGTAAGGTTGTCTAGGCATTGGTGGTACCGGCTTGGGTAATTAAACTAGCAACTTAGGTGATTGGGTAATTTGCTCACGGTTGGTGGTACCACGTGGCACCTTAATCCTTTTACGATTATCTTTTCAACTCAATGAATTTGGTCTTAATTGAATGCAATCATGTTTGAAGTCTAGCGAATTCGAGGTGGATGATCTTTATTAATATTGTCTGAAGCTTTTCTTTACTTTTATGCGTTTTGTTTTTTAAATTTATTTTAATTTATTGTCAAAGTGAGACTCGAAGCAACACCCTGTTTTCCAAACCATTTTATTAAACAACTAGTTCAAACCATTCCCCGAGAACGAACACGGACTTACCTCTTAACTATATTGCATACGAACGGGTCCACTGCCCGATAGTGTGTAGTAGTGAGTTTCTAGGTATTTCTAGTTTATAATTTTTAAACTCGATTTAGCACATCAGTGATGTAGAGGACTTAGGTAATGATGATGATCCTATGAACATTGCTGTTCATGACGAGCCTAGAACTATTGTTAGGAGTTTGTTCAAAGACACAGGGAAGGGCAAAGAGAAGGTGGTGGATGAAGAGACATGCATTAATGTTAAGAGGTTGTCCCAAGATAAAGAGAAGGGGAAAGAGAAGGTGGTAGATGAAAATGATGCAGATGCTGCAATTGATGAGGACCAGGTGGTAGCTGATACTGACAGTGATGATAGTGATTACAATGGGGATGGTGAGCATGTTTCTGATAGTGATAGTTCTAGTGAGGCACCATTTGTTGATTTTCTGTCTGAAGGAGAGGATGAACTTAGACAGGTCAGGCTTAGAAAAATTGAGGCCAAGAGGTCACCAAAACAAAAAAAATTGCCCAAACTGGGTGGTGACTCTAGGGCAGAAAGACAATCAGAGGAACATGATACCATTGCTGAACATGATGAATTCATAAGGGAATTACTAATGAAAATGAAGGGTGATGCTGATGATGACTTGGAAGACCCTTTCAAAATGATTGAGAAGATGGACAAATGGCCTGCTCACAATGCTGCAATACCTTGGAGGCTTAAGAGACCTATAGTTGGGGAAAAGTTTCCAACCCACTTGGCCTTTAAAGACTGTTTGACATACTATGGGTTAGCAAATGGATTTAATATATGGTATGAGAAAAGTACACAGAAGATTGTGATTGCAAGATGTGGTCAAAGACCACCTGTATTGAAAGATCCAACCATAGGGAAGCAAGGGAAGCAGTTTATGTACCCAGCCAGTGTGAAGGGTGAAGAGCCCAAGTGTCCATGGAGGTGCTTTGCTAGAAAGATGAATGATGAGAACTCATTCCAAGTTGCTTCCTTAGTGGATCACCATACCTGTTCTAGGAATTTCAGGTTTGGTTCTTTGATTAATTACAAATGGATTGGGAAACAGTTTGTCAATAAGATTAGAGCAAATCCAAACATCAAGTTAGTTGACATTGCAGATCTTGTCATGAAAAAATATAAGTGTATTGTGTCTCTACACCAGTGTAGGGCTGCCAAACAATATGCCCTAAATGAGTACACCAAGTCTATTGAAGATCATTATGGTATGCTCAGAGCTTATGCAAGTGAGTTGTTGGCTTCAAACCCTGGTTCAACTGTGAACCTCCAAGTTACTAGGAATCCAGATAAAAAAGTGTACTTTGACAGGATGTATAGTTGTTTACAAGGGTTAAAGCAGGGTTGGAAGATTGGTTGTAGAAAGGTGATAGCCCTAGATGGTTGTTTTTTAAAGAGTCCCAACACAGGTGAACTTTTAACTGCAATAGGAAGGGATGGGAATAATCATATTTATCCTGTAGCATGGGCTTTGGTGAGTGTAGAGAACAAAGATAACTGGACATGGTTCTTGGAGTTACTGGCAAGTGATCTGGAAATTGAAGCTGGTGTGGGTCTGACCATAATTTCAGATCAACACAAGGTATATTCTATTTCATATATTTCTTACTTTAATTATTCAACTATGCTAGTCTCATATATATAGTTGTTAAATATATTGTATTCAAAAAATGTAGGGGTTAATTGAAGCTGTTAAAAATGTCATGCCTTATGCTGAACACAGACAATGTGCCAGACACATTTATGAGGGTTTTAGGAAGAGGTTCACTGGGGTACATTTCAGGAGTTTGTTCTGGCAAGCTTCTAAAGCAAGTTACCCCCAATTATTTGAAAGAGTTATGAGTGAAATTAGGTCTTGTGACATTGAGGCTTATCAGTATTTGATGAACAAGAATCCTAAGACTTGGAGTAGAGCTTTTTTTAAATTACACAGGGCTTGTGAGAATGTAGAGAATGGATTCAGTGAGTGTTTCAATTCTGTTATATTAACTGTGAGAAACAAGCCAATCATCACACTATTTGAGTCAATAAGGGTTATTATTTTGGAGAGGCAATCAGTAATGAGGGAGTTGTGCCACAGATGGAAGACTGACATCAGTCATTCCATAGTGCAAAAGTTGGAGTGGGTGAAAGATCAACAAAGGTGAGTTAATTTTTTTTTTGTATTTGTACATTTTAGTTTAATGATGGTGTTAATTATAACTGTGTTATAAATATTTACTCAGATTTTGGAAACCATACCATTGTGGTGGGAATGAGTGGGAAGTAAGGCAGCTAAATGAGTCTTTCAAGGTGAATGAAGCTTTTAGACATTGCAGCTGTAGGATGTGGGAACTATCTGGTGTTCCTTGTCCACATGCATGTGCAGTTATATTCAAGATGGCAAAGTCCCCTGAAGATTATGTACCTGGGTGGTTTAGGAGGACTAAATACATTGAGACCTACAACACCTACATTATTCCAGTTAGTGGCATGTCACAATGGAATTTGATTGATCATGAGAAGCCTTTACCACCTCACCCTAGGAAGATGCCTGGGAGGCCAATGAAACAAAGGAGGAGAGCAGCACATGAAGGTGGAGTTGTCTAAAAATCACAACATATGACCAGGATCTCTAGAGGAGGCATTGTAATGACATGTAAGAAATGTGGTCAGACTGGTCACAACAAAAGAGCTTGTACCAAAGAAGAGGTTGTACAACCACCAAAACAATCCAAACCAATTGGGAGACCTAGGAAAGATGGACAACCACCAAGGCAAAATCCATGTAGAGGATCTGCTACTGTAAATTTGAATGGTAAGCCAGTTGCACATGCTAGTGTTAATCTTCAAGGACAGTCAAGGGGTCAGGCAACCGTTAATGTTGGTGGTCAAGCTGGGTTTGAAGCTACTGTGTCACTGAACACTGGAGGAGAGGAATCCCCATTACCTTCAATGCAGGCCACACCAAATGAACACTTTCAGACAAGCCCACCAGAAAACAACCCAGAACCCCAGACACCCGAAAGTACACCACTAACAACACAAGAAAGCCAAACTACACCACCTAGATTTACACTAAGAAAGAATACTTTCCTCAAGCCAAGGTGGACAAAATGTAAAATCTTACAAGAGACATCACCAAGGAAGGGGACTAGTACAGGCCCTCCAATCAGACCCCTGTCTGCAGACAATGTTGTAATTGGATCTCAATCTTCTATTACCAGGGAAAGTGCTGCTTTGGGAGTCACTAGTACTGGATTTCAAAAAGTCAGAACTCAAGGTATGCCCACTTTCAAATCTTGCTTATGGTTTTATATAAAATTTGTGTCCATGACTGCCCATTATGTGTTTCATATATATATAGGTCCACATAAGTTTCCAAAATGGTGGGGTGCTGGTTTATGTATTGACCCAGTGACTAATGAATCCTTCATAGGTGGAGCTGATGGAATTCCTGTTCCAATTTGGCCCAAAGATGTCCCAGTTCTTAGTGCAAGTGTGGAATGGGAAAAGAAACAAAAAGCTAGGGAAGCTGTGAAAAGGAAGGTTGCAGAGGCTGCAAGGAGTAAATCATTAGAGGCATTAAAAAGGAAGTATCCATTGCAGTCAAACACTGATTCTATCCAACCAAACAAAAAATTATCTCAGATTGAAAGGACCACACCTGAAATTGAAGCACAAAAGAAGAGGGCAATTTTGGCTGTGAGGAGGTTAGCAGAGGATGATGCAAGAAAGGAAGCAGAAAAGAATGAAAGGACCACACCTGAAATAGAAGCACAAAAGAAGAAGGCAATTGCAGTTGTGAGGAAGAAGCTAGCAGAGGATGCAAGAAAGGAAGCACAAAAAAATGATGAAGGTGCAACAAAGAATGCTGCTAATGCTGCTGCTGTGGGGAGGTCTAAACGACAAAGGGAATCAAGCAGTCAGCCTGCACCTGCTAGGATTTTAGAAGTGAAGCAGAAAACTACTGCAAGTCAACCACTTAAGGCAAAGTTACCCCAGAAACTAAGACCACCTAGCCAAAGGATTCTTTCAAGGAAGTTGGCAAAGCATATTGAAGGCCCAGGGAGCACATATGATACTGCTCTTGAACTCTGAACACAGAATTCATTCCCAACCCAAGTCTTTTGATGTCCCATTATAACTTGTAATATCCAAGTACAATATGTTAACTTTTAAGTATGGTAGGATGCTGGATTCTAGCTTTTGGATGGTATATGTACCAATCATGGCAGTCTTTTGGTGTAATAGCTCAACTCATGGCAAGAATGGCATATATACCTTCTTTTGTATGTAATTTATTTGTTCTTATGACTTGTGTTGTTTCCTCCAATTATATGCATAATTTTGCTCAAATGCATATTATCGACATGGATATGTTACATAATTTTCCTGGCATGTTACCAATCATGGCAGTTTTTATGTATCTGCATAACTGTCATTCAATTACATTTTTCTAGAAAATGAAGATTAACTGCATAATAGAACCAAAATATTGCCCAAATATTTTACATAAATTTTCATTACAACTTGGGATGTGTCTACAACACTAAACCACCAATCCAAATACATAAGAACATGACAACTAATAACAAACAAAATGTAATTCTTTCATACACTTTCTGGTTTGACTTTTTGATACTCAATTCTTCCATTAACTTCAAAACCTCTTTTCTGGTGTGTTCATGTTCTAAGTCCATATCCACGTTATCTTTCTCTTTTATGCTTTGTAGCTTCATGTGCATCCCAAAAACCAGCTCTTTGTAATAATTAGACGGAAGTTCATCATCCAAAAATTGGTACATCCCACACTTTTTCTTTGAATCCTATCATAAATATTAAAGTATATTGGTTAACAACAATTTTGTTACAAAGATCTTGCATACAATGGATCGATTACATCAAAGTGGAATTTACTTACCACAATCGGGCAGGAAAGGAATCTTCTCCCTGGGTTCTTCGTTGTCCAGGATGTACGTGTAACACCCTAAGCCGAGGCTCGAAATATCACGGAAATCATATAGCACAAGGTGGAATTACAATAGGACATGAACTAAATGCAATTAAGGATTCAGTGAATCCTTTACAATACGAAACAAGTACCAAAATACATAAGGAGCAAATAGCCATCAAAGTTTACAAAAGAATATCCCAAAGATGGCAAATCGATCCTAAGTATAATGCAAAAGAAAAGGTCGATGAATCCTTGATCCATAAAGTCCAAAGCCCGGGTTTGACAGCAAGCAAGAGACTAAACTCCACGTCCGGGGATAACCTGATTACCTGAAAAGTGTACTAAGCATAGTCAACACAAGGTTGGTGAGTTCGTAGTAATGGTCCACAAGAACCAGCGTCAATAATCACAATGTACGAGTAAAGGCTAGACATGACTTACAGCGAGCCTCTCAGTAACACATTAACGTCCCACAGCAAGATTATACAAGCCAAGTAAGTGTATACTATGAATGCACGAATAATATGCGTATCAATGTAAGTGTCGAATGCATAAATAAGCCAACATGCATATCCTATGCGTGAACTCAGGTCACCCATGCAACGATACCCGTCTGTCATCACAATGAACACGGCTGTATCTCAAAAACATCGAGATATATATGTCTATATACTCGGGATCAAGAACTCATCATCCATCAGATGGTGTATACATCTATACACTTGGATGTAGGCACTCCTCAACCGAGGGATTATGTACAATGTATGCATGCTTACCATCAATCGTATATGCATCAATCAAAATCGTCTGTCATGGACCAACAATCAATATTCGTCAATCATGAACCAATAATCACAATACGATGAACATGAACCAACAATCGATATTCGACAAACATGAGCCAACAATCAATATTAACACCAATTCTATACGTACATTCACTTAAGAGGATTCTACTTTCCTCAAGTCCCAGATGCTTATATATAGGGTCACCCGCAGCCTTCCCACCACATCTAAAACCCAAAAAAAAGCATAACCGACTTCCATGTATGTACGTCTATCCTAATATTAATGAAATACTTAACAAACGTAAACCAAGTCAATCAAACGTGATATCCGTCTCATCAATCCAACATTTAAACCAAATCAATCAAACAATCAACAACGTAAGTAAACACGTAAGTTTACACTTTTCAGTCCGAATCTCAAGCGAGTAGGGAGATACGAAACTCACCTCGATTGGTTATGAAAAGTTAAGTTGATATAAAGTCGAGTTATTGTCGTACAATGTTCACTTCATGTCCAACACCTAAATATCGATCATATACATTCACATCAACATACATAAACACATATACGTAACTTAACAATTCTCGACAAAACCCTAATTAGGGTTCCAAGGTGCATCTCGATGTTAAATGACTTTTAAGACTCTTAATCATTGTTAAATAAGTTAAGAAGTGATTTAGAACGATGCTCGAAGCGTTATTAGGGTTCTGGAAGGCAACTAGGTCAAACAAGAAAATTCAGCAACAAAGGGGGCGTAACCTACGCCCTAGACTGGCGTAGGTTACGGTGGTTCAAAACCACCAGGCGTAAGCTACGGTCAAAAGGGGCGTAAGGTACGGTGCCCTACAAATGAAGGTTTTGGCGTCTGGAGTGGCGTAAACAGGAGAATTTTGGCGTAAGGTCCAATTTGAAGATAGGGGTAAGCGTAAGCTACGGCCAAATGGGCGTAACCTACGCCCAAGAAAATATAACTAGCGTAACCTACGCCCCATAGGGCCGTAGGTTACGCCCCTTACTGGGCAGCAACATGACCAGCAGCCGCAAATGCAGAAACTTGAAACCCAAAACCCCAAATCACATGAACCAAAACCCTAAATCGACATCTAAGGTTACAAGACTCGTTTTGATGATACATTTGACATTCTAATGTATAAATACACTTACCCAAACCCATATTTCCATCCTTAACATCACCAAATTCTCCAAATCGATCAACCCTAATAAAACCCTAATTCGACCCAAACTCATTTTAAGGCGATTTAGAATTTGTAAAAGTACGAGGTGACTAGAAACGAGTAAACTAACATAAATAGAAGTAAATGGGATGAATTTGACTTACCAAAGCTTCCTTTCCGAGCTAGAACCCAATTTAGGTCAAAATGGGTGAAAGTCTTGAACTATGAACTTCAAACTTATGATCAATTGAAGATTATATGGTGACAATGATGATGATTCTTGTATTTAATCAGTTCCAAAACACCAAATAGATGCAAGAGATGGTTTTGGTCCTGCCTTTTACTTGAGAGAAAGAGAGAAAAAGAGAAGATAAGAAGTGAAAGGGGGGAGAAAGAGATAAGGAGAGGGTTGGGGTCAAATGTGGCTGGTGGGTCATGGACTACCCACGGGCCGACCCGTTTCTCTTCTCTAGCCAATTTACAATCGTTACACATTTAAACACCGATCAAAACATATTATCGACCCGAATATAACACATTGTCATTTAATTCACCAAAACGACTCAAATAATTCATTAACTTAAATTGTTAGTCATATTACACGAAAAGTCAACGGGTCAAAATTCACGGATGTTACATTATTCCCCCGTTACAAAACACTAATTACTAAATAAATGCGGATACTTAGACTTCATATGGTCCTCTCGCTCCCAAGTGAACTCGGCTCCACGTCTAGCATTCCATCTAACCTTAACAATCGTGTAGCGTTTATTCTTGAGTTTCTTTTCTTGACGATCCAAGATCTCTACCGGCTCTTCAACAAAATTTAGGTTCGAATCCACCCTAATCTCGTCCATGGGCACATGATGTGTAGGATCCGCCAAACACTTGCGTAGGTTACAAATATGAAACACATCATGCATACCGCTAAGCTCTTGCGGTAATTCTAATCGGTAGGCAACCTTTCCAACCCGTTCAAGAATCTTGAAAGGACCAATATACCTTGGCGCAAGTTTTCCCCGCTTCACAAAACGTACAACACCTTTCCAAGGTGACACTTTCAAAAGTACATAATCACCAATTTCAAACTCCAACGGTCTCCGCCTCACATCGGCATACTTCTTTTGACGCTCACGGGCCAATTGCAACTTCTCCTTAATTTGAGATATTACCTTAGTCGTTTCAATCACAATTTCTGGCCCGATAAGTTGACTCTCTCCAATTTCTGCCCAAGCTAGAGGAGAACGACATATCCTACCATACAATGCTTTAAAGGGCGCCATTTGAATGGTAGCATGATAAATATTGTTGTATGAGAACTCAACTAGCGGCAAATGGTCTTCCCAACTTCCACCAAAATCAATTGCACAAGCCCTCAACATGTCTTCAAGTGTTTGAATGGTTCTCTCGGTTTGCCCATCCGTTTGAGGATGAAATGCCGTGCTCATGTCGAGTCGAGTACCCATTGCTTTTTGAAAGGCTTCCCAAAAGTTCGATTTGAAACGGGCATCTCTATCCGAAATGATAGAAATCGGCACTCCATGTTTAGATATTATTTCCTTGATGTACAAACGAGCCAAAGTGTCAAATTTATTGGTTTCACGAATGGCTAAAAAGTGAGCCGACTTCGTTAACCGATCTACTATCACCCAAATCGTGTCATGACCGCTTCTCGTCTTCGGTAGTTTAGTAATGAAGTCCATCGAAATATGTTCCCACTTCCATTCGGGCATCACCGGTTGCACCAACAATCCGGGTGGCTTCTTGTGATCGGCCTTGACTTGTAAGCAAGTAAGACACTCACTCACATACTTAGCCACATCACGCTTCATGCCCGGCCACCAATACAAGTTTTTCAAATCAAAATACATCTTATCCGATCCGGGATGGACCGAATAAGGCGATTGATGAGCTTCATTCATAATAAGTGTTCTTAAGTCACCGTAAATAGGAACCCAAAGTCTTTCAACCATGTATAGCCCATTATCATTCTTTCGGTCGAATTGTTGTTCCATGCCATCTAGGTTCTCGTCTCCAAAGTTTTCCGGTAGGGTGGCTTGAATTTGGGCTTCAATGATCTGGTCACGAATATTTGGCCTCACCGTGAGGCTCATAGCTCTAGCCCGTCTCGGCTTTACTCTCTCCTTTCTACTCAGGGCATCGGCTATTACATTTGCCTTGCCCGGATGATAACGGATGTCACAGTCATAATCACTAAATAGCTCAAGCCAACGCCTTTGCCTCATATTCAATTCACTTTGGTTAAAGATGTGTTGAAGACTTTTATGATCGGTATAAATCACACATTTGGTGCCGTAGAGATAATGTCTCCAACACTTCAAGGCAAACACAACCGCCCCCAATTCCAAATCATGTGTCGGGTAGTTCTTCTCATGCACCTTCAATTGTCGAGAGGCATAAGCAATGACTTTACCCCTTTGCATAAGAACGCAACCCAACCCTTGCCCCGAGGCGTCACAATAAACAACAAAATCTTCAATTCCATCCGGTAGCGTCAAAATAGGAGCATCACATAGCATATCTTTAAGAGTTTGGAAGGCGTTTTCTTGTCTTTCGCCCCATTCAAAGTTTCTCTCCTTTTGAGTCAAGAGAGTGAGTGGTTGTGCAATACGGGAGAAATTTTCAATAAATCTTCTATAGTAACCCGCCAATCCAAGGAATTGACGGATCTCTGATGGCGTTTCGGGTCTCCTCCAATTCTTGACCGCTTCAATTTTGCTTGGGTCCACGTGAATACCATCCTTGCTCACTACGTGACCAAGGAAGTGGACCTCTTCCAACCAAAACTCACACTTGGAGAATTTTGCATACAACTTCTCCTTCCTTAGTAGTTCAAGCACCTCACGCAAGTGCTCAACATGCTCCTCCTTCGTCTTCGAGTATACAAGGATGTCATCAATGAACACAATGACAGACTTGTCTAAGTATGGTTGACACACCCGGTTCATCAAGTCCATGAACACCGCCGGTGCATTAGTCAACCCAAAGGGCATTACGGTGAATTCAAAGTGACCATACCTTGTGCGAAAAGCCGTCTTGGGGATATCATCTTCATGTACCCGGAGTTGATGATAACCCGAGCGAAGATCGATTTTAGAAAAGTGCTTAGCACCCTGAAGTTGATCAAACAAGTCATCGATTCTAGGGAGAGGATACCGGTTCTTCACAGTAAGCTTGTTTAATTCCCGATAATCAATACACATTCTGAAGGACCCGTCTTTCTTTTTGACGAAGAGAACAGGAGCACCCCAAGGAGATTGACTAGGGCGAATGAAACCCTTCACTTGGAGCTCCTTGAGTTGAGTTTGTAATTCTTGCATTTCGGTTAAGGCTAGTCTATACGGAGCTTTTGCTATGGGCGCGGCTTCGGGAATAAGATTAATACGAAAATCAAGTTCACGAGTTGGAGGTAATCCCGGTAAGTCATCCGGAAAAACATCGGGAAATTCACAAACAATAGGAACGGTCTTCAATTCTACTTTTGTGATGGTAGCACTAAAGACTTTAGGATTAGAGGAATCGGAGATTTCGCCTTGAACCCTAAGAATTCTGCCGTTAGTTAAAGGTATCTTAACAACTCTCTCGCCACAATCAATCGTCGCATTCACCGCCGCTAACCAATCCATACCCACTATAATATCAAAACTACCAATGTCAAGAGGCATGAGGTCAATGAAGAAGGCGACATCTTCCAAAGTCAAGACACAGTCGCGAAGTATTTGACTAAGTCTAGTTAGTGACCCGTTTACCATTTCAATGTCAAGCACATAATTTAGAGCACAAGGATGCACATCAATCAAAGGAACAAAGTTAGAGGACACGAGGCTATAATCGGCCCCGGAATCAAATAGAACGGTTGCATAGTGACCATTAAGGAGAAAGGTACCTGCTACTACGTTGGGATCGTTGCGGGCTTCATTTGAATTGGCCGCAAAGGCTCGGCCGCGTGGTTGCACTTGATGGCCTTGTTGTCCCCGGTTTTGGTTAGGCCCGACCATTTGTAGTTGGTTGGGGTGGACGGCTACTTGCACTTGTTGTCCCACCCATCGAGGATAATTATTACGGTAGTGGTCACGACTACCACATTCAAAACATTCACCTCTTCGTTGGTTACCTTGAGGAAGGACGGCCCGAACAGGAGCCACATTCATTGGGCCCGTCCTTGGAGCTCTACAATCTCTGGAGAGGTGCCCCACTTGGTTACAATTAAAGCATGCCCTGCATTGGGCATTGGCGGGGTGATGTTGGTTGCATCTCCCACAGAAAGGATGGGGTCCAGTATAAGCTTTCCTGGCCGGTTCCACTGCCGCCATCACCCTACCCCTATTAGCATTTTTTGGGTCAAACCTTCCCATTTTCTTTACCCCACTCGACTCTCCCACTTCTTTCCTCTTGTTTGTTGAGGATTTGCTCAAGACACCGCTCCTCAACAAGTCTTCAGTCACACTCCCGGCTCGGTTAACCGCATCGGCCAAAGAAGTAGGCATGTTGGAGTTTACATAAGATCGGACTTGAGGATTCAAGCCCAATACAAATTTCTGGATGGCCTGAGACTCGGAACCCACCAAGTGAGGAATGAGGGTAGACAACTCTTGAAATCGTCTAACATAGCTCTTGTAATCGGCTCCTTCCATATTGAGATTAGCAAACTCAATGGTCAAATTTTGTAGTTCATAGGGAGGACAAAACTTTGCCTTCACTTTGTCCTTGAAATCGGCCCATTCCAAGTTATAAGTCCGCCCCAAAGTTATCTCTTGGTTCCACCAACTCAAGGCGTCATGCTTAAACATGCCGGATGCATAAGAAATCCGGTCGTCATATGTGCAATGACTTCTTTCGATCACTGCTTCAATCTCTTCAAACCACCTTATACACTCAGTGGGACCACCCCTTCCATTAAACTCCGGTGCCCCACAGCTTTTGAAGTCCTTAAATATACATCCCTGTCGGTATCCTCCGTATTGATTATGCATGGGCATGCGGTTATCAATTCTCACTGGTTCCTCTTCTTCATTTTCCCCGGCCTGAGGTTGAGCATTTTCGTTATTCACATTTTCTGGGGCTTCATTGTTTTGAGGCCCATTGTTTTGCCCAAGATTTGCCGTGACTTGAGCAATAATGGTTGGCATGATATTGGCGATCGTTTGAGCGATCACCTCAGCCATGTTTGGCTCAGGAACTTCACCACGACCCCTTCCTTGGCCTCTACCACGGCCCCTACCACGGCCCCTACCACGACCCCTACCTCCTTGTACCTCCGGTTGAGCTTCCGGTTGAGGTTCCTCCGATTCAGCCCTATAGTTCGTTCCGACTCTCCTTGGTCTCACCATTTCTATAAAACAAGTGACACGTTGACCCGAGAGTTAGTCTCAAATGCTCACATATTAGTCACACAAGTAGTCAATGCCCTCATACCGATACCACATACTCATTTCATATCGTTAAGCTAAAGCAAGAGTGATAGAATCCTATGGGATTGTTACTTAGCATGCCATCATGTCAAATTCTTTACAAATGTCTATCATTAACTCAAGTAATCATGCTCAAAACATCATGCAATCAAATAACTAACACGAATGATTCAAAGTATAATCCGAATTCGATATGCTCTCTAGTTATCGACCGGGTATGTATACAGGGTGTACCAATGGCTAACCCTCCACCTAATCAACTTCCATTAAGCATATCGGTTCCTTATTATACTTTAAGCCACACGTGCGCAATCCGCGATGTCATGAACTTGCTATAATGTTGGGTAACCATAAAAGAGTTGATCGGGTTCTTTTAGGGTTGCCACAATATTATACTAAGTTAATGGCATCACTTCATTTTGCCCTAAATCATCAAATTAGCTTCAACCAATAACAACAACAAATCATATTAACCACATTCATCACATTGAATTCAATCCATCACACAAGTGGTCTTAACTACGAACTCACACGGGGATTCACATAATTCACATTGCACACGAATTTCGTAACCATGCATGCTATATGAAGAGTTTCAACTTAAGCCGTAGTCTAGGTCAAACCGCCTAATTCTCTACGACCACGCATGGGCCACCATTCTGTAACACCCCAAGCCGAGGCTCGAAATATCACGGAAATCATATAGCACAAGGTGGAATTACAATAGGACATGAACTAAATGCAATTAAGGATTCAGTGAATCCCTTACAATACGAAACAAGTACCAAAATACATAAGGAGCAAATAGCCATCAAAGTTTACAAAAGAATATCCCAAAGATGGCAAATCGATCCTAAGTATAATGCAAAAGAAAAGGTCGATGAATCCTTGATCCATAAAGTCCAAAGCCCTTAACAGCAAGCAAGCGACTAAACTCCACGTTCGGGGATAACCTGATTACCTGAAAAGTGTACTAAGCATAGTCAACACAAGGTTGGTGAGTTCGTAGTAATGGTCCACAAGAACCAGCGTCAATAATCACAATGTACGAGTAAAGGCTAGACATGACTTACAGCGAGCCTCTCAGTAACACATTAACGTCCCACAGCAAGATTATACAAGACAAGTAAGTGTATACTATGAATGCACGAATGATATGCGTATCAATGTAAGTGCCGAATGCATAAATAAGCCAACATGCCTATCCTATGCGTGAACTCAGGTCACCCATGCAACGATACCCGTCTGTCATCACAATGAACACGGCTGTATCTCAAAAACATCGAGATATATATGTCTATATACTCGGGATCAAGAACTCATCATCCATCAGATAGTGTATACATCTATACACTTGGATGTAGGCACTCCTCAACCGAGGGATTATGTACAATGTATGCATGCTTACCATCAATCGTATATGCATCAATCAAAATCGTCTGTCATGGACCAACAATCAATATTCGTCAATCATGAACCAATAATCACAATACGATGAACATGAACCAACAATCGATATTCGACAAACATGAGCCAACAATCAATATTAACACCAATTCTATACGTACATTCACTTAAGAGGATTCTACTTTCCTCAAGTCCCAGATGCTTATATATAGGGTCACCCGCAGCCTTCCCACCACATCTAAAACCCAAAAAAAAGCATAACCGACTTCCATGTATGTACGTCTATCCTAATATTAATGAAATACTTAACAAACGTAAACCAAGTCAATCAAACGTGATATCCGTCTCATCAATCCAACATTTAAACCAAATCAATCAAACAATCAACAACGTAAGTAAACACGTAAGTTTACACTTTTCAGCCCGAATCTCAAGCGAGTAGGGAGATACGAAACTCACCTCGATTGGTTATGAAAAGTTAAGTTGATATAAAGTCGAGTTATTGTCGTACAATGTTCACTTCACGTCCAACACCTAAATATCGATCATATACATTCACATCAACATACATAAACACATATACGTAACTTAACAATTCTCGACAAAACCCTAATTAGGGTTCCAAGGTGCATCTCGACGTTAAATGACTTTTAAGACTCTTAATCATTGTTAAATAAGTTAAGAAGTGATTTAGAACGATGCTCGAAGCGTTATTAGGGTTCTGGAAGGCAACTAGGTCAAACAAGAAAATTCAGCAACAAAGGGGGCGTAACCTACGCCCTAAACTGGCGTAGGTTACGGTGGTTCAAAACCACCAGGCGTAAGCTACGGTCAAAAGGGGCGTAAGGTACGGTGCCCTACAAATGAAGGTTTTGGCGTCTGGAGTGGCGTAAACAGGAGAATTTTGGCGTAAGGTCCAATTTGAAGATAGGGGTAAGCGTAAGCTACGGCCAAATGGGCGTAACCTACGCCCAAGAAAATATAACTAGCGTAACCTACGCCCCATAGGGCCGTAGGTTACGCCCCTTACTGGGCAGCAACACGACCAGCAGCAGCAAGTGCAGAAACTTGAAACCCAAAACCCCAAATCACATGAACCAAAACCCTAAATCGACATCTAAGGTTACAAGACTCGTTTTGATGATACATTTGACATTCTAATGTATAAATACACTTACCCAAACCCATATTTCCATCCTTAACATCACCAAATTCTCCAAATCGATCAACCCTAATAAAACCCTAATTCGACCCAAACTCATTTTAAGGCGATTTAGAATTTGTAAAAGTACGAGGTGACTAGAAACGAGTAAACTAACATAAATAGAAGTAAATGGGATGAATTTGACTTACCAAAGCTTCCTTTCCGAGCTAGAACCCAATTTAGGTCAAAATGGGTGAAAGTCTTGAACTATGAACTTCAAACTTATGATCAATTGAAGATTATATGGTGACAATGATGATGATTCTTGTATTTAATCAGTTCCAAAACACCAAATAGATGCAAGAGATGGTTTTGGTCTTGCCTTTTACTTGAGAGAAAGAGAGAAAAAGAGAAGATAAGAAGTGAAAGGGGGGAGAAAGAGATAAGGAGAGGGTTGGGGTCAAATGTGGCTGGTGGGTCATGGACTACCCACGGGCCGACCCGTTTCTCTTCTCTAGCCAATTTACAATCGTTACACATTTAAACACCGATCAAAACATATTATCGACCCGAATATAACACATTGTCATTTAATTCACCAAAACGACTCAAATAATTCATTAACTTAAATTGTTAGTCATATTACACGAAAAGTCAACGGGTCAAAATTCACGGATGTTACAGTACGTGGATAGATTTTGTAGCCACAATGACAATAACATAACGGGGTTTGATGTTTTGAACGAATGGAAGAAGAAGAAGAACTCATGAACGGATTTTATGAAATTTAGGGTTTCGGACCGTTTGGGATTAAAAAGGAAAAAAGGGGGTTTAATTAAATTAGGGTTTTTGATGCAAATAAATCTGGTCAATCGACCTATATATATACCAGAGATGTAGTGGAATAACGACATGGCATGCCATGGAGGACAAAACAGCCAAACATGAAGGCTGGTATTTTTCGTCCCTAGGTTAGCAAAAATATACACCGTTATATATTATATTAGAGGGTTTTTTTGGTTAATACTTAAAATAGATAAAAGCGACAAGTAATATACCTTTAAAACTAATTTGCCCTTTACTTTATCACTCTTTTGTTTTTCATTTTTTTAGTTGTAAGCTTGACATGCTTCTGTTTGTCTTTTTTTTTTAACTCTCCAGCTTCTCATAGATTCAAACTGAACCTCAAAATTTCAGAAAACACCTATTTTTGACTATTATTAATATATTATGTACTCTCTTCGTCTCATTAAACTTGTCCACTTTTAAAATTTAAAGTCAAACTTTACCAACTTTGACCATAAATATTTTTATTTGTGTTATATAATAGTTGATGAAAGTTATATAATGAAACACACATCTAAAACACAATCAATTCATATAACTTTCATCAAATATTATATAACACAAACAAAAATATTTATGGTCAAAGTTCGTAAAGTTTGACTTTGAAAATTTAAAAGTGGACAAGTTTAATGGGACGGAGGGAGTTTTAAATTTAAAATTAAATTTTTAGGAATATTTGTATTTTTGACTAAGAGAATAAACATAATAAAGATAGAATTTCAAGTTTATTTTCTATCATAGCTTTAAAATTCAGATAGATATTTGGTTTTTTGGACGTGGCAAACAAGTTCAATTGAGTTTTACCATACTATATTGAAAGGTGGATGAATTATGTGAGTTTTATAAGATTGAAATATATTTGAAATATATTAAATTAAACAAATTTTTTTAACTAAAAATTATTGTGTATTATGAAAATCTACATACACTAATATATATACTTGTGTTTCAGGAGTCTTCATAAATTAATTTTATCACTATCTAATAGTTAAAATCTTATATTTATTATTTTACTTTAATACTTGTTTTAAAATAACTCTCAAAACATTTGTAATCGCATAAATGTTCAAAACCAACTCCACTTAAGTGGGTTGGTCAGGGTTATCTTTTAAATCCACTATGTGGGCCCCGGAAGTGAGTTTTTCCCAAGGTCTCGGGTTCGAGTCTTGGGTTTCTCATCTCAAGGTATTTTCCATGAGGAGGGGGTTGGAGGTCCAGCAAATCGCTGGTTAAAATTGCATCCAGCACGTCTGAATCGAAACTAACTTTCCAAAAAAAAAAAACATAAATGTTCAAATTTTTAATACTTTGCCTCATGAAATAACATTTTCACAACATTATCGTTAAAAGTGAATTTTTACTTTTTTTTAATTATTTTTTTTAGAACGGCGTGTTAGTTTGTTAGTGGTTCGAACCCTAGCAGTGACATCCAAGCGGACAGTATGCTAGCAGTTGGAACCCGAAGGCACCCCTGGAGACCAAGGGTGCGATAACACGGCCCGCACGCGTCTGAAGAGGTAAATACCCGAAACCATGAGGAATTGAGATTCGATCCCTGGCCAACATCCCCTCCCCAAAACCCCCAAAGAGGGCCCAATGTTAATTGATAGTAGTTAGTTTTTGCAAGTTAATAATCATACATTAAGGATTTGATTTGAACCCGGGATTTCTAGAGAGGAAAAGCTAAACAACGTGGTTTGAATCAGTGGTAAACATTATGGCATCTGGAGACAGAGGTTAGAGGTTCGATCTTCATCTCATGCATAAACCGGAGGTCTTTTTCTATCATTTAGGTAGAACCTGGAAACAACCTCTCTACTTAGGTTGGGGTAAGATATGTCTATATCTTAAGTTCTTAACTTCCCCGTACATCGTCAGGTATTGGGACCCAAAACCCATGAAAAACGATAATGGGTAGTTCCTTTTCCTATTTCTAGAGAGGAAAAGCTCCCACCCTCATTAGCCCACTTGACAGAATTCAATAGAATAAACAAAATAGACAAGAATAAGAGTGATGGCAAATTATATGTGAGCAGATACATTATATCTCAATTTTATATGATAAATGAGAAAAATAAAGCTAGCGATTAAAGGCAACAGACAAAGCGATTGATAGGATTATCCAAGTGAGCAGAAAATATCCTGTAAATCTTGTTGGTTGCACATCTTCAGGCTCCTGTATTATTATGACCAATATAACCAATTAAGCACAAGTCACCAGTTCTCAAGTCTTGTATTGACAAACAAAAAACTATAGATTAGCCTTATTTTGTGTCCAATAACACGAAGCTGAAACTTATAACATATTACATGTATAGGATTCATAGGCTTCGAGTATAACAAAAGTGGCGCAAAGGACCTATAGCAAACGATCATTGTTGGTGTACTTCGCATCAAGAATATGAAGCGATTGTGAAATGTAGATCAGCAATTTCAATCATATTTCTCTATTCTTTTTAGGTTGGTTTGGGCTGGTATGCATATGTTAAGTAGTGAATGAGTCCCATTGGATATTTGACCGAAAACTTGACCAGAGAAAGTTGGAATTTGGGGACATAATTTTGGTCATTGGAAATAAACCAGAAGGTTAGAGGTTCAAACCCAAAAATAGTAGAATAACAAAAACAGCAAAAGTCAAATGTGGAATCCAGGCTTAAAATTCTACACCAGATATATGCAGTGTATGGTGAAAGCTTAAACCAAGGATATTTGGTTCTAGAACAAAGAGCAAATAAATCTGCAAACCTCAAACATAACATAAAAACAAATATTTATGACAACAGCAACCCTGGAAATGCGATAAGGAGGTGAGGCTACAATGGTGGGATAAGATAGATCAAAGTTGGTAGACGAAGAAAGTGTATAGTATGTAAGAATAAAGGCTGTGTTAAGGATGACCCAAAGAAATTATGCCCCACCAAATCAGACGAATGACCCGTTTGGCACAGTTTCAAAAGCCAACCCATTTTGACCCTAACCCGTTACAACCCATACCGATGCAACACATCATATGTGCCACAACTAATGTTAAGGGCACAAACCTATCATACAGTGCCACAATGTTAGTCTGAGAACCAATACATGAAGTTATATGTTAGTACCTGGGGTGGAGGAGTATCTGGCGAATCGACAGTTTGGGTGATGTCAACTTCAAAAGGCCAAGCATATCGATCTGGGTTTGCGCTCCTTGCCAAGCTCCAATCATACAACCTTCTGTCTTCAACCGACGACAATATTGTATATGCCTCCTAAAATGAGAAACAAGAAACATAAATTAATTAAACAACACGTTATCAAAAGGTTCGTCTGAAATTAACTTAAATGCATACTTTTAAGAGATCAAGCTGCTTGGATAGCTCCTCTTGTTCCAATCCTTGGTTCATTAGTTCTTCTAGCTTTTGATCATACGCACCTTTAACCTAACTCCAACAAAAACATTAAGTAAACAGAGTTTGGAAAGTATTTAATAATGAAGAGATATAAACATAGAGATTTGTGCCCCAGAATGTAATGAATTATACACGAATGGTCATAAAGTGTATCATATAAGATAAGATTAGATAAACTAACCTGGTCATATGGACATCCTCTTTTTAGTCCAAGTGTACCATAATAATCTACATCTACAATGGCTGCACACTAAATAGAAACTTAATCCATCATCTGAAAATCTTATCATTTATGAAAACTAAAAGTTTGATATAAATCTCACAAGTTGCAGAAATTCATAGAAAGTTATCTAAAAAGAGTACCAATTCCACGAAGAGCTTTTTCGACATTAAGAGCAGAAATCAAAGAAGGCGGTCCCTTTGGTACTTCAATTTGACCCTCCTCCGACTCTTCAACCTCTGTTGCTGTCCCTAATTCTGGCGATGCGGGTGAACCATCAGCCGAACTCCTGACTATCAGTCTAGCATTCTGTTTTTTTATAAAACTGATGCTATAATTGCTAGAGAAACTTGTCCCGACGACTACCACGTGTGGTCGGACGAGATAAGTACTTGCGGCCGTAGCGGAAGTGGTAGTAGTCGCAGACATTGCCGTGGACATATGTTGTTTCAAGACTTTCCGTTTTATTGTTTCATTGGAGTTTGTTTTGGCGCTTTGTAATGTAAATCCAAAAGATTGTGAAGTAAGAGATAACGTAAAGGTGTATAACCACCAGTCCTTTTTATTATGAACTATATATTATAAGAGTTATATGCAAAAATGGTCCCTGTCGTTTAGTACTTTTTGCAGGCTGCTATCCTTTTTTAAGATCTTTAGCATCCACAATCCATGTCATCCTACTTTCTTTGCACCCTTAGTCCATTTTAACGCTTCTATCCGTCATCCTTCATTAGATTTTTTGCAGGTGCAATCCTTTTTTCAAGATTTTTAGCATCCACGACCAATGTCATCCTATTTTTGTTGCACCCTTAGTGTCGGCTCTATACTTAAGGTGGATTAGATGATCGTTTTAGGTCCGCAAATTATTAAGGCCCCCAATTTTAGTGTTATTGGGTTGAAGTTATTATTGTTACTAAAGCGATCTAGAAAAATAAACTTTATATAAATATTTTAAACACTTTTTAGTTTATTGTTGCTAATTTTAAAGCCCCCAAATAAGTCCTGTTTTAGAGCGATCAAAATAGTTGAGCCGGCCTTGTCCTTAGTCCACGCTTCCATCCATCATCATCCATTAAATAACCTATGTGAGTATCACATGTAAGGTAAAATCATCTTTTTCCTACATCTTTGCACCATGCATTCTTGCAATTAATAGACATATACGAGTATATAAGTATTTGCTTGACATTTGCTGGATGTTCTTCTTTCTCTAATCTTTTTTGGATTTACTTATTAAGTTGCTATTTTCAAAAAAACTAGAAAAAGAAAGATGAACAGAGGACCATGGGATGTGCGATGATCGAAGATATAGATTTATATAGATCGGAGATATATATATGTTATATATATAGTGAAGTGATCAAGTGAGAACCAAAATAATGGTGAGAACCGTGAGAACCACTAAAAAACCATCTCTAAGGGCTAAAGCCCGTACCGTATCCAACTGCCACCATCTCTTGGATCGCACCCATCAAATCTATACCATTCTCATATGCGTCGGTGACAACCCTTTAGAACGGATAAGGGCAACGCCCGTACCGTATCCATACGTTTTCAACACGCAACCCATATGATTTTTTACAAAAAAAAATTTTTTTTTTTTTTTTGGAATGGGTTTTTGTTAAAAGAAAAAAAAAAACAAAAAAAATTCAAAAAAAAATTAAAATATTAAAAATTAAATATTAAAACCACACCAAAAACGAGAAAAAAAGAGAGAAACTAGTGGTTCTCACGGTTCTCTCCCATATCATAAATAACTTAAAAAACATTAATTGAAAATATTACTATACCTATAAGTGTGGATAAACTCAACTTATGTGGCAGTCATTCGCCCCGCCCACATCATTGCCTACGTGTCACGTCGAGGTTGTAACAGTCCTACGTGTCAAGCATATACCATGTCCACGTCAAGAATTACATGGCATGTAATTCAACAACTGTCATGCATGTTTATTAAAAAAAGTTAGAAATCATGCCTATACGAGGTTTCGAACCCGGGTATCCAGAATAAGAGGTGAGGCCTTATGCCAGCTACACCATTGTAACAGTTTGTCACTTTTGGACAACCAAAAATTAATATACTGGGAAAAACAACTCCAATTCCAATGGTTAAAGTTGATCCAACTTTATCTATAAAGTTGGATCAACTTTAGGGAATCTCAATCCCTCATTTAATTGTGGGAAGATTATTCACTCTCAATAATAAAGATTGAGATTCCCTAAAGTTGATCCAACTTTATATAAAGTTGGATCAACTTTAACCATTGGATTAAATCCAATGGCTAAAGTTGATCAAACTTTACCTATAAAGTTGGATCAACTTTAACCATTGGATTTAATCCAATGGCTAAAGCTGATCAAACTTTACCTATAAAGTTGGATCAACTTTAGGGAATCTTAATCCTTAAATGAGACTTAAAATTTTGACCCCAACTATTGTAACACCCCAAGCCCAGGCTCAAAATATCACGGAAATCATATAGCACAAGGTGGAATTACAATAGAGCAAGAACTAAATGCAAATAAAGATTCAGTGAATCCATTACAACACGAAACAGGTACCAAAATACATAAGGAGCAAATAACCATCAAAGATACAAAATAACATCCAGATGATGGCAAATCGATCCTAAGCATAATGCAAAAGAGAAGGTCGATGAATCCTTGATTCATAAAGTCCAAAGCCCGGGTTAACAGCAAGCAAGCAACTAAACTCCACGTCCGGGGAGAACCTGATTACCTGAAAAGTGTACTAAGCATAGTCAACACAAGGTTGGTGAGTTCGTAGTAATGGTCCATGAAGAACCAGCGTCAATAATCATAATGTACGAGTAGAGGCTAGACATGACTTACAGCGAGCCTCTAAGTAACACACTAACGTCCAACAACAAGATTTCACAAGACAAGTGAGTGTGTAATACGAATGCACAAATGATATACGAATCAATGTAAGTGCTGAATGCATGAATAAGCCAACATGCCTATCCTATGCGTGAACTCAAGTCACCTATGCAACGATACTCGCCTGTCATCACAATGAACAAGGCGGCATCTCAAAATCATCGGCGTATATATGTCTATATACCCGGATGTCATGTCACCAACATCTCACAGGACAAGTGTATACATCTATACACTAGGATGTTTGAGTCCTCAACCGAGGGATTATGTACAACGTATGCATGCTTACCATCAATCGTATATGCATCAATCACAATCGTCTGTCATGAACCAACAATCAATGTTCGTCAATCATAAACCAATAATCGCAATACGAAGAACATGAATCAAGAATCGATATTCGACAAACATGAGCCAACAATCAATATTAACACCAATTCTATACGTACATACACTTAAGAGGATTCTACTTTCATCAAGTCCCAGATGCTTATATATAGGGTCACCCGCAGCCTTCCCACCACATCTAAAACCCAATGAAAGCATAACCGACTTCTATGTATGTACGTCTATCCTAATATTAATGAAATACTTAACAAACGTAAACCAAGACAATCAAACGTGATAACCGTCTCAACAATCCAACATTTAAACCAAATCAATCAATCAATCAATCAAACGTAAGTAAACACGCAAGTTTACACTTTTCAGCCCGAATCTCAAGCGAGTAGGGAGATACGAAACTCACCTTGTCCGACAAAGAAGCTAGTATAAGATTACAAACGAGTAATAGGATCCACACGTCCACAACCTATAATTATACATCATAATACCGTAATGTCAACTCTACAATCATAAACAAGTTGGTTTAGCACAATTAAGTCAAGTCACAAACCCTAAACACCTTTACAACTTTAACGAGTAGGAACAAGACGCATTCGACTCGACCTTTTTAGAAATGAAATAAGATCCATACAAAAAGAGTGTTACTACTAGAAACTAGACTCTCTTACGATTCCAACGATAGGTCATAAGACTTAATTGGAGTCACGGATCAAAAGTTATTAACGTTTGAAAATTGACGCGCATACTTTCACAGCAACTATCCACTGCGTCGCAGTGAGCCAGAACCATGCTCACTGCGCCGCAGTGGCTAAGTTGAACCAAGACCAGAACATAGGCACTGCGCCGCAGTGAGCAAGGGTAGAGCTCACTGCGCCGCAGTGGCCACTCCCTGCAGACAACACCTGCAGTTTATGCAGGAAAAACGAACCAAAACCCTTAAAACTCGACCCAAACCAATCCAAAACGATTTGTAGGAACTTGTAACTTGTTTTGAAGCATAACTAAACATCATTAACCATAAATACACATAACCCAATCCACGATTTTGACCAAAACATCAGAATCACCACCAAATCATTCAAACCCTAAATTTAACCTAATTTGACCTAAAACGAGATTTAAGCCGATTTAGGACTTGTAAATGTTCAAGAGGACTAGAAATGCATAAACAAACATAAATAGAAGGAAATGGGATGAATTTGACTTACCAAAGCTTCTCCTTGAGCTAGAACCCGAATTTAAGTCAAAATGGATGAAAGCTTGAAACTATGAACTTCAAGGTTATGATGTAATGACGATTATGAGACGACAACGATGATGATTCTTGTACTATAGCAGTTCCAAAGCACTAATTTGATGCAAGAAAGATGAAGAACAAGATATGGTTCTTTTTCTTGAGAGAAATAGAGAAAGATAGATAGATAGAAATGAAAGGAGGAGGAAAGGATAAGGGGGGGAGAAAGCATGGGTCTTATGGGCTGATGGGTCGCGGGTATGGGTCGACCCGTTTCACTTCTCAAGCCACAATACAATTAGTTATACATTTAAACACCGACTACACATACTAACGACCCGACTAACATACCACGAAGTCATATAATCACAAAATGAACCCAATTATTTCATTCAACAAGATTGTTAGTCAAATTATACATAAAGTCAACGGGTCAAAATTCACGGATGTTACAACTATTTAGTGTACTCCACCATAATTAAGTGAATAATCTTCCACAAAATCAGATTCCCTTTTATATCTTGAATAATATATATTCTTTTCTCAAGTATTATTGTTATTTAATGGAATAAGGAAGTCATTAAAGATAAAAGCTAAAACTATTTTTACTAATAAAAGAAAAAAATCACACAATGACTTTAGTTTGTTACTAGATTTTAGACCCGTGTCAAATACACGGGTTTTACAACATTATCAATATAAGAATTGATATATGGAACAAAAAAGATACTTATATGTTAAATGTAAAAATATACTTAAAAAAAATTGAGATATTCAAATGTTAATACTGAATGCTAAATCATATCAAGGCTGGATGATGTAGCAAAGTTTATTTTATATAAACTCTTCCAGAGAAGCAATATCTTAACTTTGATTACCCAATTGACCGAGTTTTCATTGATGTCTTGCAAAAAGTAGTAAATTTTATTTTCGTTAGCCATGGTTGTTAAGAACAATAAAAGTAGCGGCTGGTTCGTAGGGTTTTCAATGATTTCATGTGTTGTGATTTTATTTGTAGGGTTCACTTTATATAAGAAGACTTTGTATCCTAAATATAGTTTGATTCCAATTACTAATAAGAACAATATTATAATTAATTTTATTACGATTAATAATATAAAATAAAATATCGATATAAAATTAATTCGTATTAATCCAAATGTTGTAACTTCTCTAACTTATAGCTATATTTTGTTATTAGAGACCTTATGTAATAAAGTATTAGATTTTTTTTAAATTGTGTTAAAGTGTAAATTGGTGATTAAAAACAAAAAAGTGTAAATTAATTTAGACATGTGTTGATTTAATTAATTTTGAGAAATTAAGGGTTGTGATTGGTCAATTGTGGTTAGGTCAGTTGCCTTTTAGTATATACGAGAGTAAGTACCCGCGCGTTGCGGCGGTGAGATGGTGGGGGGTGATAGATCATAGAGTGTGATAGGTCATAGGAGGTGATAGGTCATAGACGCTCTCGGATTTACAAATTCGTCAAAAGTATATCGAATGACCTCTCTAATGAAAGAGCATGAAATTTTAAGAACACCCATATAATTTTTATAATTTATCGATATACGGTTTTTGAGATAAAAGATTTTAAATGAATTAGAGGAATAAAATGATTTATAGAGGAGAGAGAAAAAAAATGAGTGGTTGAGATTTGAGGAGAGAGATGAAAATGAAAGTTGAAAGTTGTGAGACATTGATGTATGGTACATCATGCATTATCATGTGTACATTGTTGAAATTAAAAGTTGAAAGTTGAAACTTTATTTGCTTTATAATATAGTATATATTAAGATTAAGATTAAGATATGTGTGATTTGGTCAGCTATATTGACGTATGATAACTTACACAAACATATATTATATGGATACAATATATTGTTTCAAATTTATATTCAATCACAGATTAGAATTTTGAAATTGTGAATTTTCTTTTCTAAATTCAAATATTAAAACAACTTTAAAATTTAGTACCAGGGAAATACATTATATATATACATTTTCCGTGGCCTGGGTTACTGTAGCTCTACAGTACCGTGCTGACGTCATGCTGACGTCAGCTATTTTGTCCTTTTCCTTTTTCTTTTTTTTTTAACGATAGTATACTTTTTGAGTTTCGTATTTTTACCACTAAACTTTTTTGTTTTTTGACTTTAGTCCAAAATTTTTATAGAAACTTAAATGTACTTTATTTACTTTTACAAAGTTGTAAGTATAATTTACTTCTACAAAAGTTTTTTAACTTTAATCATCAAATCTTTATTTTTTACTTTTTATCACTTATTATAAGGTTTTTAACTTTTGTCATCGAACTCTTGGTTTTTCCAACTTTGGCAGCCTAATATTTTAACTTTCTACCCCTTATAGTAAACTTTAAGTGTTCAAACTTTTGGGTAATGCTATATGTATGTTTGCATGATGCGACGGCGATCCGGGACAACGCCTAGGGTTAAAATTCTTGTTAACATATATTAGTTGTAGTTCACACATGAGAAAACAACTTGAAACACCTTCATCACTGCATCGAAATTACCTTTTACATTTCATTCAATAGCTTAGTGTATATTAATGCTACTGTATTATATGTTTCTTTTTTATTGATGATCAATAAATATCGATTATTGATATTGATTATTGGTATACAAACATACACCGTATGGAATAACTCATTCAAATAGCAAGCAAGATCCACATGTCAAACTATATAACAACCAAAGAACAAATATTGTTTTTAAATTACTGAGTCGTGCATCGCACGGGTTTTAACCTAGTTTCATATAAGCATGTAACATCGTATATTGAAAAAAGAGACCAGTAAGGAGGAGACCCGGTTGCCGCCGCTCCAGTTTTTCAAAACATTGGTAAAGATAGAAAAAGGGAAACGGTGGTTCATAATGGATTTATAAGCTGTAGGAATATTTGGCTCCCGTATATATTTCATAGCACTCGTACAAAACCTTTACGATTTCTTCCATGCAAGGACGCTTAATTGCATCGGGATGAAGACAGATTGAAGCAAGTAAAGCGAACTTGAGCGCCCCTTTTGGATGATATGTTTTATCTACAAGTTGTGGGTCAATAATCATTCCCAAATTCGCCTCATTTGTTAGTAATGGAGTAGCCCATTCTACCAAATTTTGCTTTCCATGTGGTCTGGTCCAATCACGCACCTTCATCCCTGTAAGTATTTCCAGCATTATCACTCCAAAAGCATATATTTCATTCTTCAGTTGAAAATCTGCACAAATACATCATATCAAATTATGAGAATGAGTGAAGTAACCTGTGATTATTAATAATCTGTTTCAATAAAAATTTAATATTCTAAGTCACATGTGTGTATGCATGCCTTAATTTTTGGTGTACGGTTAAAAATTGATAATGTACAGATCATCATCCTTAATTTAATTGATAATGTAAGGTTGTACTGAGCATTAATAAAATCCCTAGCTGCAGCCATGGATTAGTTCGCACACATTGTGTGAGATACCATATTATACTCTCGTGTTCTTTATCTTTCTTGTTATTGCTTCCGATGTGCAACCTGATTTTCTACAGCAGGTCTTGTGTTTATTATTCAATGCAATTGAGTTTGTGTTGTTTACTAAATACGATTCCTAACAACCATTATTTGTTTGGAAGTACAAACTTATGTTTGCTTGGTTTGCAGGTTAAAGTAAACCCACCAGGGGCTTTGACTTCTCTTTTTTTCTTGTGTATACCTATTGCTAGCTGGCATGTATGTTTTCTCATCAAACCGGAACATGTCACTAAACTGTTAAATTTATTTCAGGTAGATATTTGTGCCAAATGACCTTGTCTGATTGATCTGACTAGATAACTCTGTCAAAGGATGTAAGGGGAAGGTTTCATCAGTTATTTATTTTCTAATTATCATACGGTTAGGGATACTCTAAAGTTGTTTCCAACTTTACTAGTAAAAGTTAAAGGCATCCCCACCCTTGGATTAAAATCAATGGTCAAAATTCAAACTTTCTATGATTCCATCAAAGTACTCTAAACCATGTAGCAGATTATAATATATACTCCCTCCGTCCCACTAGAAGTGTCATGTTTGCAATATTCAAAGTCTTAATCTTTAATCTTTGACCTTAAATATATTTTTTTGTGGTATATAAAACTTGATGAAAATTATATCATTGAAAACATTTCTAAAACACAATCAATTCATATAACTTTCATCAAGTATTATCCAACACAAAAAAAATTATTTGAGGTCAAAGTTGCAAAAGTTAGACTTTGAAAATTCAAAACATGACAGTTTGTTCAAGACAGACCAAAGGATAAAGAAAGAAAAACAGTGGAAATGGAAACACCGCCGAGTCTAAGAAGCCCATTCTTCTCAAATATGGTTCTGTTTTAGATAAATCTAGTTCTCAATCCCCGTAAAACTCTGACTTTGTATGGATCAAATTAAACTATTAACCTTTGTCTCCAAGGACCCTTTCAAAAAGGACAGGGGGATAAATTTTAGTCACTTATTTCCCCTTTGCCCTTCCTTTTGATATGATTTTATATTCTCTTCATTTTCATTTTTTGATTTTTTTAATAGTTTTTATATTTTTTAAAAATAAAAACTAATTCCAATTTTTTTTTCCGATTTGATACGGTACGGGCTTCGCCATTACGGTTATTTAATAAGGGGGCTAGTGGGTGATAGGTCATAAAGAGAGATAGGTCATAGGGTGATCGGTGATGGGGTGATCTACCTAACGGCAGAGGCGGTACCAGAAAAATTTAAAAGGTGGTAAAATTAAAAAATTTATGAAAAAAATAAAATCTGACGAAGTTTAAAATTTTATAAGAAAATATTAAAAATCCATGGTAAAATTTCAATATCGAGGGGGCATTGGGTCTTCTTGCCCCTTTTTGGTACCACCTCAGCCTAACGGGCTTCGTCCTTAGCCTTATGGGCTACGCCATTTGAATTTTAAAAGAAAAATTAGAAAAAAAAGAAGGGTAGAAGAAATGGGAAGGAGGGGAAATGAGTAGCTGAGATTTGTCTCATTGTCCTTTTTTGGAGGGGTGTCCTCGAATTATCTTTCCCCGTCTCTCATTTCTATATATAGTTAAGTTTTTGGAAATATGTTTTTTGGACGCAAAATTTGGTCGTCCACTGAGTTTATATACACTTGGATTTGTGTTGAAGAATTTAGTTGTTGAGTATCTTTATATCTACACTTCTTTATAAAATAAATTATCCGCATGGGCATCTGCAACTAAGTGGGAGCAGTAGATCATCGATGGAAGAGCCATGTCAGTAAACTTCTATTGGGACTTCTATGGATTATGGATTCGACTAGAGGGACTCCTAGCAGCAAACTAGTATAAAGGGGCCCCAGACGCAGGAGTTGCCAGCCGGATCTACCAACAAATGATTCACCCCTTCCTCAAATAATGATCCAGTATACCTAAAATACTCTTATCCTTTATACACTAATTTAAATATATCTCCAGCTAATATACCTATAACACTCTAAATGAAATTATTTATAACATACCCCCTCAACCCTTAAAAAATTAAAAACCTTATTTTACATCAATTACTTTTACATTAATAACCATACTCCTACCGTCACCACCGCCACCGTTGCCGCTACCATCCGCCGCCACCACCACCCACCATTGCATTGCGCGGAAACTCCTCTAGTATATAGTTTATACGTATATGATGTCACAGGTATTGTAGCAGGATTTTTCCCAAAAAGAATTGTATATTTTGGTAAAAAGAAGAAGCGCTTTAAAAATAAGAATAATAATAATCCCTATCCCTATCCCTATATACTATAAATGTCACTTCAAAAAAGGTTAGTTATGGCCTACGTGGCATGCTTTAGAATGCAAGAAACCCAAAAAAATGCTAACATGGCAAGTAGATAGGAACTTGATGGATCGGTTACTTCTAATTCCCCCACCAAGCAGTTATCCCCTCCCAATTCAAAAGTATAAACCGTCATTCCTTTCCTTTATTTGCTCCATTCATTCTTTCTCTCTCTATTATTCATCCAACACTTCTCTCTCTCGCTACTTCCTACAACAGTTTCTTTTAAAGGAACGGTTATTTACATCTTCCAAGCAGTTACAAGGTACCATGGATTCCGAATTCTCTCTTGCTATATCTAACTTAATGATCTGGTATGTTGTGTTTCAAAAAAGATTTAATTTTGTTGAATTTTTGTTTGACTTTGTGAGTATAACATATTCCGATTTTTTGTTTTGTTTGGTTATTTGTGAGTATATACATTTAGGTTTTTTATGTGTTAGATGGATATGAAGATATGAATGGGGATGATGAAGATTTCAAGACTATTAAAGGGATAAGATGATGGTTACAAAAATCCATTGGTATGATCGTAATTTTTCATTAACAATTATATCTTTGGTCATTCGAGAATGTAAATAATTATGGCAGTTTGATGTTCAGTGAATCAGTTCTCACATTTTGGACGTCATAAACTCAAAACACAAAAACAAAGTTGTTATATTACACGGCTGTATCTGTCATTGCTTTAGTCTTTTTTTGTACTTGTCAAGTTCATGTCTTTATTCAATGAATGTAACTTGGCCAAACTCATGACTGCAGATACCTCTTAACCCAAATGCGCTGGTCATGCCATATCACCACTCAACTGCTAGAAAATTTCTCAAGATATTCAGGGGCAGAAAGAGAAAGCTGCCAAATGTATCTGGTAGATGTACCAACATCTTCATAGTCTAAATCGATGTACAGACGGATATTAAGGTATTATAGTCTCAAGTACATTTTTTTTACTGATGATGTTCATTAGGTGGAATGTTTGCAATGTGTTTGATGAAATGTCACAACGAAACTTTTATAATTATTTTAAGTTATATATGTTTCTTTGTTTGCAGATGTGTTATGTTGTCAGTTGGATTCAAGAAAATACTTGGTTATTAGGCACTGTGATAAAATTACAATCTGTATGATATGGTACTATTATTTGTATCAAATCTGGCCATTTTCTTCGTATTGTTCCACAACTTTCTTGGCTAAATGAATCCCCTTATTGGATTAAAAGTTGAGTAGTTACTTAAAAGCAGGTATATATTAGCTTCTAACAAGATTAAGAGATATTTGAATGTATGCTTTGGAAGTATAGGGTGGCCCGGTGATGGAAAACAGTGGGTTTCTTGGCTTCAGCCCTACGTGATCACTATTTAGTTTTATGTATATGTATATGAATAAGTATATAGGGTGGCCTTATGAATATCTTCAGCCCTACATGATCACCTAAAATAGAGCATATGCTTACTGTCTTAGCATCTGAAAGGCTCCAATTATATGCGCCAATTACTTTTAGATATGTGTTTATTTTCACTTTTGATATTTTGGTCGATAGTAATAATGGCAGCTTATTTGGCTTTCTATTTTTTATTATCTTCTAGGTTTCTTAATAGGATCATGATCAAGATTTATGAGGCTAGATTTGGAAGATGATTTATGGGTGCTACACAAAGGAGCTTAGATTCAACCAGCTATTCAGTTGTTATATGAGGTTACAGGATTTGTTTATAAAACCCCAAGTTTTTCTTCTTATCGATTAACTCTTTCCTATTTCAAATAGTAATTTATTTCTACAGTTTTGTTTATGGATTCAAAGTTCTCAGACATTATATGTTTCTAAAGATAATGATGATTTTATTTCCTTCTCCTTGTATTCATTCTTTCTTTTCTGCCTTTATTGTGAGATACTAACTTTTAGACTAAATCATGATCAGAATTAGGATAGACCTTGGCTATATCAAGAATGTCAATGGAGATGTCTCTCCAAAAGGCGAGATGGCTTGATAAAAAAAGCCCATGAGCTATATGTGCCTTGCAACGCTGCAAATTGGCGTGATAGTGTTCTCAGACACCGGGAGACTCTATGAGTTTGCCAGTTCAAGGTATATCACCTTTTGATTGTTCAACATTTTTGTGTTTTTCCTGCTGATTTTTGGCCTAAACCTGGTCTTGAAAATATCTTTGTCCATTCATAATGTTGTTTAATCTATCTACTTATTTCGATGTTTTAGCATTTAAATCCATCAATTGAAGTGTTAAATTTTGGTTTCAATGGTTGATATAGTTGGGTAGATTTATTTCTAAAAGTTTAGTACTGTTTGCATTAAGAATTTAGATCCATCAATTGAAGTGTCAAAGACGACCGTTGAGGAGTCTTGCCATGACGTTTAGTTGAAATAGCTCTGAAGTTATAAATGATTTGGGTCCTGCTATTTTGGAGAACATACAAATTAATAGTTGAAGTAATATCTCAAGGGGTCAAGGGTATATAGGTAAGTCACCCGAACAATCTTGGTTGTGAAGTATGAACTTTCTTTGTCTTTTAGTCAGCAGTCCTTTTAACTCTTTTTTAAAAAATACTTCACGATATTGCAGGTGAGGATGGAGGTGCTCCTCGAAAAAATAATACATGGTGTGACGGCTAATCATATTAAGAAGAAAGAAAGACAACGGGCATATTATCTTCATGGTAGAAGGCTTTAGACAGCGGATCGAGTTTGATTTATGTGGTAAAATTGAGGATATATATCCATCTATGATACACACACTATTAAGTATTTGTTAATTTTTTGGAAAGGTGAATGTTTGAATTCTGGTTTTATTATTTTGGTGCAGGTGGATGTAAAGAGGAGTATAGAGGAAGAGGAAAAATGATTTAATTAAATTTGTCTCCTATTAAAGAAAAGCCCAGAAAAGCCCAACATTCTGATGTGGCATATAATTTCCCCCCCCCCCCATGTGGCATGCTTTAGAAGCCAAGAAAAGCCCAACATTTTGATGTGGCAACTCATTCTAAACTCTACGGAGCTGAGCAGGTAAGGGCTGGGGTTTTCAATTCGAAATGGCTACATATATGGCAGCTTCTACCATGATAGCAGTAGTTGTAGAACTCGAGAAAGAAATGTCGGAGTTGCAAGGGATCTACCGTCCCTTCACTCATCCCCATGTGAATTGTTTATTTGTCATGATTCAAGCATATACACTTGATGCTTTGTAATCCAGGTATCTAAACACATCCTAAGATATGCATTCTGATTATGAAGTTTTGATTTACTAATGACATATTAAGGTTCGGACTCGGTGGCATCATGATAGACAAATCTCTTCTTTAAATCAACTAAGTATGAGGTAAGATGCTTCAATAATAACTCGCCGTATGGTGCCAAGTAACAATCATTAAAAAAAAACTGTGTCAAATGACCATATATATGAAGATGTAGTAAAAAACAAGACATTTTTCCACTTCTAATCCATATCCATGCTATTCAAATTACACAACCTGGAACTATATCTTTCTCTTAATCGTGGTATAGGTATCCCGTATCCCTGATGATAGTACTTCCAATTAATGGTGTATTCAACCTGCAAGACTGCAAGTCAAGCTGGACGTAAGTTTTCATTTATATTATTATTATTTTTTATTTTCTAAAAAAATAGATTACAAATATATACGTAAAGTATAATACTGCATAATAGTTCATTTTGACCATTTACGAGTTGAGTATATTTTATTTTTTAACTTGATGTCCGTTGGATTATTGTTCTTTATTCAAATTTCTGTAAAATCACCAATCTACTATCCGTGCTATTAAACTATTTTCAAGTCCAGTGTTTTTGTTAGTAAAACACTTAAAATTACATTGTGTACGCCTTTCGGGTATATTATTTTTCTAATGGGCAGGTTAATCATCTTGATTTTAACTTATGTTTTATAAAAAAGACCTTCACTCGACTCTTGTGAAATTAAGATTAATTTGACGCTGGCAAGTTGCTTGCTTTAAATAACACAAGTTAGAATTCATATAAGATTTATGCATATGTGTATAGTTATTTGTTTCGTAGATAATGTTTATGAATTAGCTTTGTCATCAAATATGTATGGAACACTACACATTAAGGAGGGTTGTAATCTTCTGTGTTTGATATAATCGAATGAACACTATTTGTAATTAATCATAGGACTCTTGACAGGTCACAGTCTATGGCTTTGCCTTTCATGGCTAGGTTGAAACCTGCAACTTTTGCCCCGGTGACTAGGATGTCTGTCCCAAAGAAATTAAAAGCCAAGGATCCCAATAAGAGAGACATGACCTATGATGAGAAGCAAAAGCTCAGTGCAAATCTTCAGAACTTGCCTTCCGAAAAGCTTGATAACATCGTGCAGAACATTAAGAAAAGCAATACTCTTTTTTTTAACATGTGTCGCACCTCTGTTATTTGATAACGTGAAATACTTGTGCAGGCTGCTATTTATAAAGGATCAGCTAGAGGATGGACCAGTAAGTTTATTTGTTCGTCCTTATGCTTTGTTAATATGTGATGATATAAGTAGGATATTTGTTGTTATGTTTTATCATGTGTAGATGTTTTTTGAGGAGGTAATGGAGTTGGTCCTACTTAGGATAATGGGCTTTCAACTGAATAGATAAAGAGATTGACTATTGCAGTCATGGTCGTGGCCAACCCTTCTATACAATGTTAACATAACAAGATGTCACTATGATAGCAAGAAGATGCACTAGGAAGAACGCTATGATTTGTATAGCTACTCACAAAGTATTTTTGATCATATATTTATATGAAGAAATTAGCTCGACTTACCATAGCCAGTTTTAGAAAACAACGATTGGATAGCTTTTGCTGGTTAAACACAGGCGTGGTTAATCCGTTATATTTTAAATATAGTAATTTACATAGAATAGAAGGCAAATGGGAAACAAGCTGCGCCGCCACTCCTTTTTGAATAGCAAAACTAAGATGTTTAAAAACTACATTCATCGAGCTAAGTTGCCAAACACGAGAAGGCTTGTCTTGACAACCAACACATGTTTATACCCTTTGCATTTGATACCTTTGGGTTTCTTGCACATGAGGCCTTCAAGCTACTTGGAAGGGTCCAACGGGTCATGCATAGTAATTTTATCACGGCACGATCGATGAATGTAGTTTTTAAACACAGACTGGAATAGCTAAATTCTGTGCAGTACACAAGAAACCAAAAGACTTTTATTTACTTCTTTTTATATATAAATACAAGCAGGGTCTCAGATGTGGTGAAGAGGGGCTGTGAAGAGGGGATGTGAAGAGGGGCTGATAAGGATGTTTATGTAGCAAATTTTGTTGAAAGTGAACTAATCATACAGTTAAAAGGATATACAGCATCATTTGTAAAGGTATACCTCTATATAATTCTGTATTTTTATATGTTTATTTGCAAAAATAAAAATTGGCTTTCCTCATCATGCTCTTGCTTAGAGGTGGAAAAATTGGCTAGCTGGGCGTTTGGGCAATGGGTGAAAACTGTTCGATTTTAGTAACTTGGTTTAATGACCAACCTTTTTCCAAGATCTCATGAAAGCTAAAAAAGAATACAGCTCCATTTCTAAAGGTACAAGTGGATTTGGAAAAAGGGGCTGGTTGGGCAATGGGTTCAAACGCGTTGGGTCAGAATGAGGATTTTTTTTAATAAAGGTCAATATGGGCAGGGTTTAAGGCGTTAAGCCACAAACATTTTCCGTCATTTTCTGCGTTAGGAACTTTTCAAATACAAGTAACCATAACTAATTTTTAATTGAACAGGTAAACTATAGAGCATGTAGGCATTTAATACACTTCGCGTCAATTCCGGACCATTTGACTTGTCTTATATGTAACCAAGCTTTTGAAACTTATCGATTTAACTCGTCAATACCGCTCTATTTTACCTCTAGGTCTATAAGCTACTCAAATTCTACAAGCGATAACTACAGCAGCAAGCTATTCAAATATAAAGCAGATCTAAACCAAACATCTAAGCACGGTACTTAGTTGTATTTAGAAGAAATAACTGAGTAGTCGTGTTTCCTTTGTTGCACTACAGATACAAATGAGCAAATGTACCTCAACCTTAAGGAAGATTACCAGGTTTCTACTCCCTTAGTTGCAATATAACACTTAAATTCATTATGCAATTTGGTTTTTATGTGTGTTGACTTTTTGTTGATTGTGTATGTGTAGCATCATTGAAGTTTAACTTTGACATGGATTGGTTACAATGGCTGCCACAGGTAAATTTGAAATGGGAATAGCATAGAACAATTCCAAACTTTTATTATAAACTTAGCTCTAAAATATATTATGTGCTTGGTTCCACATCATGTTCATAAATAGTGATAAATAGTACATAATTTGCTTTAATCAGTATTAGCTACAACCTATTTGTAATCTCTATACTATAAGCAGTGCTTCTATTTCTTTATGTTCTTATTAATGTAGTTAACGCAATACCATGCCCTGTTAAAGTTAATTTGTATGTAACTTTGTAAATTTAGTATACTCGAATGCATGAGATAGAGGAGATCCCGTGAAGAAGCGCATAGTGAAAAGGTCAAGGAAGTAAGTATCACTATCTCTGCACCTTTAGGGAGCACCTCATCTTACTTACAGATGTTCCTTTTCGATATCTTCCTATTAGCTACTAAAAGAAAACAGTTCTATATAAAAAAGATTTGAAACATTTTGTTTCTTTACCAGGGTTTCATTGGTTTAATATATAAGGAAAGGTTTTAAATTGGTGGGTCAGGTGAGTTGGGTAATTAGCGGGTCTGGTGGGTTGAGCAGAACACCTTTAGTCCAATACAGCCAAGTAAGAGTGCATATCTCAAGTCCAACAACTTTATGTGGACGGAGCGTCTATATCTCAGGTCAAGAGTACATTCTCTTACTCACATAAGTAATAATCTCAAGCACATACGGAAGTCCAAACTCCTCTTAACAAGTTTTATGTTTTATGATCTATGCCATGCAGGCATTGAAGGAGGACCCGAAGTAGGCGAAGAAGAATCTGTTGTGAACAGAGAATTAAAGGATAAAAAGGGTGTAATTTTGTATGGGCCAGATAGAACCAAAACTCTTTTTGTGCAAAAGTATAGAATAGATAATTGCAAAAAAAAACTCCAGTATCTTTTTTTGATTAGAATGAATGGATGGAAGCTGCCACTTTTGTTCATGATTTTGTAAATTCTATATATTAAATGACTACAAGTTCATTTGGCTACACATATAATGTATATCGTAGATATGTATCCAGTCGAAATCGATGGCAATGGAGGATCTGAGGACACTGCCACCACCTCCACCTGGTTCAGAAGATGTGGTCCCTGAACAACCTCTGGAGCCAGTTAAGAACAACGTTTTTCTTTTCGTGTTAATTTTTGTTATAAGCTGATTAGAATTGTCGGGAAATTAAGAATATGAATATTTGTGTTGTGATTATAATTTTAGTAGAGTCATATCCTTTATTTAAATTTCATGAGGAACCATCCATGAGCTCATATTATTAGTATATTTATTTTCTTTTTCATTATAGTGAAGCAATCATTACCCTTTTGCCATATTTGCAATGCTTTTTGGGAGTGAGCTATTTGAGACTACATTGGCCAGGTCGCTATGGAAGGGGAGCAATTTATTTGATGCTAAAAAGTTGCAATAAAAGATAAGGTATGTGTGTGCGTTTCTCATTAAAAATACTCAATGCCTTCTCAACTTATCTTGTCACACCTTCTTCAAACAATGTTACTTCTTATCATCTGGACCGTACACAAGCAGTACGTGGTTTACTAAATGAATCAGGTCCTAAGTGGCTACATAAATTTGATATTACAGATTATGCAAAAGGAAAGAGAAGAGAATTTAAGCAAATTACTTAAAAGTCATCTCCATTACTATTTTAAAGGGAACAAAGAGGAGTTCACATGTCATCCTGAAAGCGGAAGCAACAAGGCTCTCCAGTGCAAGTTATATACATTTATTTGGCAAAAAGTAACTGAATCATTTGGTAACTTTACTCTTATATTATAAAAAAAAAAAAGTCACTATATAAAACGTAAGCATCTTCCTATAGTAAGATATGCTACCTTTTGCAGCTTAAGGTGTGGACATGTTCAAATTGAACTCTATTGGGTAATGCACTCCAAGCAGCAAAATAGCTTGGTAAAAGGCTATGTATTTGGGCGTGCCATTTATTTCTAGGTGGTATAAAAATAAAGGACATTGTTAAATCCCAAGTTACATAAGTAATGGGTATATGTTTCCCTCTTTAGTTTTTAGTATTATCCACTAAAAACTTCATTTTTCATCATGGCTGACAAGTGTTGCAATTTGTGTACGAGTTTAGGTGCACTTGCTCTAATTTAGCTCCAAGAGGACATGAAACGACATCTAATTGAAGAGGGGAAATACACTCAAGCAGAACTTGAAGAATATATGCAGTCACACAAGAAATTGATGATTGGTTAAATTAAGAGTATTTTGGATATTTTAAATATAGAAAGTTAGAAAAAGGGGAGGGTAGTTTGTTTTATAATGGAGTATAGATATTATGTTCACATGGAACTATAATCGATGCTATTGTAATTTATCTTCATATTTATGATGTTATTGGATTACACAATTATGTTTCTAATTACTTATGTGCATAATTGCTTAAAGAATAAAGTTTGGAAAATTGCTTACGACTGCAAGCGCATCGCGCGGGTCTAAGCACTAGTAATAATATACCTTCCCAAATCCGCCATGGCCAATAACTAATGTGTCGTTGAAATTTTCGGTTGCAAGTTTGATCTCGGCAAGGGTAAAACGCCGACAAATTTGCTCTGGTAGCATCATCAGATTTGAATCTCCGATATATATATGGTGAAAGAGCTTTAAACTTGAAGGTCAAGGGATAGTATAAAATGGGCAGGCGTTGACTTTTCCTTGTGTTCACCTCATTAATCCTTTGAATAATTATGCATAGATGTAAACCAACTCAAATGATCATATATATATATATATTATATATATATATATAATATATATATATATATAATATATATATATATTATATATATATATTATATATATATATTATATATATATATATTATATATATATATTATATATATATATTATATATATATATTATATATATATATATTATATATATATATTATATATATATATAATATATATATATAATATATATATATAATATATATATATAATATATATATATATAAATCTATCCTTTTATTTGTAATTTAATTAGTTTTATTTTAGCGAACTATATTATATATATATATATATTATATATATATATATATATATATAATATATATATATATATATATATATATATATATATTTTAAACAAAAAAGATCCCTCCAAATTTATTATACACCAAATAATCTTATGTACGCTTAGGCGTTGACTAAGAGCTCATTAGAATAAACAAAAGAGTAAACGACATAAATCGTCCATGTGGTTTACTTAAATAGTCACCTTTCGTCCCTGAGAATCAAAAACCTCATGGATCGTCCTTATTTGGAAAATAAGCTTCCCCTTTCGTCCTTTGACTATTTGACCGTTAACCTCAATCCGTTAACCCCCCCACGTGCCTACCACGTGAGGGGTATTCTTGTCTTTGCGCCCCCAAAAGAGTGCAGGCTGTCACTCTCTTTCTTCCTTTTGACCATATATATACACAAATATATGTATACAAAATCCCAAAACCCCTAATTTTATTCCTTCTCTTTTCTTAGCATACGAACCAAAAATCCAAAAATTTGAAGAATGGTGTTTTGTGGGTGCGGTAATCAAGCGATAATCGTAACATCATGGACACCCAAAAACCCAGGTAGAAGATTCTATGCATGTCCTAATCAAGTAAGTTTCCTACATTTTTTAATTAGGGTTCACTTTTTGGACCTAAATTGAATTGGGTTTTTTTTTAAAGGGTTCCAAGTGCAAATTCATAGGATGGTTCGATCCACCAATGTGTCAACGTGCGACCGAGATCATACCAGGGTTGTTGAAGTCAAAGAATAAATTGGAAGCACAAATAAAAGAAAAAGATGGTGAATTGAAGAAATTGAAGATGTTGTTGGTTGTTGCTACAATTGTAATCGTCTATCATGTGTCTTTGTTACTAGTTTGAATTGTGATGAAATGTATGTAATATTTTGGTATTTGTAATTGTAAGTTTTTGCAATATTCTAATAAATTGGGGATTTTGCTATCTATCAAATATTATATGTAGACAATGCAGAATATAGATTAGAAACAAGATATGTATAGCAAAAGACATACACCATGTATAACAGAATGTAGCATAATATCTTGACATACATAGCAAAAGAGATAAACCAAGTCTAACAGAATTTAGCAAAAGATCATACATAATACATAAGTAGCATAAAGTAGCAATAGACCAACCAAAGTAGCAAAAGACCAGACATAATACATAAGTAGCATAAAGTAGCAATAGACCAACCAAAGTAGCAAAAGACCAGACATAATACATAAGTATCATTACATGACCATAAGTTACCAAACTACATCAAGGCTTGCTTTTGAGCATACACCTTTTACCACCTGGACTGCGCATAATGTTGCTGGTACTTGCTCTTATACTGACACATTGTTGAGTTTGACCTCCCATACTTGCACTAGCCTGACTTGGACAACCTGCTTCTTGACTTGGACCCCTTGCAGCTTGACTAGGACCCCCTGCACCAACAGTTTGACCCCCTGCAGCTTCACTTTGACCCCCTGCAGCTTGACTTGGACCCCTTGCAGCTTGACTAGGACCCCTTGCAGCTTGACTTTGACCCCCTGCAGCTTGACTTGAAGTTGGGTTGAATTGGCTTGACTGAGTTGGAACTCCTCCTCCTTGACTGGAACCAGCTTGTTTGCAGGACCTCTTGTTGTGACCCATTGTGCCACACTTCTTACAAACCACAGACCTAAGCTTCCTAGAAAGTCTCCCATTCTTGGACATTTGAATTTCTTCTTCATTCTTCCTTCTCTTCTTTCTAGGCCTCCCAATTGGAGTGTGATATTTTGGAGGGATGATGATTGTCCAATTTTCTGGAACCTGAGCCCACATATTCATACCATTGGTTGGGGTTATGGTATGCTGGTACATCATTTTCCAAGTGTCAAGCCTATAAATAGGGTCAACCCAGGTTTCAACAGCACCAACTGGTATACTATGATTAACCATATCCCAATTAACAACAACTGCATGTTTACAAGGAATTCCTGTAATCTCCCACTTCCTACATGAGCATGTTTTTTCTACAATATTAACCACACATTGATCTCCCCAAGGACCACTAACTTGATACTTATCAACACCATTGAATATAGCTTTGTATCCACCAGCATCTGTTTTAACCAATTCTAGCATCCTAGTGGCAGTGGGTGTTAGTGGCCCTTTACTTTTTTGTATCACCTTTTGCACATTCCCAATTCTTATCATCAGATATTCCCTAATGAATTCTAAACAATGTATAATAGGCATCTGTCTTCCATTAACTAATTTGCTATTCAATACCTCACACATGTTGTTTAGTAAAACATCAGACTTTGCCCTGCCTGTTTACAAACATAATGAACACCTTAATTGACCAATTAACTGCCTGTTTAGATAAATATAGTGTGATAAGGGTTTAATACCTGAGAAATGTGATCTTGCCCAATGTTGAGGTGGGATTTTGATCAACCAATTGTAAGCAGATTCACTGTAATTTTTGAAATCCTGCATAAACCTGTTGAATTCTGGGACTGTAGTAGCTGTGGCACACTTCCAAAGATGATTCTTGAAGGCTGTCCCACTCCATTGAAGTTTCATATTCTCATGAATATGCTTGAGGCAAAATCTGTGTTCAGCAGAAGGATAAACCTTTGCTATAGCTTGAATGATGCCCTATATGTACCAATTCATTTAGATTTAGAATAAAACATGATGCTATCAATTAAACTTATAGTTAGAATAATATACCTTCTGCCTATCACTCATAAAAGTGTAATTAGACCTACTATCAAGGTCTAAATCATAACCTAAGCACTCTAGAAACCATGTCCATGAGTGGCAGCTTTCTGCTTCCACTACTGCATAGGCTATAGGGTAGATACCATTGTTTGAGTCAATGCTCACAGCAGTTAACACTTGGCCAGGGAAAGGACCAGACATGAAAGCACCATCAAGACCCACTAACTCTCTTCCAGCACTCTTGAAGCCCCTTTTCAATGGCCCTAAGCATACATAAATCCTTCTAAAAACTCTGAATTTGTCATCAGGATTCAAAGGTGGTTCAACCTCAAGTTTAACCGTAGTCCCAGGATTTGCAGTCTGCAACTCTAGTACATAGTCTCTTAACATGTTATACTGCTTTGTGTAATCACCTTTAAGTTGCCCCTTTGCAGCTCTCTTAGCTCTTTGAGCTTTTTGCTGAGATAATCCTAACTCAAATCTTCTTTGTAATTCCCCTTGTAAAGCTGCAGAAGGTATATCAGGATTTCCTATACAATTTAAGGAACATGAAAACAGTTTAATAGTTAGGCATGAATAATCAATTATTTAACAAAACAGTTTAATAGTTAGGCATGAATAATCAATTATTTACCTTCAATCTGCTGAACAATAGTTTTACCAATGAACTTTGATGTGAAGTGCTTAATGGACCTTGATTGCAGACAGGTGTGTTCCTCAATACATGTTTTCACCATCCATGTCTCAGCCCCATAAATTTTGGACACATGTAAAGTCCATGGACATGTCCTCTGTTTCTTTCTTGATTTTTGTCCCTTACCAGCTTTATTTAATGGTGGAGAATCTTCAACAACCATCCCACATGTCACCCCATCTTTATTCAATGTCTCTTTTTCCACAAATGAGTCCTTTTTTGACTTACTGACTTTCTTTTTTGACTCTTTTTTGACCTTGTTGCTTGACTGGGCCCTGCATCTTCATTTAGGCTTGACACTTTCTTTTTAGGCCCACCTTTGAGCCCAATGGACTCATTATTCAGTGGTCTGCTTCCAGTATCTGTCTCAGTTGGCCCAGCAGGACCAGTAGGATCAAAAGCAGGATACTTTCCTACACATTCTACCCTTACCCTTATGTTATCATTTTTCACAATCTTTAACTCTCTCCTAGTCTCTATTGCATGGGCCCTAACCATTTCAATAACTTCTTTCTTATTACCAAAAGTTTGGGCCAAATGAAAACCAGTTTTATAAATTGCAGGCTCACTAGTTGGTTTTTTGTTACCCATTTTTTTCAACAGCCTGTTCCTAATCTTGTTAACTTCTTCTTCTGGATCTGAACCACTCTCAAATTGATCATTATGTAGTACTTCTACCTCTTCATCTTCACCACCTTGTACCTCTTCATGTACTATTACATTAGCACCTAAAAACTCTACATCTGCATCTACATGCAGATGAAACTCTCTCATATCCACCTCTACCTCCTCTATCTCATTTTCTTTATCCGCAATAAAGTCACTATCATCACTATCATCATCCTGACTATCATCACTTTCAGAATCATCTTGCACTTTCTCAATACAAGCTGCTTTACCCTTGTCTTTTGGCTTTGGATTCACATTTGCTTCCTCACTACAAGCTGCTTTACCCTTGTCTTTTGGCTTTGGATTCACATTTGCTTCCTCACTACAAGCTGCTTTACCCTTGTCTTTTGGCTTTGGATTCACATTTGCTTCCTCACTACAAGCTGCTTTACCCTTGTCTTTTGGCTTTGGATTCACATTTGCTTCCTCACTACAAGCTGCTTTACCCTTGTCTTTTGGCTTTGGATTCACATTTGCTTCCTCACTACAAGCTGCTTTACCCTTGTCTTTTGGCTTTGGATTCACATTTGCTTCCTCACTACAAGCTGCTTTACCCTTGTCTTTTGGCTTTGGATTCACATTTGCTTCCTCACTACAAGCTGCTTTACCCTTGTCTTTTGGGTTTTTATTCACAATTTCAGGCTCATGTAAACTCATATTGTCATTTCCTAAGTTCTCTTGAGTACTAGGAGTTAACTGAGGTTCCTCATTCCAATCAAGCAATAATTTCTTATAAATTCCACTATTTTTCTTTGGTCTGGGTTTGGGTTTCTTAGATGAAATGATAGTATCATTATCACAAATCTCTTCAATAACAACTTGTGATTTTCTTGGCAAAAAGTAATCAGTTAAATTTGACATGCCATGTTCTACGTAAACAGATATTAGGTTGGCATTTTCTACATATTTACCTAAGTTGTGAACATCTTGGTCACTAAGTAGGGGCTGCAGACCATCATCTAATGAGAACCCTGGTTTTAGAAAGTGATAGTACATCACTTGACCACCAGTGTAACCTAAATCCCCCATGATGTCATGCAATTCATGAACTGAAAATTTATCGATATTAATACAGTCAGCATAGTCAATCTTACCCCTTTCATATGTCAACCCTGGCCATTCTGTGAAATAACCTCCATGGTGAACCATTAACGAGAACAAACCAGTATAAGAATCTACATTGCAAATATAACCCATAAAAATTACTACTTTGAATTGATAAAATAAAATACAAAAAAAATATAGTAAAACCCTAAAAATAAAGGAACTTACAATAAAATAGATCGAGATCCCATAAGTGGTCTTCACCTTTTGGACGGATACTATATAATGGACAAGACATTGTATTTAGGGTTTGGGTTGATTGATTTCAGATCATTGGAGAAGGAGGAGGTTTTTTGATTGATTTTTCGTTTGGGGGGATGTTAATGGATTAGGATTAATGGTTTTGTTGATTTATATAAGGAAAAGGGAAAAGGAAATAAATATTACAGATGTTGTAGTGGGCGCAAAGACAAGAATACCCATCACGTGGTAGGCACGTGGGGGGTTAACGGATTGAGGTTAACGGTCAAATAGTCAAAGGACGAAAGGGGAGCTTATTTTCCAAATAAGGACGATCCATGAGGTTTTTGATTCTCAGGGACGAAAGGTGACTATTTAAGTAAACCACAGGGACGATTTATGTCGTTTACTCTAAACAAAATGACAATTATAAGAGTGACGCCAAAATATATGATTCTTTCTCAAATTTAAATTAAATGATAAATAAGAAAAAAGAAGCTAGTGTTAAAGGCAACACTATAGACAAAGTGATTGATAAGATTATCCAAATCAGCAGAACAATCCTGTAAATCTTGTTGGCTGCACATCTTCATGCTCCTGTATTATGACCACCGAAACCAATTAAGCACAAGCCAGCAGCTCATAAGTCTTGTATTTATAAGCAAAAATAAATAAATTAGACTTGTTTAGGATCCAATAACACAGAGACGAAACTTATAAAATATATAGGATTCGAGTATAACAAATTAAACTGGTGTAAAGGACTTATCGTAACTGATCATCATTGGTGTACTTTGCGTCGAGCTTACGAAGCGATTGTGAAATGTAGATGAGCAATCTCAGCCATTTTTCTCTATTCTTTTAATTTGGGGTTGGTTTCGGGCTAGTTTACATATGTTAAGTAGTGAACAAGTCCAAAGACGGAAAACTTGACCAGAGAAACTTGGAGTTTCTGGACATAATTTTGGTGTGAGGGAAAGACGGAGCAAAGCTGGGAGACGAAAAAGTGTATGGTATGTGAAAATATAGGATGTGCTGTAAAATTAATTAGAGCTTATATATATTTTGAAGATAATACGAGGAGATTCAACAACAAGTTCACAATATATTGAAATAGCCATAAGATTAATAGATTAATAAATATAAAATAGTTTTCTTGAACAAACCCTAACCACGACAATTACAAACGATTACATCGAAAAATATGTTTTAGAAAATACAACGGTAATATCAAAGAAGACGGCTAGGGAATGTTAATTTCCCTAGGTTTGCATCAGTGTGTATATATACACTGAGTAAGTTGCCTTCTGCCCCTCCATCTTCTTCTATTCTCTCTTTTAGTCCTTTGAGTCCAGAAATGAGTATTAAGCATCTTGGTCCTTCAGCTTCTATTTCTTACATTTTTTGCACTAAACTAATTAAGTTAGAAACATATAAAATATCCATAATTAAGCTATCTAAATAACACCCCCCTATAGCTTAATTATGAAACACATCATAAAGACCCAGCTTGTTGCAAAGGTACCGGTGTTGACTGATAGAGAGTCCCTTAGTGAACATGTCAACCACATTGTCTTCTGAAGAGATCTTAACAGTTTCAATGATCCCATACCCAATTTTTTCCCTTATAAAAAAGAGATCAACTTCAAAGTTCTTAGTCTTTTCATGAAACACAGGATTTGCTGCAATTTGAATGACAGCTTTACTATCACAAAGGATAGGAACTGCAGCATTCCTTTTAATACCAAATTCATCCAGGATTTTAAACACCCAAATTACTTCACATGTAATGGCAGCTAAAGCTCTGAATTCAGCTTCAGCTGATGATCTGGAAATGGTTGGCTATTTTTTACTTTTCCAAGAGATAAGATATCCACCAAGGAAGAGGGTGAAACCAGTGGTGCTCTTCCTGGTGGTGATCTTCTTGGCCCAATCAGAGTCAACAAAACCAGTAAGGGAGAGATTGGTGCCTTGTTTAAACAAGACACCTTTACTTGGAGATCCTTTGAGATATCTAAGAACCCTCATTGCAAGCTTCAAATGAGACTCAAGAGGTTCATGCATGAACTGGCTAAGAATATGCACAACATATGCTATATCAGGTCTAGTGAGGGTTAGATAAATAAGTTTTCCCACTAGCTTCTGATATCCACAAACATTTGACAGTGGCTTATCACTGCCATTGTCATCAGAATGTTTAGGATTGGGTTTAATGGGAGTCTGGGCTGGTTTGCAGCCAAGGAGCCCAAATTCAGAGATAAGGTCAAGAGCATACTTTCTTTGAGATAAACACAGACCATTCTTAACATCAACCACTTCTATACCTAGAAAGTATCTTAATTTCCCAAGATCTTTAATTGAAAATTTAGAATTCAAAAAGGTTTTGCACCTATTGATTTCTTCCTGGTTGTTACCAGTTATGATGATATCATCAACATACACAAGTAAAACAATAAACACATTGTCAAGGTTCTTAATATAAAGAGAGTAATCACTCTTACTTTGAGTGAAACCATGTTCAATTAATGTAGAATTTAGTTTCTCATTCCATTTTCTTGGGGCTTGTTTAAGCCCATAAAGAGACTTAATTAACTTACACACCTTTGGATTAGAAGCAGAATGATATCCAGGAGAAGGTGTCATATAGACATCCTCATCAAGCTCACCATAAAGAAAAGCACTATTAATATCAAGCTGATAAATGGGCCAAGCATTGTTAACAGCCATGGTAATTAGACATCTTATAGTAACCATTTTAACAACAGGGGAGAATGTCTCATCAAAATCAATTCCAACTCTTTGACTATACCCTTTGGCAACAAGTCTAGCCTTATACCTATCAATGTCCCCATTGGACTTGTATTTAATCTTATAGACCCATTTGCAACCAATGGGCTCCCTGTTAGGTGGGAGATCAATAAGAATCCAGGTTTTGTTCTTATATAAAGCCTCTATCTCATTGTTCATAGTATCAACCCAAAGTGGGTCTTTTGATGCTTCCTCATAAGAATTAGGTTCACAGTGTTTATTAAGATTAGCAACAAAACAAGCAGTTTCAGCATTCAATTTGGAATAGCACACAAAGTTGGAGATAGAGTGTTTAGTTTTGGTGTTCAGAACATAATCATCAAGGTTTTTAGGAGTCCTAGTAGTCCTATTTGACCTTCTAAGCACAATGGGACTGTCAACCCTTTGAGTTATAATGGAAGGTTCACCATCAGAATTGTTTTGTTAACAATCCAAATGCATTGTGGGTTAAAGTTTTAAAAATCTTTATAATCCAGATTCTTTCTGGTCCTGGACTAATACTGGATGTGTAAAATACGGACTTTGGCACCAATTTTCCAAAGTTGCTATTGACTTGCATGATAGGAATATCATCCCTCTGCACACTTTATCTATAAAGGTTGGTAATGGTAGGTCGACTTCTTTTTGGCATGATATATGGTTTGGAAATACTTCTCTTCAGTCACGGTTCTCTCGACTCTATAGATTGGAGTAGGAGAAAAATTGTGTTGTGCCGGATCGTTGGAATGGTAACCAATTTTTCCCGTATTGGCGAAGACCTCTTAGGGGAGGGGCTGAGGAAAGCGAATGGTTGGAATTATCTCGGGTCTTGGTGAGATGGAGCTGATGGATAATGAGGATCGATGGGTTTGGAACCTCTCAAACGTTAATGGGTTTTCTGTCAAGGAAACTAGAATATATATTGATGATGACGTGTTACCTGTGTCTTTGGCAATTACTAGATGGAGTAAGCTTGTCCCAAAGAAGGTGAACATCCTTGTGTGGAGAGTCATGAATGACCGTTTTCCCTCTCGAACAAACCTGTCCAACAAGGGTATTGATGTACCTTCGATCTTATGCCCACTGTGTTTGGTTGAACCTGAAACCAGTAATCATACATTTTCAACTTGTAAGGTTGCTGATAAACTATGGTCTCTTATCTCTTCTTGGCTTGAGGTTCCTTTACAAAGATATGCTAGCTTGGGAGAGTTTTTTGAAAATCACGACACTTTGCAGCTTAAATCTACCAAGAAAATGTGCATGGAAGCTGTTATCTTTTGCATGATTTGGAATATTTGGAAATTTCGAAACGATTGTGTTTTTTCTTCAGGAAACAACCGGGATGACTTTCTGTTTGACACCATTGTTTCTTAGTCACATTTGTGGGTTACGAGCAGGTGTAAGAAGCTTGGTATTTCGCGGGATGATTCGTTTAAAAACCCTATTCTACATATTTAACTTGCATGTTTTTCGGTTGTTGTTATTATTATAAATAGTTTCGTTATTCCTAGACATTGTATTATGTACTCTTTTGGTGTCTAGTGCTTTGCTAGATGCCATTTTGTTTATTTATAATATTCTGCTGTTAAAAAAAAAAGAATTACCCTCGGAATTAGTGTCATCATCCCAGGATGTTGTAGTGGGCTCAAAGGGATGTAAATCCCTGGCAGATTCAAATGTACTGCCTTGGTGATCCATGGTAGATCCAGGTGCACTGCCATATGGACCACTGCCCCAACCCTCATCCTCAGATGTATGTTTTCTCCCTTCATCATTGGGATTTTGAGCATTAGAATTATTTTCATTATTATCAGGAGTGAAATCAAAAACAGGTGGAGAAGTTTTATTTTGATCAGGGTTCATATCTTTGCAAGAATCACTTGCCATTTTCAAAGGAAATATATTTTCATAAAACTTGACATCTCTTGAAAACAAAACATTTCTATTATCCAAACTAAAGAGTTTATAACCTTTCTTCTCATTGGAATAACCAATGAGAACACACTTTTCAGATCTACTAGAAAACTTATCATGATTATTTAAAATGGTTGAAAAACAAAGACATCCAAATGCTCTTAAATGGGAGAAACTAGGTTTATTTTTATAAATTACTCATAAGGGGACTTTCCAGAAAGCACATAAGAAGGTAACCTGTTGATTAAGTAAGTGCAGTCAGAATACAGTCAGACCAAAGGTACAAGGGTAACCCCCCTTGAAACATAAGAGCTCTTGCTACATTTAGCAAGTGTCTATGTTTCCTCTCAACAATACCCTTTTGTTGAGGAGTATACACACATGAGGTTTGATGGATAATACCATTTTGGTTCAGAAACTTGTTCATCTTTTGGTTGATAAACTCACTTCCATTGTCACTTCTAATCATTTTGATGTTCTTTTTGAATTGGTTTTTCAATAAGTTGTGAAAGATAACAAAGTTTTCAAAAGTTTCTTCTTTATTTTTCAAAAGGAAAACCCAAACAGCTCGGGTGTGGTCATCAACAACATTGAGAAAATACTTAAAACCTTCTCTACTTTGGACCTTGTAAGGTCCCCAAAGATCAAGATGGACAAGCTCACCCAAAGTATGGGATTTGTGCATACTTAAGGGGAAAGGATCTCTAGTTTGCTTAGCTCTGTGGCAAACTTCACAGGGAGAAACATGGACATTGTCCAAATTCAATTTGTTATAACACGATTTTAACTACTGAATTCGATTCATCAATGGTGGATTTGGTGAGTGTGTGTTCTTGGTGTTTGTGTGTGTTTTGAGAGAGAATTGTGAGACTGTGTGTAGATCTGGTATTAAGACAAAGTTATGTGTTCAAAGTTATGATCTCTAAGGTATGAGAGGGCTATTTATAGTCTAATTACACAATTATGCTAATTGTCACAATTAGCCCCTCAACCTTATTGATCATTTATCTATGACTTAACAACAAGAAATTCTTCTATTCTAGATTACAATTTATCACTATTTTTGGATTTCTAACATTCTCCCCCTTAGTGATATATTGTAATGAATGAAATACGTGTTATATTGTCTTGTAGGAATGAATTTGATGAGCCCGGTGGTGAAGACAATTGGTGTGTTGAAACAAGTCTTCAAAGCTTTCTCTTTTGTCTTTGGAGAACTTGATTTAGTCTTGGTCTTGGTCTTGAACTTCTTGAAGTTAAATCATGTGAGGATTCTCAATGTTCTTTTAGAACAGAGAATAATGAATGCGTGTGAGTCTTGAAGAAAGAGAATGATGAAGTCGAACAAGTGTGTGACTTGAATCTTCAAGAATTGTTGAATCATGAACCAGAGTTGTCTTTTGAAATGCGGAAGGTATAAATCTTGGTTTCGACTGTATCAATCTTCGATTCTCGAGTGAGATTCAACTTTTTGATTCTTCGGTTTTAATTCTTGAATGAATCTCATCTTCTTGAAATGAAGTTTCATGAATATGAACTCTCCCCCTTGATATATGCATTGGAGTTTCTTGACAAAATGTTGTTGTATGACTTGAAGATCTTGAATGAAGTATGTTTGATGAAGACTCTTTTGAAGCTTTGATCTTTGTCACATCAACTTGAATACTTTGGAGAGTAAGCAATTGAATGAAGTTTGGATGAAATTCTTATGAAGTAATCATGCTCCCCTTTAATCCATGAGTATACACATTTTGGAGCATTTTTGAACTTTTGAAGCATCTTGAGTGAAAATCTTTTCATCTTTGGTTTCATTCTTATCTATGACATCAATTCAGATTCCCCCTTTTAAAATCAAATTCTCAATCAACTAACATCTAGTGAAAATCTGAAACTATTGACACATCATGAAGAATTTTCTCCCTCTATACACAAACTTTGATAATCCTAGAACTTTGATAAGCCTAACACGTAGTGAAACAACCAAACCAAACACGAACTTTTCTCCTTGTTTCCTTATCAATCAGTAAATCAATCATAAAATTTTCTCCCCCTCATAATGACAAGATTGGGAACCAATCTCATTATGTACATATTGATTGATTCATTGTCAACAAGAATAACATGATCGAATGTACACATGGAGAAATATCAACCATCAAAACATCAACCCGAACCATTAGCCTAACCCAAGAAATCCTAGGGGTGACACAAAGATAAGCAATTATATCACAAAGATAAGCAATTATATCACAAAGATAAGCAATTATATCACAAAGATAAGCAATTATATCACAAAGATAAGCAATTATATCACAAAGATAAGCAATTATATCACAAAGATAAGCAATTATATCACAAAGATAAGCAATTATATCACAAAGATAAGCAATTATATCACAAAGATAAGCAATTATATCACAAAGATAAGCAATTATATCACAAAGATAAGCAATTATATCACAAAGATAAGCAATTATATCACAAAGATAAGCAATTATATCACAAAGATAAGCAATTATATCACAAAGATAAGCAATTATATCACAAAGATAAGCAATTATATCACAAAGATAAGCAATTATATCACAAAGATAAGCAATTATATCACAAAGATAAGCAATTATATCACAAAGATAAGCAATTATATCACAAAGATAAGCAATTATATCACAAAGATAAGCAATTATATCACAAAGATAAGCAATTATATCACAAAGATAAGCAATTATATCACAAAGATAAGCAATTATATCACAAAGATAAGCAATTATATCACAAAGATAAGCAATTATATCACAAAGATAAGCAATTATATCACAAAGATAAGCAATTATATCACAAAGATAAGCAATTATATCACAAAGATAAGCAATTATATCACAAAGATAAGCAATTATATCACAAAGATAAGCAATTATATCACAAAGATAAGCAATTATATCACAAAGATAAGCAATTATATCACAAAGATAAGCAATTATATCACAAAGATAAGCAATTATATCACAAAGATAAGCAATTATATCACAAAGATAAGCAATTATATCACAAAGATAAGCAATTATATCACAAAGATAAGCAATTATATCACAAAGATAAGCAATTATATCACAAAGATAAGCAATTATATCACAAAGATAAGCAATTATATCACAAAGATAAGCAATTATATCACAAAGATAAGCAATTATATCACAAAGATAAGCAATTATATCACAAAGATAAGCAATTATATCACAAAGATAAGCAATTATATCACAAAGATAAGCAATTATATCACAAAGATAAGCAATTATATCACAAAGATAAGCAATTATATCACAAAGATAAGCAATTATATCACAAAGATAAGCAATTATATCACAAAGATAAGCAATTATATCACAAAGATAAGCAATTATATCACAAAGATAAGCAATTATATCACAAAGATAAGCAATTATATCACAAAGATAAGCAATTATATCACAAAGATAAGCAATTATATCACAAAGATAAGCAATTATATCACAAAGATAAGCAATTATATCACAAAGATAAGCAATTATATCACAAAGATAAGCAATTATATCACAAAGATAAGCAATTATATCACAAAGATAAGCAATTATATCACAAAGATAAGCAATTATATCACAAAGATAAGCAATTATATCACAAAGATAAGCAATTATATCACAAAGATAAGCAATTATATCACAAAGATAAGCAATTATATCACAAAGATAAGCAATTATATCACAAAGATAAGCAATTATATCACAAAGATAAGCAATTATATCACAAAGATAAGCAATTATATCACAAAGATAAGCAATTATATCACAAAGATAAGCAATTATATCACAAAGATAAGCAATTATATCACAAAGATAAGCAATTATATCACAAAGATAAGCAATTATATCACAAAGATAAGCAATTATATCACAAAGATAAGCAATTATATCACAAAGATAAGCAATTATATCACAAAGATAAGCAATTATATCACAAAGATAAGCAATTATATCACAAAGATAAGCAATTATATCACAAAGATAAGCAATTATATCACAAAGATAAGCAATTATATCACAAAGATAAGCAATTATATCACAAAGATAAGCAATTATATCACAAAGATAAGCAATTATATCACAAAGATAAGCAATTATATCACAAAGATAAGCAATTATATCACAAAGATAAGCAATTATATCACAAAGATAAGCAATTATATCACAAAGATAAGCAATTATATCACAAAGATAAGCAATTATATCACAAAGATAAGCAATTATATCACAAAGATAAGCAATTATATCACAAAGATAAGCAATTATATCACAAAGATAAGCAATTATATCACAAAGATAAGCAATTATATCACAAAGATAAGCAATTATATCACAAAGATAAGCAATTATATCACAAAGATAAGCAATTATATCACAAAGATAAGCAATTATATCACAAAGATAAGCAATTATATCACAAAGATAAGCAATTATATCACAAAGATAAGCAATTATATCACAAAGATAAGCAATTATATCACAAAGATAAGCAATTATATCACAAAGATAAGCAATTATATCACAAAGATAAGCAATTATATCACAAAGATAAGCAATTATATCACAAAGATAAGCAATTATATCACAAAGATAAGCAATTATATCACAAAGATAAGCAATTATATCACAAAGATAAGCAATTATATCACAAAGATAAGCAATTATATCACAAAGATAAGCAATTATATCACAAAGATAAGCAATTATATCACAAAGATAAGCAATTATATCACAAAGATAAGCAATTATATCACAAAGATAAGCAATTATATCACAAAGATAAGCAATTATATCACAAAGATAAGCAATTATATCACAAAGATAAGCAATTATATCACAAAGATAAGCAATTATATCACAAAGATAAGCAATTATATCACAAAGATAAGCAATTATATCACAAAGATAAGCAATTATATCACAAAGATAAGCAATTATATCACAAAGATAAGCAATTATATCACAAAGATAAGCAATTATATCACAAAGATAAGCAATTATATCACAAAGATAAGCAATTATATCACAAAGATAAGCAATTATATCACAGAGATATGACGCTAGTGTGTCCTAAAAGAATGAATTATATCGTGAAATATCAATTAAGATATCACTACAAATGTTCCTGCTATATCACAAAGATAAGCAATTATATCACAAAGATATGACTCGAATGTGTCCTAAAGTGAAGAATAATCAAACTAATGATCAATTAATATAGCTCTAGACACAATGTGATCAAATGAAGTCGGGGACTGGAGCAGAATGTCACCCTTTTTCAATATCAACATCTTCCGAAAGAAGAGTCAATAGAAATGTGAAAATCTCCGTGAGAAATGAAACAAGTATTTGTTAAGAAACACTTGAGTGGTTAGGTAAAGATGTGCATCGCTTCACTGGGTCCATGAAGACTTCTTCAATATCAAGAAATCAACAAATGAAATCTGATAGGAGCGTGTTTTACCCGGCTTTTTGAGAATTTGGGGAAGGGTATCATTTCTTTTTAACCCTTTTCGCACAACATATCACCTTAACCTCTCACTTTTCGACTTTACTCCCTCCATCCTATTTGCACGAAAACAACAGCACTCAAAATACCCTCACTATCTAATGAAAGAAGTGAATACTCCGGGGTTAGAACTCATCGGCGAAGATGAAATTCATGGAGTATAATTTGAGAAATACTTATCCCTCATGTGCAAACTAATCACCGAACTCCATTTGATTGAAAATCATTGGAAAAACATCAAATGTGTGCATGAAAAAAAAATTTGAAACACATTTGAAGGTTTGAAGGTTGTTGAAATCACAAACTCCTCCTTAAGCTATGCAAGAATAGATCAAAAATGTTCATAGAAAGGTGGAGCAAAAATTGGTTTTGTGAGATCAAACATGAGTAAAATCTTTGTTGTGATATTTCGGAAAAGTTTTGCTTCAACAACAATGTTGAATGTAAGACAGCTAGGGAGTACACAAAGGCGTTCGATCCTTTGCGTCTCATATCAACAATTGAGAGTTTTGAAAATGTTATTTGAACAACTTTGATTGCTATCACACATACATATTCATATAAGAACACTTGAGTGGTTAGGTAAAGATGTGCATCGCTTCACTGGGTCCATGAAGACTTCTTCAATATCAAGAAATCAACAAATGAAATCTGATAGGAGCGTGTTTTACCCGGCTTTTTGAGAATTTGGGGAAGGGTATCATTTCTTTTTAACCCTTTTCGCACAACATATCACCTTAACCTCTCACTTTTCGACTTTACTCCCTCCATCCTATTTGCACGAAAACAACAGCACTCAAAATACCCTCACTATCTAATGAAAGAAGTGAATACTCCGGGGTTAGAACTCATCGGCGAAGATGAAATTCATGGAGTATAATTTGAGAAATACTTATCCCTCATGTGCAAACTAATCACCGAACTCCATTTGATTGAAAATCATTGGAAAAACATCAAATGTGTGCATGAAAAAAAAATTTATATTTTGTTTTTGATTTTCTCTTTTCAAATTTTGTATTTTGGTTTTCTGGAATGTATCAAGAATTCCTTCAAATGTAAAAAGAATTAAGGTTTAAGATTTAACATACCAAGCTTGGAGATAAGAAAGTTAAACCTCTTTTCATCCAATGGTTTTGTGAACAAATCTGCAAGTTGAAAGTCAGTACCCACAAAGTAGAGCTCGATGTCACCTTTCTCAATATGATCTTTGAGAAAATGATATCTAACATCAATATGCTTTGAGCGAGAGTGGTTTACTGAGTTGACTGCAATGGCAATGGCACTCTGAGAATCACAATAGATAGGAATATGATCATATTTCAGACCATAATCAGTTAGTTGTGTCTTCATCCATAAAACCTGAGCACAACAACTAGCCGCAGCCACATATTCAGCTTCAGCCGTTGATAGTGACACACAATTTTGTTTCTTGGAAGACCAACTCACAATTTTATCGCCTAAAAATTGTAAAGTACCGGAAGTGCTCTTGCGATCAAGTTTACAACCAGCATGATCTGCATCTGAATATGCAGTTAGATTGAATCCAGTATCCCTTGGATACCAGAGACCTAAATCGGGTGTCCCCTTCAGATAACGAAATATTCGTTTCACAGCTTGATAATGTAAATCAGTTGGAGCAGCTTGATATCTAGCACACATACATGTTGCAAACATTATATCTGGGCGAGATGCTGTTAGGTACAACAACGAACCAATCATACTTCGATATCTCTTTTGGTCAAATGGTTTCCCATTTGTATCAGCATTTATGTTTGTTCGAGCAGCCATTGGGGTAGAAATTGAAGAACATGAAGTCATATCAAACTTTTTCAACATGTCATTTATGTATTTACCTTGTGATATAAAAATACCAGTTGGTAATTGTTTGATTTGAAGACCCAAAAAGTAATTCATTTCCCCAATCATGCTCATTTCAAAATGATTAACCATAAGAGATGAAAAGTTTCTGCAAAATGTTTGACTGGTCGACCCAAATATAATGTCATCAACATATATTTGAACAAGTAGAACATGCTTACCTTGTTTGCGAATGAACAAGGTAGGGTCAATTGTGCCTTTGGTAAAGCCACCTCTTAGTAAGAAAGTAGTTAAAGAATCATACCATGCTCGGGGTGCTTGCTTAAGACCGTAGAGAGCCTTGTCCAATCTGTAGACATGGTTTGGTCTTTGAGGATCAACAAAACCTTCTGGTTGATCAACGTAAACTTCTTCTTTGAGATCACCATTCAGGAAAGCAGTCTTCACATCCATTTGAAACACAGTAAAGTTTCTGAATGCAGCATAAGCTAAGAATATCCGAATGGCCTCCATTCTTGCAACTGGAGCAAAAGTTTCGTCGAAGTCAACACCAGGTTGTTGGCAATAACCCTTTGCAACAAGTCGAGCTTTATTTCTTACTACTACTCCATTCTCATCCTTTTTGTTTTTGAATATCCACTTCGTTCCGATTGGATCATCTTTTCTAGGATTTGGAACTAATCTCCATACCTTCAGTCTTTCAAATTGTGCGAGTTCCTCTTGCATTGCCTTAACCCATTCTGGATCTCGAAGAGCTTCAGATACTGTTTTGGGTTCGATATTGCTAAGAGAAAGTGCAACGAGACACTCATTCACTGAAGTACGAGTAGTTACTCCTGCTTGTGGATCTCCAATAATTTGTTCAGTAGGATGGTATTTCTGCATACGTGTCCACTTGTGATCATGAGGAAGTAGATCTTGTTGTTGAATATCAACATCATCATCATTAAAGCTTGAGTTATGTTGAGAGATGTTATCATAACTTGGTGTAATTCTTTCCTCATAAGCTGGATGATCAAAGTCAAGTGGTACATACACACTTGGAGTGTTCAATGGATTTGTTGTCTGAGTTAATCGAGAAGGTTGTTCTTGAACATTCACTTGAGAAGAATTATCCTGAGAGAATGGTGGAGAAGTATCAAGAGACGAGGATTCTTGCTCTGAAGAACTTGATGAAGATTCATGAATATTGTCAGGAACTGGATCGTTGTTATGAAGAGTTTCATTTGGTTCAACGATGACTTGAGGTTCTTGATCATGAATCGGTTTTGAATTGTAGAATTCTTCAAAAAGAATATCTAATTCATCACTTGTAGGAGTTGGAAACTTCTTGAATTTAGAAGCTAAGGTAGTATTCCTTGTAGAAGGACTTGAAGCACTTGGATCATTACTTGTTGGTAGCAAACTTTCTTGCTCAAAAATCATGCCTGACATCTCATCAAACCAAACATTCATTGTTTCTTGAATTGTGTTGGTTCGACGATTATAGATTCGATAGGCAATTGATGTTTTGGAATAACCAACAAAATATCCTTCATCACCTTTCTTCTCGAACTTTCCAAGAATCTCCCGATCATTCAACGTGTAACAAACACACCCAAATATGTGAAAGTAGTTGATGTTGGGTTTGCGTTTGTTAACAACCTCATAAGGAGTCTTTTCGAAACGCTGATTGATAATGGACCGATTCTGAGTGTGACAGGCAGTGTCAACAGCTTCAGCCCACATATTGGATGGTAATTTGGAATAAACAAGCATTGTCCTTGCTGCTTCTACCAGCGATCGATTTCTCCTTTCAACAACACCGTTTTGTTGTGGGGTGCGAACTGCTGAAAATTGATGAGTGATTCCTTTGGAGTTGCAGAATTCATCAAAAACAGCATTCTTGAACTCAGTTCCATTATCTGAACGGATGTAACGAACTGGAAGTTGAAGATTTACTTGAGTATTAGTGATGAAATCTATCAACATCTGAGTTGTTTCATCTTTGGATGCAAGGAACTTGACCCAAGTATATCTTGAATAATCATCAACAATAACCAAGATGTATTTCTTCCCATTTCGGCTTTGTACTTTCATCGGCCCACAAAGATCCATGTGAAGCAAATGAAGAGGTGCTAATGAATTTGGAGATTTCTTCGGTTTATGAGAAGTTCTTTTGATCTTCCCAACAGCACAAGAAGGACAAACATGCTCACTTTCATACTTATAGTCAGGTAAGCCTTCAACAAGATGCTTATTGACCAAAGTATTGATAGTTTGGAAATTCAGATGAGAGAGCCTTCTATGCCATAACCAAGAATTCTTTGAAGTAGCCTTTGAAATGAGACAAATATTATCAGTTGGTTGGTTATCATCAAGATTGACGGTAAACAGGTTATCATCACGATCACCACAAAGAATATCAACTCCATCTAGAGTTTGGACTTTGCAAAGAGATTTTCGAAACAGAACTTGAAGATTGTTATCACAGAATTGTCCAACACTGAACAAGTTGTGACTTAATCCTTCAACATAGTGAACTTTCTTGATGATAATTCCATTTCGTTCAATGTCTCCATAACCTAAGATAGGAGCGAAATTGTTGTTTCCAAAGCGAACTGTTCCCATGAATCTTTCAACGAAATTCTTGAGCAAAGATTTATTTCCAGTCATGTGCTTTGAACACCCGGAATCGAGTAGCCAAACACAGATGGTTATTTCCTGCAATCAATGAAATTTAACCGTTTTTAGGTACCCACTTGAAGACGGGTCCTTTATGGTTAGTTAAAACAGGCAGGGTATATAACTTAGGATTCGCATTCAAACATGTTGTTGAATCAACATAAGCATTGACAAGCACATTATCAACAAACACATTTGAATAAAAGGTACGAACATTCACATTAGAGTTAAAAGTAACATGTCTACAAGCATTCACATCAACCACACGAAAATTAAAATTGTTTACAAGCTCACAAGGCCTTGCCTTGGCACATTCAACATTATTATACACAGATGAATTGTTTTGATTTACAGTAACACCTTTCCTCCCATTGACAGATTTTCTCCTCCTTCTTTTCATCTTTTTCTCAACATTCTTTAGATTACTAGTGATCTTAGGTACTAAAGTATTAGCAACCCATCTAGCACCACTAGTTAAACTCTTTCCACCTGTTGAATTGAAATTTAGAAGATTAGAACTAGGAGTTTTAAACACTCTTATCTTTTTGGAATCTTTTGGAGGTGAGGAAACTTCTTGCTTCTTTGGTTTATCATGAGAAAACCACCCATATCTATCTCTATATCTAGTTGAACCATTTGATGTATCTTTAGTTAGCGAAACTGAGCTAGACTTAGACACCTTAGGTAAAAGGCTAGATTGAGAGCTAGATTGAGAAGCATTAGGATAGTCTTTCGGAAGTTTCACTTTGGTGTACTTTGTCGTGTGTGGGGTTTCAGCTTGTTCCTTTTTGACATGTTTCACTGGGGTAGCAACAAAGGTTTCTAACTTAATGGTCTTTGGTTCAGTCTTGACGAGTTTGGTCTTAACTCGTTTCTTTGAGTAATATGAAGTTGGAGCTTTGGACAATGGTTTTTGAGATTCCACTTTTGTTTCCACTTTGATTTTGGTAGATTCAATCTTTTTCTCAACATTCTTTAGATTACTAGTGATCTTAGGTACTAAAGTATTAGCAACCCATCTAGCACCACTAGTTAAACTCTTTCCACCTGTTGAATTGAAATTTAGAAGATTAGAACTAGGAGTTTTAAACACTCTTATCTTTTTGGAATCTTTTGGAGGTGAGGAAACTTCTTGCTTCTTTGGTTTATCATGAGAAAACCACCCATATCTATCTCTATATCTAGTTGAACCATTTGATGTATCTTTAGTTAGCGAAACTGAGCTAGACTTAGACACCTTAGGTAAAAGGCTAGATTGAGAGCTAGATTGAGAGCTAGGATTAAGCTACCTTAGGTATAGAGCTAGATTGAGAGCTAGATTGAGAAGCATTAGGATAGTCTTTCGGAAGTTTCACTTTGGTGTACTTTGTCGTGTGTGGGGTTTCAGCTTGTTCCTTTTTGACATGTTTCACTGGGGTAGCAACAAAGGTTTCTAACTTAATGGTCTTTGGTTCAGTCTTGACGAGTTTGGTCTTAACTCGTTTCTTTGAGTAATATGAAGTTGGAGCTTTGGACAATGGTTTTTGAGATTCCACTTTTGTTTCCACTTTGATTTTGGTAGATTCAATCTTTTTCTCAACATTCTTTAGATTACTAGTGATCTTAGGTACTAAAGTATTAGCAACCCATCTAGCACCACTAGTTAAACTCTTTCCACCTGTTGAATTGAAATTTAGAAGATTAGAACTAGGAGTTTTAAACACTCTTATCTTTTTGGAATCTTTTGGAGGTGAGGAAACTTCTTGCTTCTTTGGTTTATCATGAGAAAACCACCCATATCTATCTCTATATCTAGTTGAACCATTTGATGTATCTTTAGTTAGCGAAACTGAGCTAGACTTAGACACCTTAGGTAAAAGGCTAGATTGAGAGCTAGATTGAGAAGCATTAGGATAGTCTTTCGGAAGTTTCACTTTGGTGTACTTTGTCGTGTGTGGGGTTTCAGCTTGTTCCTTTTTGACATGTTTCACTGGGGTAGCAACAAAGGTTTCTAACTTAATGGTCTTTGGTTCAGTCTTGACGAGTTTGGTCTTAACTCGTTTCTTTGAGTAATATGAAGTTGGAGCTTTGGACAATGGTTTTTGAGATTCCACTTTTGTTTCCACTTTGATTTTGGTAGATTCAATCTTTTTCTCAGTTTCTGAATTAAAAACATATTCTCCCTCCATGAATTTATCAAAATCATTCTTTGTGAAATCTTTGTAAAATGAAAATTTCAATGGAGATTGATTAGTTTCAAATTCATTTGAAAGTTTTGAAAAATCAGGAATCTTTGTGTCCAACTTCACATCATGGGTATTCTCAGAAATTAGGTCAACTTGAACTGACACATCTTTGGTCTCACAAGAAAATTGAGTAGACGTATCAACACCTATACTAGCACTAGGCTTAGGGTGGACAACTAACTCATCAACAGTGTTGCATGTGAAAAACCTATAGAAGTACCATATCAAAACTAAACTATGTGCAATTTCTTCATCAGAAAAATCAGATTGCACACAATCATCAGCTATTAAAGTAGCAGTATTTTGACAAGTACATTCAAGAGAATCAGTCAAGGTCTGGGTAGAGGTATTGGTGGATGAATCACAAGTAGTTTGGGTAGAATTTTCTACTGAGGCACTTTGGTCAGTTTGAGTAGAAACATTCTCACAAACTTTCTTAGTATCAACAGCAATACATTTATCCTCTGAATTCGGACTTTGAGACTTGAGGTGATTAATAACTTTTTGTTGAGATTCCACCTTTTGTTGAATTGAAATTAGAAGATTAGAACTAGGAGTTTTAAACACTCTTATCTTTTTGGAATCTTTTGGAGGTGAGGAAACTTCTTGCTTCTTTGGTTTATCATGAGAAAACCACCCATATCTATCTCTATATCTAGTTGAACCATTTGATGTATCTTTAGTTAGCGAAACTGAGCTAGACTTAGACACCTTAGGTAAAAGGCTAGATTGAGAGCTAGATTGAGAAGCATTAGGATAGTCTTTCGGAAGTTTCACTTTGGTGTACTTTGTCGTGTGTGGGGTTTCAGCTTGTTCCTTTTTGACATGTTTCACTGGGGTAGCAACAAAGGTTTCTAACTTAATGGTCTTTGGTTCAGTCTTGACGAGTTTGGTCTTAACTCGTTTCTTTGAGTAATATGAAGTTGGAGCTTTGGACAATGGTTTTTGAGATTCCACTTTTGTTTCCACTTTGATTTTGGTAGATTCAATCTTTTTCTCAGTTTCTGAATTAAAAACATATTCTCCCTCCATGAATTTATCAAAATCATTCTTTGTGAAATCTTTGTAAAATGAAAATTTCAATGGAGATTGATTAGTTTCAAATTCATTTGAAAGTTTTGAAAAATCAGGAATCTTTGTGTCCAACTTCACATCATGGGTATTCTCAGAAATTAGGTCAACTTGAACTGACACATCTTTGGTCTCACAAGAAAATTGAGTAGACGTATCAACACCTATACTAGCACTAGGCTTAGGGTGGACAACTAACTCATCAACAGTGTTGCATGTGAAAAACCTATAGAAGTACCATATCAAAACTAAACTATGTGCAATTTCTTCATCAGAAAAATCAGATTGCACACAATCATCAGCTATTAAAGTAGCAGTATTTTGACAAGTACATTCAAGAGAATCAGTCAAGGTCTGGGTAGAGGTATTGGTGGATGAATCACAAGTAGTTTGGGTAGAATTTTCTACTGAGGCACTTTGGTCAGTTTGAGTAGAAACATTCTCACAAACTTTCTTAGTATCAACAGCAATACATTTATCCTCTGAATTCGGACTTTGAGACTTGAGGTGATTAATAACTTTTTGTTGAGATTCCACCTTTTGTTGTAAACCCTCTATTTGTTTTTCCAAAAATGTGGTTGGAAAGTACATTTTAGTTGGTTTGGGTGGATTACCGACAGATTCTTGGTTTTGAAAATTTGATTCAATTTCTTCCAATTTGAAAATTGAAGATTCTTTTGTTTTGTATGAATCATTTATCGCATCATAATTAACCAAAAATTCCTGTTTTGGTGTTCTCTCAACGTCATCAGTCTCAAATTCGTCATCCAATTGACGAATAAATTGTTGTATCATACCAAGTTGTAGAAATTTTTCATCATACAAGGGTTCAATTTCCTCTTTGGCTTTTTGCAATGGTGTGATATTCTCAAATCCCAGCCCGAGAAGAAGTTCTGTTTTGTCAATTTTTGACTTGTTGAAATAGGCTGTGAAATTCAAGAAAGGATTTTGTTCAACTTTATATAACTTTTCTTGATAGAAAAGTATATTCTTTTTAAATTCCTCAACTTGTTTTTCAAGATTCTCTATCTCAATGTCTTTTAAAAAACAATTATGATTTAAATCAGAAATCTTCCTTTCGAATTCAACGTTGTTTGGTTTAGCTTCTTGAAGCTTTTTATTAAGAATATCGACATCCATTTGTCTTGCATTTGCCCGAAGCCATTCATTGGTCTTTTGAATTTCAAGATCTTGATTGGCTTTTTCAAGATCATGAATGGCCTTTTCTAAATTTTGACATTTTTGTAATAACTTAGAATCAGGAGAGACATTCAACTCACATTCTTTAACCAACATCTTATCTTTGTAAGCTTGAAAATCTTGTTTAATAGCATCATATTCAAAAAGTAATTTTGAATGTTCTTCAAGAAGTTTTGTAAATTCACTTTTAGAAAATGAAATGCTATTTGTCAACTTTTTATTTTTGTTGGCTAAAGATTTGATATGAGTTGTTAAATTAGATAAAGCTAATCTACAAGACTCTTTGTCTTTAATCAAAGAAAAAGTAGAGTCGAGATTTACCTCATCATCTGGGTATTCATCATCATTGCTTTCTGCTTCAAGGACTTTGTTTTTGGCCAATCTCGCCATATAGCAAACATTAGCGGAGAGATCTTGATCTTCATCATCAGTGAGCAACAGCCATTTGTCATCTTCGGCAAGCAATGCATGTCCTGCTTCAACTTGTTTGGCTAACAGCATCTTCTGCTTGTAATACTCATAGTCCCGCTTTCGAGGTTGTTTGCAGTCAACGGCAAAATGTCCAGGAATACCACAATTGTAGCACTTCTTGTCTGATGCCTTACCCTTCTCAACAGTTGGTTTCTCATAGGCTTCCTTCTTTTCACCATACCTTGATCCATTAGCTTCACCTTGCTCATTGCTCCTTGGATGATAGTGTTCCTTCTTGGGAAATGCACTTGTAGAAGAAGTGCGGAGATTGTTGTTTGTTGGCCTCGCTTTGTAAAATTTCCTCTTGAAATGCTTTGTTACCGCGGCAAGAGCTTGATATAGTTCATCTGAAACACCATCTCTTGTAGCCATCAGATCATCTCCCTCCTCATCAGACGAAGAAACAACCACCATTTGCCTCTTAAGAGCTTCAGAAATCTTCTTCTCAACTATCAATGCCAAAGGATCAGAAGATACAACTTCTGGCATTTTGTTTGATGAAGCTTTGCTTAGTACTTGGTTTTCGTTGAGTTTGAAGGATTCATAAAGAGTATGAATGGTGAACTTGGTCAGATTTTGATGTTGCTTGATCTGTGTTCCAAAATCTTCCCATTCTGGACCAAGAGCTTTGATGAATTTGATGTTGCTTGATCTGTGTTCCAAAATCTTCCCATTCTGGACCAAGAGCTTTGATGAATTTGATGTTTAGCTCAATCTCAGTTTTCTTGACATTGTTCTTCCTTAGCTCATTTATGACATTGCAGAATCTGTAGTAGACAGCTTCAAGAGATTCATTAGGCAATTTGGAGAAGTTGTCAAACTAAGTCAGAATATTTGTCAATCTTATGGTCGAAGTCACGTCAGCTCCCTCCATCTGTCTAGCCACCTCATCCCATATCTCCTTGGCTGTATCATAAGAATCAACAGAGCCATAGATTTCATCCGGTAGGGCTTTGTATAGGCATGACCTAGCTCTGTTATCTGCAGCTGTTCGATCCTTTTGTTCAGCATTCAACAGATCAGGAGTCAGAATAATTGCATCAGTAGTGGGATGGCGATGAACGGCAAGTCCATTAAGGATGGAATCTTTCATCATGTGACCATTTGTCTGACTTTCCACATAGTCCATAAATCGTTTCTTCCATAGTCCGTAAGAACCACGGTAGAGAACTGGAGGTCTTGTATCTGAACCCAATGCCAATGCTTCACGAGAAGCCATTAGAGATTGATTTGATTTGAAAAATTGAATTGAATTTATAATGGCAAATGAAACGATTTTGGTAAGATCAGGAAATGAAACGATCTTGAGTTAACCAGGAAATGAAACGATCTTGATACAAACAGAAATTGAAACGATCTTGATACAAACAGAAATTGAAACGATCTTGAGTTAACAGAAAGTGAAACGATCTTGACCAATTAGCTCTAGGTAAGATCGTCTTGAGCTAGATCGTTTTGAACAAAATCGTCCTAGGTGAAATCGTCCTAGGTGAGATCGTTTTGGAATCTTGATGAAATTTGGTTAAGTATTGAAAATGAAACGATCTTGAATTGAAACGGTCTTGAAGATGAAACGGTCTTGAAAATGAAATGATTTTGAATTGAAATGATTCAAGGAACTGGGACGATCTTGGTTTAAGATCGTCTTAAGTTCAGAGGGAATGAGACGATCTTGGTGAAGATCGTCTTGGGTTTCGAAGGTATGAAACGATCTATGTGAAGATCGTCTTAGGTTCTAAGAAATGAAACGATCTTGGTTTAAGATCGTTTTAGGTTTCTTTCTAAAACTTTCTAAGTATTTGAAAATGAAACGATCTTGATACAACAGAAATGAAATGATCTTGATACAAACAGAAATTGAAACGATCTTGAGTAAAACAGAAAGTGAAACGATCTTGACCAATTAGCTCTAGGTAAGATCGTCTTGAGCTAGATCGTTTTGAACAAAACGATCTTGTGAAGATCGTCCAACAAGTCACAAAACACAAGTAAGTGAAACAAGCTTTCAAAGACTAAGACGATCTTGATAAGATCGTCCTAGTGAAGATCGTTCTGGTCATCTTCTTCATCTCAACAGTTTTCCAGAAAAGCTCCATTAACAACTTTTAAAAACTTCAATATCTTTTGAATTACTGGGAGTTAGATCATGAAATCACTGGCAAACTGTTTGAATTCATGTCCGCAACACGTTTATGAACAAAATTCAACACAAAACACAACAGAATCAAACACTTTACAACTCACACTTGTTTAGAACGATCTTGTGAAGATCGTCCAACAAGTCACAAAACACAAGTAAGTGAAACAAGCTTTCAAAGACTAAGACGATCTTGATAAGATCGTCCTAGTGAAGATCGTTCTGGTCATCTTCTTCATCTCAACAGTTTTCCAGAAAAGCTCCATTAACAACTTTTAAAAACTTCAATATCTTTTGAATTACTGGGAGTTAGATCATGAAATCACTGGCAAACTGTTTGAATTCATGTCCGCAACACGTTTATGAACAAAATTCAACACAAAACACAAGTAAGTGAAACAAGCTTTCAAAGACTAAGACGATCTTGATAAGATCGTCCTAGTGAAGATCGTTCTGGTCATCTTCTTCATCTCAACAGTTTTCCAGAAAAGCTCCATTAACAACTTTTAAAAACTTCAATATCTTTTGAATTACTGGGAGTTAGATCATGAAATCACTGGCAAACTGTTTGAATTCATGTCCGCAACACGTTTATGAACAAAATTCAACACAAAACACAAGTAAGTGAAACAAGCTTTCAAAGACTAAGACGATCTTGATAAGATCGTCCTAGTGAAGATCGTTCTGGTCATCTTCTTCATCTCAACAGTTTTCCAGAAAAGCTCCATTAACAACTTTTAAAAACTTCAATATCTTTTGAATTACTGGGAGTTAGATCATGAAATCACTGGCAAACTGTTTGAATTCATGTCCGCAACACGTTTATGAACAAAATTCAACACAAAACACAAGTAAGTGAAACAAGCTTTCAAAGACTAAGACGATCTTGATAAGATCGTCCTAGTGAAGATCGTTCTGGTCATCTTCTTCATCTCAACAGTTTTCCAGAAAAGCTCCATTAACAACTTTTAAAAACTTCAATATCTTTTGAATTACTGGGAGTTAGATCATGAAATCACTGGCAAACTGTTTGAATTCATGTCCGCAACACGTTTATGAACAAAATTCAACACAAAACACAAGTAAGTGAAACAAGCTTTCAAAGACTAAGACGATCTTGATAAGATCGTCCTAGTGAAGATCGTTCTGGTCATCTTCTTCATCTCAACAGTTTTCCAGAAAAGCTCCATTAACAACTTTTAAAAACTTCAATATCTTTTGAATTACTGGGAGTTAGATCATGAAATCACTGGCAAACTGTTTGAATTCATGTCCGCAACACGTTTATGAACAAAATTCAACACAAAACACAACAGAATCAAATCCCAAAAATTCGCGCCAAAACTCAAAAATTCAATCTCGAGATTTAGATTGAATTGAAATTATACCTGCCATATTGGCCTACACACCCTTACTGGAGGGCTTATCACTCAACAAATTCATCAGTTTTGCATACTGATCAGGGGTGAGATTCATTCCAGAATTAGAATCATTGCCAGATTTGGAACTAGAAGGAGAGTTAGGACCAGAAGTAACAATATTGCTGGTTAAGACATTGTTTGCATTAGGGTTAAAAAAAGGTTGTGAAAAAAGTTTTCTGTTAGGTGAGTCTCTTCCATAACCAGGAGGGTAGCCAACAATTTCAAAACACCTGTCAATGGTATGACCAGTTTTATGACATTTTTGACACTCAATAGAGTTAATATGACTTCTTTTAAAATCAGTATTTCTGTTTCCTTCAAAGGTTCTGTTGGTCCCAAAACTTCTTTCATTGAATTTGTTAAAGACTCTGTTGCCAACCTCCCTTCCCTTGTTATCAAAAGTTCTTGCCACAAATGCACTGTTTTGAGGTTTGGAGGAACCATCAGCAGAGGCAACACCCCTGTGTGATTCCTCTCCAGAAATATTTGCAAATGCACCCTTGACACTTGGCAGAGGGTCCCTAGTAAGTATACTACTTCTTGTAGCAGAGTAAACATCATCCAAACCCATTAAAAATTGCATTAATTTCAAAAGATTTTGGTATTCTTGGATTTCTATAGCAGCATTGCAAGTACAAGTGGGTAGTTTTGTAAGTGCATCAAATTGTTTCCAGAGAGAGTTTAGTTTGTGATAATATTCAGAAAGAGATGCACCATTTTGAGTTAAAGAGTTTATTTTATGATGTAAATTAAAGGTTATGGAACCATCAACTTTGTCATATGTCTCTTTTAATTCCTCCCAAACAGTTTGAGCATTTTTAGAAAATATTTGCCCCAAATAAAGTTCCTCAGTAACAGACCCAAGAATCCAAGAAAGAACCACAGAATTGCATCTATCCCACTGTCTAGCAAGTACATCATTATCATCAGATTTCACATAAGTACCATTAATAAAGCCCATTTTGTTTTTAGTTTCAAGAGCTAATTCCATTGCACAAGCCCACACTTTATAATTTTCAGTGCCTTTTAGTTTAAAAAAAGGTTGTGAAAAAAGTTTTCTGTTAGGTGAGTCTCTTCCATAACCAGGAGGGTAGCCAACAATTTCAAAACACCTGTCAATGGTATGACCAGTTTTATGACATTTTTGACACTCAATAGAGTTAATATGACTTCTTTTAAAATCAGTATTTCTGTTTCCTTCAAAGGTTCTGTTGGTCCCAAAACTTCTTTCATTGAATTTGTTAAAGACTCTGTTGCCAACCTCCCTTCCCTTGTTATCAAAAGTTCTTGCCACAAATGCACTGTTTTGAGGTTTGGAGGAACCATCAGCAGAGGCAACACCCCTGTGTGATTCCTCTCCAGAAATATTTGCAAATGCACCCTTGACACTTGGCAGAGGGTCCCTAGTAAGTATACTACTTCTTGTAGCAGAGTAAACATCATCCAAACCCATTAAAAATTGCATTAATTTCAAAAGATTTTGGTATTCTTGGATTTCTATAGCAGCATTGCAAGTACAAGTGGGTAGTTTTGTAAGTGCATCAAATTGTTTCCAGAGAGAGTTTAGTTTGTGATAATATTCAGAAAGAGATGCACCATTTTGAGTTAAAGAGTTTATTTTATGATGTAAATTAAAGGTTATGGAACCATCAACTTTGTCATATGTCTCTTTTAATTCCTCCCAAACAGTTTGAGCATTTTTAGAAAATATTTGCCCCAAATAAAGTTCCTCAGTAACAGACCCAAGAATCCAAGAAAGAACCACAGAATTGCATCTATCCCACTGTCTAGCAAGTACATCATTATCATCAGATTTCACATAAGTACCATTAATAAAGCCCATTTTGTTTTTAGTTTCAAGAGCTAATTCCATTGCACAAGCCCACACTTTATAATTTTCAGTGCCTTTTAGTTTAAAATTTATTAGAGGTGCACCTGAAGTGTCACTAGCATGCAAATAAAGTTCATCACCAAAGTCCAGTTTACTTATTTGAGTACCCAACAAATCCATTACATCAAAAGGATTAAGATCAGCCATATACCAAGGAAAATAGGTAAAAGACAAGAACAAAGATAAGAGCCAGAAAGAAAACCCTAAATAGGAAAACTCAGGTGAGGAACCAGATTCCAGGTCACTTAAGTGCCTGGACAAGTATCATAAGAGATCCTCTCTTCTACCAAAAAGAGGTTAGAATATCAAGCAGATAAAAAAGAACTTTAACAGACAAATAGAACAATATTGATCACATAAACATTTTCAAGAAGACAAGAAACACACATAAAGATAAAATGAAGCATATAACCACTCAAAGAACATAAAATGCAAGAGATCCAAACCTATAGGCCAAACTCTCTGTACTTGAAGCCCTCCAAGCACAAAGCAATTTGCTACAGATAAGGTAGGAGAAACAACTTACGGTGAGGTCGCCAACAGTAATTCCAATATTATACCAGAAAGGGACAGGCAACAGAGAGATATTGTGACAACGGATTCACTAGAAATCAATCACAAAGGTAATAAATCCACTACCAGAGGCAAGTCTACAAACCTTTAAAGAAAGGTGAGACCTACACACGAGCAGAAAAGGTGTGATCAAAAGCAAACACTCACAACCTAAGAAGGAAGGAGTGATAAGCAGAATGATAATATAAGAATCAATTGATTTATGAAAACCCTAAAAATGAGAATCCCCAAATCAAGATAAACCCTAAAATAAAAAATATATATAAGTAAATAAAATTTTTGCAGAATCAATTGAAACAGACCCAAGTCTGAATCAAGAAAGATCGCCAATCACAACGATGGCTCTGATACCATGTAAAATTAATTAAAACTTATATATATTTTGAAGATAATACGAGAGATTCAACAACAAGTTCACAATATATTGAAATAGCCATAAGATTAATAGATTAATAAATATAAAATAGTTTTCTTGAACAAACCCTAACCACCACAATTACAAACGATTACATCGAAAAATATGTTTTAGAAAATACAACGGTAATATCAAAGAAGACGGCTAGGGAATGTTAATTTCCCTAGGTCTGCATCAGTGTGTATATATACACTGAGTAAGTTGCCTTCTGCCCCTCCGTCTTCTTCTCTTCTCTCTTTTAGTCCTTTGAGTCCAGAAATGAGTATTAAGCATCTTGGTCCTTCAGCTTCTATTTCTTACATTTTCTGCACTAAACTAATTAAGTTAGAAACATATAAAATATCCATAATTAAGCTATCTAAATAACATGTGCAAAAGATGACCCCAAGAAATTATTCCCACCAACTTCACTGCTAAATCAGGGGAATAACCCGTTTGACACAGTTTCAAAGGCCAACCCATTTTGACCCTAGCCCGTTACAATCCATCATCGATGCAACGCATCATATGTGTAACAACCCTCAATTTCCGACTAGGACAATTTACTTAGACTTATCTAGGTACCTATCCCTAGAGGTTTATTAAGAGAATTGGCCTTCTAGATATTTCGGCATGGTGATAATTGCCCTCTAGTTCAATGAAGTATTGTAGGTGACTAGCTATCTTATAAATGCCATGAATAATAGCTATAATCATTCAACACAATCTCAAGCTATAAACTAGTTCTAATTGAACTTGACAAAAGATCAACGAACCAAAAACTTTATTTCGAGAAGTTAAGTTATATAAATAATAATGTGAGTCTCACAAGTTGAGATAACAATCAAAATTCTTAAAAATGTCCAACAAATTGAATCCTCAAGCCAACTAAATTACATTTGGTCATGAAAATACCATGAGCATCTTAAAAATAATTAAAACTCCTTAAGTACATGAAAATGCTTGAACAATAATAAGTATATATATACGAGTCTAATATAAATACAAGATTATGAATAAATGGATTAAGTAACAACTTTTAAAATACAAATACATACATATACATATACACGACATATATACATATACACATACTAGAATAAAAATGTACTTACACTACAAACTAATACAAATAACCTTACAAAATACATATACAAACACCTAACTCATACATACATTCATACACCCTTATACACTTATAAAAATAAAAATAAAAAAAAAAAAGTGAGAAACCCTACCCTTAACTCCTTGGCCGCCCCCCCCCCCCTCACACACACACACACACACATCTTAAAGCTTTCTCTCAACTTTTCTTCACACTTTCTTCACCATTTTCGGATTTTGCAAGGAAAAATGGAACTTAAATCTAATCTAAACTATTGTAATAATAACTTTTCTTGTTAATTCATCATCTAAGGTCAAGTATGGAGTCATTTGGTGGTCTTAAATGTCACGAAAATTCTGCCCCTTTTCATCATCAAAACCGAATCCAAGAGGGTATAAATCTTCATCCTTTTTACTAGATTTAATCTTGTTCTTGTTTATATTCAAAGGTTTTATCAAAAGTTTATGTTTTCTTCTTGATTTCTTTGTTATATACACTTGATGAAGGCAAAGTTGATAGGATCTTTCTCCTCATGCATATGCATGTCGAAATCTATGGGAAAGATCCAAGGATTCAACAAGTTTAAGACCCAAAAGTGTTGTTATAGATTAGTAGCTTTTAAAGTGATTTTCCTTTTCATAGATCTATATGTTTTTGTATATTTTGAAGAATATATTTCTGAGATTTTTCATTAAAAAGATGTTTTTATGTTGTTGAAAGTTAGATCTATAAAGATTTGTATTGAAAAGTGTTGATTTGGATGAATACATGTTAGATCTAAGAAAGTTGAATCTTGTTGTTGGATTATGAGATGGGTGGACTTGTATTAAGTGAAAAATATGTTAAAAGAGGTATAATAATCTGGAAATTTGATGTTAAGAGGTATAGAAATAAAGTATTAATCTTGTAAATGATGAACTCAAGTGTTAATAAAGCAAGAATGGTCATTGGTGTGTTGTTTGGACCCAAATGCTTCTGACAGAATTATTCTTCTGTCTTTGGATGGATAAACTGGGCATGTGAGTGCCGTTTCAAGAAAAACTTTCAAAATAAAAGTTGTAGATAAAAGAGTTAAGTTTAACCTCCAACTGGAATCACTCAAAAATAATAAACCAAACCAAAGATATGATTTTTCTACCAAAAGTGGTCAAAACTGGATTTTTGTCTTAATGTTGAGTCAACTTTGACGATTTTTAATTTCTTAACTAATAGGTTTCAGAAGTTTAAACTTGGTGTGAACTGAGTTCAAAGTGTCCCTAACTTAAAATAAAATTGGGAGATTTTTCTTAAATGTTCATCATAGAAATCTTTTATAAAATATTTTGAGTCGCACAGCAGCTCTTATTCTGACCAGTTTTGGTTTGGTAATTTTTAGAGGTAGTAAACAATATCTAAAAATTTAGAAAAAATTCACATAAATATAGGACACATATATGTCTCTGTATAAAAATCACCAATGTCCAAATAGTTCAACTTAACCAAGAATGACTACTCAACATTTCATGAAAATAAGTGTTAAAAACAGAAAATTCCAAGTAAAAGTTCTTCACAACAAAATAAGCTAAAAGTCACTAGATTGCAACTTTAATCAACTCCAACAATCTCGTAACAAAAAGTATTATAAACCTACTGAGAATATGTCAAATAAAAGTTATAAAACTTAACTTGGTTATTAAATGGCAAAGACAAGCCTACAAGTGACTAATTCGGTTCATATAAGCACTAACCGAAAGCTTTAATTTGCAAATATCACACCACCACCACTATCACGACTTAAGACACCAAAATATAATGAACATTCTGGAAATAAGGAAATAAGGATGGAAATCCATATTGACGCATTTGAATTGCTTGGAAAATGAGGCTAAAATTACCATTTCGGTAAACGATTTTTAATCATAAAACCCTCAAAATAAGCAAGACACAAGAGTGGTTGAATTGATATGATTTTGTATGGATAAAAGTTGCCTAAAAGGCCTGAGATTTTTGACCAAAATGTTTAGTGATGATTTCTAAGAATTTCCATGAATTATTGAATTTAAATAGTAATTAAAAGACATAAAAATCCTTAAATAAATTATGTAAATCAAGAATGAAGTTAAATCATCTTAACCATTGATAAAAATAACTAAAACCTACTGAGAATATGTCAAATAAAAGTTATAAAACTTAACTTGGTTATTAAATGGCAAAGACAAGCCTACAAGTGACTAATTCGGTTCATATAAGCACTAACCGAAAGCTTTAATTTGCAAATATCACACCACCACCACTATCACGACTTAAGACACCAAAATATAATGAACATTCTGGAAATAAGGAAATAAGGATGGAAATCCATATTGACGCATTTGAATTGCTTGGAAAATGAGGCTAAAATTACCATTTCGGTAAACGATTTTTAATCATAAAACCCTCAAAATAAGCAAGACACAAGAGTGGTTGAATTGATATGATTTTGTATGGATAAAAGTTTCCTAAAAGGCCTGAGATTTTTGACCAAAATGTTTAGTGATGATTTCTAAGAATTTCCATGAATTATTGAATTTAAATAGTAATTAAAAGACATAAAAATCCTTAAATAAATTATGTAAATCAAGAATGAAGTTAAATCATCTTAACCATTGATAAAAATAACTAAAACCTACTGGAGAAAAATAGTTAAAAGGCAAGAGACATGTGTTACATAATTTAAAGATAAATAATTGAGTAAAAATAATTAATTAAAAATTTTCATTAAAATAAATGGAAAATACACAAATAAAAGTATAAATCATGAAATTATAAATTAAGGAGCATATATATCAGAAAATAATTCAAATGAAATTATCCATAATTTATAAAGGCAATTATGACACTTAAAAGTATTTTTAAGGAATTATTTAATTAATAAATCAATAAAATGAATAAATAATTAATTAAATAATATTAAATTAAATATATAATTACAAATCAGAAAATATACATAAAATATTAATATTATAAGACCACTAATGTCAAATATTATTACTAAGCAAAGTATACAATGGAAATCATATAAACCAAATCCAAATTACCGAAATTCCAATAAACGTACAAAAATGTATAATGAAAGTGACCCTTTTACACCAACACTCTCTACAACCAAAAAGATGCAAATATTAACAATATACTTGGATCCCAAAATTTATGACAACATAATGAAAGTGGCATTTCTTAGTGATGGCTTAAGATAGGAACTTACGTATATTAGTCCTATCGTAGGGATAGTCTTGGCTCGAAATGTGATTGAGGAATATGACGGATATATGATCAAGGAAGCGATAGATGGGAAGTACCCATTTTGGATAAGTGAATATAATATGCGGCATATCAAGGTGAGTCATAGCCCCCTTTCAAACTCTTTTATATGTTTTACTTGCGGGGTGAAAAGCATGATTAATTAAAATGACTTTCTCTTATGAAATGATTCTTTGAAATAATAATAATGATATGGGAATTATATTGTATGTTCAACGTGTTATGTGTTATATGATGAGCTTGAGTACTGTCAAACGGTGGTCCCCTGTACACTACTATTAACTCATTTGAGGCCTGTAGTTAGAGGGTTGCGCAACTAGGACTTGTCCCCTCATCCACTATTATAGGTAACGGTGGGATGTTTGGTCTGCCTTTGTGGTCACCTTCATCGCCAGTCTGGCCTCGCGGTGCTCTAACTACTATATATTTATGGGCGTCTCCATGGCACGACCCTTGGTTATCTTTATGCACGTGATTGACAGCATGTGCTTATCATTATCTTATCATTTGGGACATTATATATTGATTATTGGGACATAACCGGTCTTAGTAGTGGCTCAAGAACAATCTCATCAAATTATGTCATGGTAGTCTTACCATTGACCAAGTGGTATTGATATTATTTATGGTTGGATATTATGGATTGAACATACGGTTTGGGTATTGGACCTTATATGGAATCTTGGAAGTTATTGAATTTGGCAATATTGAAGTATTGACGACCAAATGGTTTTGGTATGATGAATGATTAATCAATTGATATATTTTTCTCTCACGATAAATGTGACGAATGAGAACTTTATAATTTACCATGGATTTCTCAACTATTTTGATATGGATATGTAACAAGATTTACTTGTAAACCTATGCACTCACCAACTACGTTTTCGTAGTTGACACTTTTTCTTCATGCTTTTCAGGAATTAGCGTAAGCTTTGAGGAATTATATGCATCATGATTGTTTGCATTGCACTTGGGAGTCAAAGATCAAACCTTGTGACGGGCAATGGAATTTGCCCTGATCATTGTAGTATACCATCTCATGTACTTGTTATTTGTTTCGTGGACTCAATATCCAAGTATAGTAGACGTATTGTACTTGGGAATTGGTTCACATGCTTGTGCATTGTAAAATTATTTCTATCCAATAAAGCTATGGTGAATGTTATCTGTCATCCTTTGTTTTGAATACTCGACTTTCTGTACATCTCGACGTTCCGCCTTAGTTGGGGTGTTACAATATGTGCCACAACTAAGGACAAAAACTATCAATACATGAAGTTATATATTAGTACATGGGGTGGAGGAGTATATGGCGAATTGACGGTTTGGGTGATAGTAAACTTCAAAAGGTCAAGCATATGGATATTGGTTTGCGTTGCTTGCCAAGCTCCAATCATACAACCTTCTGTCTTCAACCGACGACAATATTGTATATGCCTCCTGAAATAAAAAACAAGAAACATAAACCAAACAACATGTTATCAAACAGTTCGTCTAAAAATTTACTCAAGCTTCTTGGATAGCTTCTCTTCATCCAATCTTTGGTTCTTTAGTTCTTCAAACTTTTGATCATACGCAACTTTAAACTAACCACAACAGAATATATTAAGTGAACAGAGTTTGGAAAGTATTTAACATGAAGAGATATTATATTAAAAGGATTATTGCCCAGTATATAATCAACTATACACGAATGGTCATAGTGTGTAACGTATACTTATATAGGATAAGATGAGGTTAACTAACCTGATCATATGGACATCCTCTTTTTAGTCAAAGTGCACCATATAAATCTGCATCTACAATGGCTGCACACTAAAGAGAAACTTAATCCATCATCTGCAACTCGTATTATTTCTTAAGAGTTGTATGCAAAAATGGTCCCTATGGTTCAGTACTTTTTGCAGGCGGATCGATCCTTTTTCAAGATTTTTAGTATCCACAATCAATGTTACCCTACTTTTATTGCACCCTAGTCCATTTTAACGCTTCCATCCATCATCTTCATTAAGTATTTGCAGGCGTGATTCGATCCTTTTTCAAGATTTATAGCATCCACAACAGATGTCACCCCTACATTCATTGCACCCATGGTCCATTTTAACGCTTCCATCCATCATCACTACTACAAAATACGGCTTTTTACACGGTTTTAGCTCCGTGTAAAAGGGTAGTGTAACTGATAACACCCCCATTTTTACACAGTTTTTTACCCGTGTAAAAAATATAAGCCTTTTACACGTTTTTTTTGTAACAACCGTGTAAACTAACAGCCTTCAAAATAAAAAAAATAAATTCTCTGCCATTTACCAATTTTACTATAAACAAATCAATTAAAAATAATTACATAAGAAATCAATTACAAATAGTTACAAATGATAACTCCAATCAAATATAAATAAAAACAACAGGCAAACTTAATATACTAATCGTATTATACAATCTAGTTTAACACACCTAATCTTAATTACATCATGATTCATTAATCCGAACCATTTTCGGATAACAGATCTGTGAGGATGATTTGGATCTCGGATCTAGATTTCACTTGTCTCTCATCTCTTTCTCTCAGATCTGTGAGGATAATAGATGAAAGGGTTTTTAGTTAAATATGTACAAGAAAAATCTCGAGATCTAGTTAGTTTTTATGTGGTTTTCAAAAGAAATTGAAGATTATCAAAAGAAAACTTACAAAGGAGCTCCGATTATGAGGAAGAAGAGTTGCGATTTGGTCCCTTTTTCCAACCTCAAAATCGAGATCTATGGTGACCAAGAGTTGCCCTTGATGAACTTGAGTCGTTTTCCATGCCTCCTTCCCGTTCGAGGTAAGAAAACATGGAGAGAGAAGAATATGTGCTTGATACTTTCTTAGAAAAATGGAGTAAAAGGTTATAATGTGTGTGAATGGATTTGTTGGTTATTTTATTTTATTTTTTGAAACCTGCGTACAAAAAGCAAAAAAAAAAAAGTGTTTTTGGTAATTTGGTGTATCATAGAAAAAGAGGGGGATAAGAGATATGGTTGAGATATGAGATAAGATTTACTCAATATATTTTGATATAGATCTAGAATGAGTGGTACGTGTCCCTATTTGACACAGTCATTTGATTAACTGTGTAGAATAACAGGCTTTTTACAAGGTTTTTTATAAGAAACCGTGCCAACATTTCCGAATTCCTAATTTTACACGGTTGGTATATTTAACCGTGTCAAAATTTCCGTTTTTTAACATTTTACACAGATTTTTTGTAACCGTGTAAAATAAACATAGACTAATGCCCATTTTTGTAGTAGTGCATCCTCCATTCAATAACCCATGTGACTCTCACATGGAAGGTAAAAGCATATTTTCCCTACATCTTTGGACAATTTTTGATATTATTAATAGACATATACATAAGTATTTGCTTGACATTTGCTGGAATTCTTCTTTCTCTAAGCTTTTTTAGATTTTCTCATTAAGTTTTTTTAGAATTGAAGAAGTCTTCAAGTGACACATGTTAAATTATTTAAACGATACTGTCTTTTCTTTGTTTTAAAATTTACTAAAAAAATCATTTTTATAATAATTATAACAAATGAAGTCGTAGCTAATCATTAATTTAATGTGAAGTCCCTCACTTGATGGTTTAACCCACTAGTGTAAAATACAACATACTAGAAAAGGACTAGTATCACTTAAATATAAATGCAAGTATATAAATAAAGTAATACAAGACTTAAAGCAATAAATAAGTAAATGGTGGAACACAATGTAATTTTTCAAGTGTATTTTATTTATTGATGTTAAATAAAATACAAGATTGTTGGGGAGCCAAGATAATACACAAGTGTAACTATCCTAACCATCTTTGAATTACAAATGATCTATACTTGATAAATATTCTCCTTGGATCGAAATACTTAAAGTTGTGAAGTATTACTTTTTGCGATTGAGAATATTTAGTCAAGTTGACTAAATTGCAAAAAGTAGTTTGAACAAGGAAATGACTTGGTATTTATAGGCAAATAAATTCATCAGTGAATTTATTATGCGGTACAAATATGGTTGCATGCATTTAAGGAAACAACTTTAATTCCTTAAATGCATTGGTTAAAGTTCAAGGATAAAGTGATGTTTGATGTGACTTGTCATCCTTTTAACCAACCACCTTTATACGCGTTTTGCACTTTTATCAATAGACAAATGGATTGTCCGGATAATAGCATGTAAAGGCAAAAGTCAATTTCCTCGTAATCAGTGTTCAGACTTGTAAGGTCTAGAACACTGACAAAGCTCCCGTCGTTGATCAGATAAGACTTCTAGTGGGTCCCGCCATTTGTCAGTCTTCTTTCTTCAGATTTCAGTCTTTGACTTCAGTGAGAATGTCTTCAGTGGGATTGATCTGGACTGGAGTGAAATCCAGTGAGCTGAAATCTAGTGCCTTCCAGATTTCTTGTACAAGTAAGGCGCTCACTGGTCTTCTATTATTTCTGGACAAATCTTCAGTGAAGCTCCAGTCTTCATGTCTGGAGTGAGTGCAATAAAACTGGACTTAACATTACATATCATATTTTTTATTATCATATTACATAGATTAAAAATATCGACAACTACTTTCATAATTAAGGCTAGTTGTTTGAAAAGTACTTCAAATTGTACTGTACCAAATAGCTTTGTGGGGCAAAACTCGTCAAAAACAACTATTGTGGGTTCATGTTACCTACAAACCGGGACTTGCGGGTGTGTATCCAGTTTTAACTTTATTCTAACACGTGGGATCCACCTGACAACCACATATACACCCATTTTCCATAAGAACTAGGGTTATCGACCTAAATCGTCCTTGTGGATTACCAAAAAGTCACCTTTCGTCCTTAGGGTTCAAACACATCATTAGTCGTCCTTTATAGGTGGATAAGATTCGCGTTCAATCCTTTAACATAATGACCATTATCCTCCTTCTGTTAACATCTCTACATGCCTTCCACATGAGGGTAAATGAATAATTTCTCAACTCTAAAAGGTGGGTGATATTCTTTTTTTACCACTTTCTTCTTTCTTCTTTCTTTCTTCTTCTTCATCACCACCAATCACCTCCAACTACCATGAACCTCTCCTTCTCTTTAATCCCCCTTTTATAGGAAGTCTAATCACACGAAAAATCAAACATCAAATGTAAATATGAAATACGGTCTACATTAAAACATTAAGCTTGGTTCGTTTAGATATTTAACCTCACACACATACACACATATACATAAGGCATAAAAACCTAAGAAACAAGAATAAAAATACTGATTTCTTGCATTTGGAACCATTAAGTCCATCTGAATCGACAGTAGAGCCATCAAATTCGAGACTAGAAGGAACACAGTGAAGCCAATGTTAAACGGTTACACTCAGTAATATACATATATATATCTATATCTATACTACTCTATAAAGCAAACTACCCCCTCCTTCTTTAAGTAATTAAGAATTTGAAATTACTATATTATACCTCTTCTTTATTCATTAATTTAAACATCTTCACCTATTTACCTATAATACCTTTAATGAAATAAATTACAACATAGATCCTCCAATCCTTAAAGAACCATATTAACCCCTCTTACATCAATTAATTTACATTCACCACCACGCCACCACCACCATCACCGCCGCACATTGCCGCCACCACTGCCGTTGTCGCCACACCTTCGTCGCTACTACCATCACCGCCGCATCGCGCGGGCATCCGTCTAGTATCGATAATATATATATTATATATATATATATATATAGGGTAAAGTTATTTTAGAAACCCCTAAAAAGGCAGGAACCTTTAGGAACCTTCTTTAAATTAAAATTATTTACTATATGATTGATTACACATGTTCATATGACTATATAATTGCTTACACATGTTCATATGATTATCTATGTACATTTGATCACAATCTATTTCATGGAAAACTTATTTACAAAAAACTTGCATACATGTGTTCGATTTGCATACATGTGATTATAGCAATATTCGTGCACATGTGATCAAAAATCCATATCTCCACATAATTGTATAACGGATGATAATCCATGTCTCTACATAATTGTAAAATTCAAAATTACACATATATTATTCAAAAAACAATTAAAAAACAATCATCATGTAATAAATAATCATTAGTTGGGCTTGATTTGAAAAGTTCATAAGAGTTCCTGACATTTTAGGGGTTCCTGAAATAACTTTTCACTATATATATATATATATATATATATAAACAGAAATATTTATAGACCCGCGCGATGCACGGAAACTATTAAATAGTAAATGTGTAATGATATTAATAAAATATAAACGCAATAAATATATAGTATTAAGGTCATAAATAAACACATTATCAACATTGAAAAAATATCAAAAATAACAAAATTTGAGGTAAAAATACATATTTTTGGAATGATCGACTCCGGGAATCTGGGTGTAACATCCCGAAACTTTTATTTAACAGTTGACTTGAGTCGTTAAGTCAACATTGCGTGTCCGTTAAGTCTCTGGGAGATTTAAGGATTATATGTGTTTAATGTGCTATATGTGTAAGGCTTTAATGCCTTAATGATTGATGTGATTATATGTTTAAGCTATATTTTAAATGCCTTAGAGGTGCTTGAAGTGTTTAATGTGTTGTAAGTATTCCCAATAGGTGATTTTAGCCTAATATGAGCCATAAGGAAGTCTAAGGACTAGTTTTGACATAGGTGGAAACTTAAAAACAGGATTAGGGTTTAATTAGACCCTAATTACAATCCAAAATCAGTTTCTTCTTTCTCTTTCTCAAGCCCTAACCGCCACCTTTCTCATGAGCAATTCCTAGTGTGTTTCTTGCGATTTCGGGTGGATTTATGATCAGTCGATGCACGTATTCGATCCGTTAATCATCCTCCAAGGTATAGATGGTAATCCTTGCTTATTATCACTCATTTTCATCCTTATAATTCGTTCATATCTGGACCTATTGAGTAATGGTTGATTGAAATCGTTTTGTGGTTAGATTTGACGATTTCGGGTCATTCGGTGATTGTTATTGCAATCATTTGGTATCTTGAGATTTCCTACAGGTATGAAATCATTGTTAATGTCATTTTGATTTTCAAATAGGACCAATATAGGGTTCACATCTGGTCTAGAGGTTTGATTTGGGTTCGATTGCATTTGTGAGTCGATTTAGGTCATTTCGGGTGTCAAATCGATTGTATAATGTGTGTAATGAATCCATAAATAAATTGATGATTTCATAATATCAATTGATTCTAATTTTGGCATATAAGAACTGTAGAGGTCGTGGTGATTGGCCAGGGCTGTTTGATGGTCGAAATTGCTTTCAAAACGATAAGGATTTCGAGACCTGAAACTGTTGTCATATTGCAAAAATCATATCTTTCTGATATGATTGAGTTATGAGATGAATATTGTATTTTTGAAAATCTCTATGTGTCCTCTAAATTCGATATGAACAAAGTTCCTTTTAATTTTGCTCAGAGATGGACAAAAAATGTTAATTCCTAATAGTAGTCGGATTTCGGGCAAATTGTGCATACCTGTTTTGAAAATGTTATAACTCGTTCATTAGAGCTCTTCAACAGTCAAACCTTACATTTCTGAAAAGGTCTTTGAGTCCTCTACAATTGTTAAGAGTTACGTTTTGTCTCATTTGGTCGTCTTGTATGCGAAAAGTAGTCTAGAAAACTGAAAGTAGTCAAAAATGTAAAAGTAGTCTACAGAGAGACAAGTAGACTACAAAATAAGAAACTAGTCTACAAAAGAGTTTAGTAGTCTACAAAAGATGAATGTAGTCAAACATAGACTAGTAGTCTACATAAAGATGAAAGTAGTCAACGGTGAATATTATTCGACACGTATATGAATCGAAGGTCGATTTAGTTTCATTTATACTTGTTAATTGGTCCTATGTTTATTATAGGTAGTCGGGAATACTTTCTTTGCACGATAACCTTAGTTATCATTTGTGTGCGCTTTTTCGAGGTAAGATACATAACTTTGTCATGCTAAGGGTTCAACAAAACATAGTTTTCATATAATAACTTCCCCAAATGGTATCATGTTTTGCTTATGGATAATCGGGATTACACGGGAGGTGATATGAACTATGTAGATGCATATTGAAGCCTGAAATGCTACCCCAAAGATATGTGATGTCATGAGACGATATGATATGATGAGTAATGCTATGAAATGCTTTGAGATGTTATGAAATACGATATATGATGGATTATGATATGCAATGAAAGATGATATGTAATGATACACGATATGCTATGATCATGATACGTAAAGTGACGATGATGCTAATGATGTAATGATATAATATGGATACTTAAAGTAATCATAATGTTGTTAAATCCAGTTTCACTGGACCCTCTCCAGACTTGAAGACTGGAGCTCCACTGAAGATTTGTCCAAAATAATAGAAGGCACCAGATTTCAGCTCACTGAACTTCACTCCAGTCCAGATCAATTCCACTGAAGACATTCTCACTGAAGTCTGAAGAAAGAAGACTGACAAATGGTAGGGCCCACTGGCAGTCTTAACTGATCGACGACTGGAGCTTTATCAGTGTTCTAGACCTTACAAATCTGAACACTGATTACGAGGATTTGACTTTTGCCTTTACACGCTTTTATCCGGACAATCTATTTGTCTATTGTTAAAAGTACAACACGCGTGTAAAGTTGGTTGGTTAAAAGGATGACAAGTCACATCAATATGACTTTATCCTTGTACTTTAACCAATGCATTTAAGGAATTAAAGTTGTTTCCTTAAATGCATGCAACCATATTTGTACTGTAACACCCCGAGCTAGGCCCGAAGTATTACGGAAATTATATAGCACACAGTGGAATTATCGTAGAACATAAACTATATGAACATGTTGGACTCAGTGAGTCCATCTTATTAAGTTATGAACAAGCACACATTATAATACAAGCATATAATCACCACACGTTTACACGCAAATTCAAAAGATAGTATTAAATTCTAAACATGATGCAATGGTCGGGCAAATGAATCCTTGATCCATCTAAGTCCAAGCCCTGGTTCAAAAGCAACATCATTCAGGCATCATGTCCTTGGTTCACCTGGTTCCTGAAAAGTCTACTAAACAAGGTCAACACTAGGTTGGTGAGTTCGTAGTAATGGTTCACAAGGAACCATCATCATTAATATTATCATATGAAATATTTGTTAGGACCAGTTTTGCTAAAACTGGCCATCACCAGTTGCACCTGGAGACTAAGAAGATTTATCCGGAAATATATTGAAGTCCAGTTGCAGCGTACAGTTAACGCAACTGAAGACTTCCTCCAGTTGAGAACTGACCAGTTGAAGAATCATTCCAGTTGAAGTCGAAGACAACAAGTGGAAGATAGAGAATGACAATGGCAGCGAAGCGCAGTTGACATTCTAGTCAGTTACAAACTGGAGACCATCAGTGGAAAACTCTTACAAAGCTTTGCACCGATTACGAGGAACTGACCTTTATGCTTTATGTGCTAGTACACGGATAAAAGGATTTATCTATGTTTAAAGTACAAAAAGGTACATAAAGCAGGTTGAGAAAAGTTACTTTATTCTGTAACTTTTTCACAACGTTTAGGGAATTAAATGCTATTCCTTAAATGTTATCAACCATATTTGTACGGCCAAAGTTGACATCCCAATGTCAACTTTGCCTATAAATAAAGGTCATTGCACAACAAGAAAAGAACACTTTGCATATCAGACTTTGCATACAATATTCTTGGTGAACTTGTGCAATATTCTCTCAATCGTAAAAAGGAACATTTCACAACTTTAAGTGTTTTGATTGTTTAGAGAAATTCCAAGTGTAGATCAATTGTAGTTCATAGGTTGTTAGGATATTTACATACTTTGTATTATCTTGGTTCCGCAACAACCTTGTAATTTATTTAAAGTTAATAAATAAATTACACTTGAAAATTACATATTGTCTCACCAATTTACTTTACAAGTATTTTATATTATTGCATTGTTCTTTACTTATTGTCACTTAAATAAGTAATCTATCTAGAACTTGGTATATACTCACTGCAACTGGTCGTCTCCAGTTCAGCGCTTATATTGCAAAGTAACTCCACCATCGACATTGAGGTGTCTTCAGGTAGTACCATCTATTGAGTTGGGACTTACAAGTGGTATCAGAGCAGAAGGCTAAAATACTTGCCTAGATCTGCTTAGATGACTACTACTGAAGGTGGAGATGGTTCTGGTCAAGGTGAAAACCCTCTGAATACTAATACACCACGTGTTCAAAATGTTAATACAAACCCTCCTCCTCCTACTTCCCCTAACCATGTCCATGTATATTATTCTAACACTCCTGTTCCCAAATTTGATGGAAATAGTGAGACCTTCGGTACATGGAAGGCCAGAATGCTTTTGCATTTTGGTGGGATAGAGAGGTATATGTTGAAAATCCTTAAGGATGGACCATATATACCCATGTCTCTTGGGGTAAGTCCTCTTCTCGATCCAACTGGAAGAAGAGGTTCCAGAGAAAAGCTCGAAGACCACTGGTCTGATAAGGATCGTAGACTTGTAGATCTGGACACCAGACTCAAGAACATGATCCTTGGAGCTGTCCCTGAAGATCTAATTCCAACACTTGTGTTGTTCCCCAGTGCCAAGTCAATGTGGGATGACTTAGTTATTCAGTTTGAAGGAGGCGATGACACCATTGTCACCAGAAAGGTTGCCTTGAACAAGAAGTATGAATCCTTCTTTGCTCTGCCCAATGAAAGTCTAACTGGTACTTACACCAGGTTTTCTAGCCTTATTAATCAGTTGAGAGGCTTGGGTGTAGAGAAGGATAAGGATATTCTTCTTGAGAAGTTTTGTGATATTCTTCCTTCCAAATGGGAAAATATGGTTCTTGTTTTGAGACAAGGTAAAACCCTACACAGTCACACTCTTGCATCGCTCTATGGAGCCTTCAGATTCACTGAAGATAATAATGCAGCAAGACTGGTGGCTGAGCAGGATGCCATGAACAATGCCCAGAGTCCCAAGGTTTCTAGTGTAACTGAGCGACCTTGTGCTGCTTTAATGTCTGCAGAGAGTGTCCAGGCACACTCAATGAAGGAGATGTTAAACAGTTTCTTGAACTCTGGCCTGACCACTGAAATTAGTGATGGTTGTGATGAAACTGACGATGATGATCTGGTAGCCATGATTGCTAAAACCTTTAATAGGTTCAAGCATAAATCCAAAAGATTTAATAGCCCAAACAATGCTTCCAGCTCCAGCTCTCTGGATAAAACCAATCTTACCTGCTATAAATGCGGTAAGAAAGGTCATTTTATGAAGGAATGCAGATCTAGTCAGATGAACAACCAAACTAGTCCCTCTGTCCCAAATTTCAATCTGCCTGATGATAGCTATAAAGCTAAATATAAGAAGCTTAAGGCCTAGATTGCTCTCCTGTCCATGGAAAAAGAAAAGGATCAGTGCTTGTTGGCACAAACTGAGGGAAAATGGGAGTACTCTGATGACTCATCAGTTGATGAAGAAGAGGAAACGGACATGTGTTTCATGGCCTTGGAAGATCAACAACAACATGTGGCAAAGGAAGATGTCATCACTGGAAGATGGGTGGACATCATTTTGAAAAAGGTATGTGATTATGACAACCAAGTTGACCCATAACTGAAACTGGACCTTGCTGAATCATTAAGTGGTGATTTGGCTTTTGTGGAAACTGTTAGAGCAGATAGTGAAAGATATCTGGATACTATCTTAATTGAACTGAACAATGTTAAACCACAACTAAATGATTTACAAAGTGTCCAGTTGGCTCTCAAGGAGTCAGTTTTGAAAATTGAGGCTTTAGAATTTGATAATCAAAAACTAGTTTCTGATCTTGAAAAAGAACAAATGATTATCAAGTCATGGGTAAAAGCATCTGGAAAGAATTACGATGCATTTTCTAGAACAATTGATGCCCAGAAAAATGCAGCTGGCCGGACTATGACCGGATGTAAGCCCCTGCTCGAAGAGTTCACTGTCCAAGATGGACCGGCAGTGACGTTTGGTAATGATCAAAGTGGAAAGACTGAAGGATATGGTGTGCTCAATAACGGACAGGTCGAATTCAAAAGAGTTGCATTTGTGAATGGTTTGAAATATAACCTGATCAGTGTCAGCCAACTCTGTGATGATGGCTACAGAGTTTTGTTCGATATTGCTCAAGGCACCATATTTAACAAGGATTGGAAAGTGACGATGGTTGCACCAAGAAAAGGAAATGTGTACATCATGGATATGGAACCTGCTCCAAAAGAGCAGTGCTTCTATACCAAGGCTGATGAGGACACCAACTGGCTGTGGCATAAAAGATTATCCCATCTTAATTTCAAAAAATATTAACAAGTTGTCTCGCAAACAACTGGTTGATGGGATACCACAGATTTCTTTTCAATAAAGAAAAGCCATGTCCAGGGTGTGAGATGGGCAAGCAGAAAAGGGCCAGTTTCAAAACAAGGCAAAACTTTAGCATCACTGAACCTCTTTACATGCTTCATATGGATCTCTTTGGTCCAGTGAATGTTCAAACTAGAGCTGGAAAGAAGTACACTCTAGTTGTGGTCGATGAATTCACCAGATATTGTTGGGTGGTATTCCTTAGATCCAAAAGTGATGTACCTACTGAAATCATCTCTCTCATCAAAAGAATTGAACTCAAGTATACTCAAAAAGTCTGTCAGTTGCGAAGTGATAATGGTACTGAATTTCAAAATAAGGTACTTGAAACATTTTGCAATGACACTGCATCTCTCAAAACTTCTCATCAGCACACTCTCCATAGCAGAATGGAGTTGTGGAAAGAAAGAATCGCACTCTGATAGAAGCAGCCAGAAGTATGCTATCTGAGTCAGGTCTTCCTACTAGTTTCTGGGCTGAAGCAGTTGCAACTGCTTGTCACACCCAAAACCGGTCAGTCTACATCAAGAGACATAAGAAGACTGCCTATGAAGTACTCAGGAATCGTAAACCAAATATTGGATATTTTCATGTATTTGGTTGTCCACTTTATATTTTAAACGATTCCAGTCAGCTTGGAAAGTTTGATGCAAAAGCTGATGAAGGTGTATTTTTAGGCTATTCAGATATTCGAAAGGCCTTTAGAGTTTATAATTATAGACTCCAAAAGGTTCATGAGACAATTCATGTCACATTCGACGAATGAACTAATGCAATCAACAAGAGACCAAGCCTTGATATTTCTCCAGTCGTTCCAATAAATTTTGGTGAAACTGACCAAGTTCATCAGTCAGTTGTCTCACCAAAAGATGCTTCTAGTTACACTCAACTAGAACCAGTTAAGAAGAAGAGCACCACCAGTGACACTTCATTCTATCCCTCCATCAATTTCAACTTACCACAGGAATTGGTGATTGGATCTGATGTACGTGCCATTCCAATATTAGCACCAGTTCAAACTCCAACTTCTCCAGTTCTTCAAGAAATACCTTTAAATGAAGAATTTCATGATGCAAATCGTGAACTCATTGACTCTAATGAGGATGTAGAAGTAGTTTGGACTGATCCTCCTCCAGAAGCTGCTGCAACTGAAGAAGATCGTCAGGTGACTTGCACTGATATTGTAATACACCAGCCTAGTCAATACACTAGATGGACTCGAGCACATCCAATTGAACAGATTGTGGGAGATCCAAGTAGTGGGGTTCAGACTAGAAGAGCCACCAGTGAGCAATGCTTAAACGTCACCTTCTTATCACTGATTGAACCAAAGAAGATTGACGAGGTTATGGCAGACCCAAGCTGGGTGGAGGCTATGCAAGAAGAGCTCATCCAGTTTGAAAGGAATAATGTGAGGGAACTTGTTCCTTGTCCACCTGGGTTAAAGAAAGAACCCATTGGTACAAGATGGGTCTACCGAAACAAGATGGATGAAGATGGCAATGTTGTAAGAAACAAAGCCAGATTAGTTGCCCAGGGTTATTGTCAAGCAGAGGGCGTTGATTTTGATGAAACTTTTGCTCCAGTTGCAAGACTTGAAGCCATCAGAATATTTCTGGCTTATGCAGCCTATCTACAGTTTAAAGTCTTCCAGATGGATGTCAAAAGTGTGTTCCTTAATGGAACATTGGAAGAAGAAGTGTCTGTTAAGCAGCTCCAGGCTTCATAAATGAGAAGCATCCTCACTGGGTCTATAGACTGAACAAAGCTTTGTATGGTCTTAGACAAGCCCCAAGAGCCTGGTATGATACTTTAACTAAACATCTTCTTAAAAATGGCTTTCAAAGAGGTGCAATAGATAATACGTTATTTATCTTGAAAGAAAAAGGTAAAATCTTATTGGTACAAATTTATGTTGATGACATTATATTTGGTTCAACTGATGATGCAATGTGTAAAAGGTTTTCTAAAATCATGTCATCTGAGTATGAGATGAGTTTAATGGGAGAATTAACATTTTTCTTAGGTCTTCAGATTAAGCAAACTGAAAATAGAATATTTATAAACCAAGAAAAATATGTCAGAGATTTGTTAAGAAAATACAAATATGATTCAATCTCATCGAAAAACACACCTATTGCAGTACCATTAAATTTGGACTCTGACCCAACTGGCAAACCAGTGAACACCACTGAGTATCGTGGTATGGTTGGTTCACTGATGTACTTAACTGCCAATCGACCAGATATAATGTTTGCAACATGTCTATGTGCCAGGTTTCAGGCTAACCCTAAAGAATCACATTTACACGCTGTTAAGCGTATCTTCAGATACCTGAAAGGGTGTCCTAGCCTTGGTCTTTGGTACCCCAAAGGCTCAGGGTTAGATCTAATGGGTTATTCAGATTCAGATCATGCAGGTTGTAAGATAGATAGAAAATCAACAACTGGTGGTTGTCATTTCCTTGGAGGAAAACTGGTAAGTTGGACCAGCAAGAAGCAGACGTCAGTCTCTATGTCCACTGCTGAGGCAGAGTACATTTCTGCGGCCAGTTGCTGTGCCCAGATTCTCTGGATCAAGAACCAGTTACTAGATTATGGTCAAAAGTATACAAGGACCCCAATCTTTTGTGACAACACCAGTGCAATTGCTATATCTCACAACCTAGTGATGCACTCCAAGACAAAGCATATTGACATCAGGTATCACTTCATTCGTGATCATGTTATGAAAGGAGACATTGAAATACATTTCATCCCCACTGACAAACAGCTCGCTGATGTTTTTACAAAACCTCTTGATGAGAAAACCTTTAAAAATCTCATCAGCGAACTGGGATTGTTAAATCCTTAAAATTGGAGATTTTTGTTATGAACGCGTCAGTGATACTGATGAAGTTCTCCAGTTGAGGAGGTCCAGACAATCTTTGCGCGCCAGGCTATCGAACGCCTTTGTGATACTATCCTGGCACTAATCGATTTCTGGATCAACATTTTAGGGGGAAAGACTCAAAATAATTTTCTGACTAAAATTCGTTTTGTTTGAAAATGGCAACTGGAGAACTCTCCAGTTGGAAACTGGCACTGGACTAATCCTCCAGTGTCCAGGTTCAGTCTTGTCTTAATTTTTTCATAACGTTAGAAAATACTTGGTCAATATTTGTGACACGTGATGGTACTCGAGTGTTTTAACCCACTTGATATCGTCATCTGACGTGTTTAAAGTCATTTTGGTAAATGAAAACTGTTTTTATTGGGAAAATGAAAATTAGTGGGCGCGTGGGTAAGTTAAGCCGTCGTAGCATTTAATGCTGACACGGTGAATTATATTTTTGATTCAAAATTCAAACTTATTTTGTAAAAATATCTACAAAATTTATTTTGTTAATAAAATATAATTTTTGGTATTTCATTGGGATCTTGAATTCCTTATAAATACCCTTATTTACTCCGATCACATTTACTTCCCTTTACATTCCTTCATTTACTCCCAATCATCATCAAACTCTTCATTTCTCTTTCTGCTTCTTCAATCAAGAACCCTAATTCCAAAGTTTCAATTTCACTTTCAATGGCACCTAAATCATCCCGTTCTAGAGATGTAAATCTCCTCACTGTCCCATATGTTCCCTCGCCAGATGTCAAACAGGCATCTGGTGCTCCTGGTAATACTACGCTCATCAAACTAAATCCAAATAATCCGATGGCTAGTTTACAAGGAACCCAAGGGTCCGATACCCTTATTGGGAGAATCCAAAAGTTCCTGAGGGATTCTCCAATCGGACCCTCCTTCTCCTTAAACCCACGCAAGATGTTTCACGACTACTTGTGTGAGTTTTGGGAAACCGCTTCTCTTTCTTCCGACTGTTCTTCCATCTCATTCACATTAAAAGGTGGAACAGTCTGGTGTACCTTATCAGCAGATGTATTGAGGGATGCTCTACACCTCAATTACTGGAGATAAGGAGAGTCTCCTGTTGTCATCTCCCCTAACATAAATTTTCGCCAGGTCTTCCTTGATATGGGACACAAGGAGTGCTTAGAAAAAGGGGTTTTGAAAACAAAAGGTGCGATGACCATGAAGGGCCTTACACCTTCATGGAGGTACTTTTTCATCCACCTTGTAGAAAGTATGGGTGGGAGTTCTGGTGGACTTGACCAGATTAACTCCGCACAGGCAGAAATGGCATACTGCCTGTGGAATGGATTGAGAGTGGATTTTGCTGATATCCTATACAAAATCCTGGTTCAAAAGCTGAAGGGCACCAGGGGACTATGTATCCCCTTCTCCAGGTATCTCTCTCTCTGTTTTCTACAAATTCTGGGCAGTGAAGCTTATTTTAGCACAAATTCACTATACACTGTCCCAGATTTGGTGAGGAATCTTGACTTTCTAGTATCTGAAGCTGGACAGGTCGAGATCCCGGAAAGAATGCGGCTGGCATTCGCAAAAACCGATGCACCAGTCCAAGGTGAGTCGAAAAGACAACTGGGCGGGCCTCAAAACAATGAGGCACCCACCAGTTCGTCTGCTGGAATTGTGACCATTGCCGAACCCGGGCAACAGTCTAACCCCTCCAGCTCCAGCGTGTCTGTCCCCTCTATCATTTACCCTGGAGACCTCCCAACAGGTCTTTCAGGTGTTCCAAAGGCAGCAAGAACACGTCGCACTAGGACTATGTCAGCACTTGCCACTGACAGTAGAAACCAGACAAGCCCTCCAGTTTCCCCCCAACAGGAACCTGGAGATAGTCAAATGGGACAACCGCAAGCAGCCACCCTCAAAATTTCTATAGGAGAGGGTGGTGAAGATGAAACTGGGCTACCCCAACCCAGATTAGAGTTTAAGTCAGCACAAAGTGTCCACGGCCTATCTTCTGACACTTCTATTGCACGAACTGACGATGTCTCTGGCCAGTCACTGCTGGAGACTGAGGTTCCCAACTCTACGGCTGATGATGTTATGATTGTGGATAGAGCAATTATAACTGAGGCAACCCAGTGACCTCTATCCCTGGTGACGTTACCTCGGTAATTGATCCTCCAACAGATGCAACCTTCCAGGAAACTGGAGAAGGTCATCTGGAGACTGACCCATCTGGTCAGCCCTCAGTTACATTCATGGATCTGGACATGGATGTTAATGACGATGAAATCCTTATTGAGTCTTCGGATTCTGAAGGTACTGCCTCAGACTTAGAGATTTTTGATTCTTCTGTACAAGATCAAAACCCTTCATCTCAAGTCTCGCCTCCAGATGCTTCAATTTCAATTTTACCATCCCAAGTAAATGAGCCTACCGATATTCCATTCCCCCACATATAACTATATGTCTGGAAACAGACGTATGGCACCATCACCATCTGGGCAGTTCTCACTCCTTTAAGAAATGCCACCATCACCGCCGCCGTTGTTCACACCTGAGCATTCTCAGCATGAACAACACATTGTTACTTCAGTCCCTTCTTCTTCTACCACTCCTATTATTACTTCCTCGACTGCTGCGACGTCAACTGGGGAGGCTTCCCTCAATTTTCCTCCTCCAGTTACTCCAGTGGTAACTGCTGCTGGTCCAGTGACACCTTCTCCTCCGTCACTGGACAGTCAATTTGTGTCTGTTCAAGCCGATATCCAAAACCTTCTTACCAGGGTGGAGGATATTCAAAAGACACTTGACAAAAACACCAAGTCCTTTTCCAGATACCACAAGGATCATCTGACCAATATTAAAGTGGTTGATCTGGGGATTAACAAGTTTTCAAATAATGAAGATTTGGTGTTGAGAAGCTGAATGAGTTGGTCACTGGCTGCAACAATCTGGCCTCTTCATTAAAAGAAGCCTTTGACCTTACTCAGTCCAAAGTCACAACCTCAATCTCCAATTTGCTGGGTGACACTGTTAGAAGATCTGAAGTGGATTTAAGGGAGATTGAAAAACAGGTTAAAGAGTTAGTTGAAAAGCCTGGGTTGAATGTGACTGAGCTTGGGCAGCAGTTGATGGTTTCGGTTGGTCAGAAAATTGATGATATGCTGGGTGCTAGAGAAACACAGTTGATTGAAAAGGTGATAGCTGAGATCACCAAGCTGGCCACTCCTCAGGTTGATCTGGCCCCACTTACTAATGAGATCAACCAGTTGAGAGGCAGCATTGATAATTTGAACACCCAGGTATCTAATCATACTCAATCTATTGATAAACTGACAACTGAAGTGAATAATTTAAAGAAAAAGGATGAAGAAGTTAAGGATAAGGTGGTTTCTGGTCTGGACGAAAATTCCAAGACTTTGAATGAATTGAAGACTGGTCAGCAACATGTTGCTGCAAATGTTCTGACCCAGTCTAAAGAGACCAACCATATGTGGAGGTCTTTCAGGATGATGTGTGGAATATTTAAAGAATGCAAGGACATACAATCGTGGCAGCCTCTTGACCGGTTGCCATCTCACCCTTCTGAATGGGAAGTTATACGGGCAGGTCTAGATGCTGCCAAGGGGGAAAGAAGTGTAGTCCTTGCACCAGTTGCACCTGGAAGAGCTCCATCTGGAAGTCAATCTGGAAATGAAATGGTAGTGGCTGCCAGTACTGAAACTGGTGAGCAAAGGGTAGAGGAGACCGATGTGATTGAAAGGGGGAATGTTGATAAGGGTAAGGGTTTAGCATCTGATGAAGCCCAGCCGGCCACTGATGTACCACTGTTGGAAACTGGGAATGTTGATGTACTTCCTCCAGTCTCAGAAAGTGACAGCAAACGTTTGGCAAGGCTTGGAGATCAAATAAAATAAAGAAAGAAAATGAAACAAGCAAACCAAGCTGAAGCCAGACAACATCTGGCCAAGATAAAATTACTTGATATTAGTGATGCTCACTTATTGGGAATTACTAAGGAGGAGTATGCCAGAGTGAAAGATGATGCCAGGATAGTGGGCATGTTGAAAGAAATGCTTGACATTGAACTAGACAGGCACTATCCTGATGATGAGGCTGAGCATGATGCCAGAAACTTGAATATATCAGTGGAGAAGGCAAAAGAAAACAGGGCCAGTGGGATTTTGAAAAGAAATGCTTGACATTGAACTAGACAGGCACTATCCTGATGATGAGGCTGAGCATGATGCCAGAAACTTGAATATATCAGTGGAGAAGGCAAAAGAAAACAGGGCCAGTGGGATTTTGAAAAGAATTGAAAATGTGAAGAAGGTTGTGAAAAGGGTATTGAATCTACCAAGAAGGAACCCTCAACCAAGAAAGCCACTGCATAGAGATGCTGATCTTAGAACCTTCCTTGAACCAACTGGAGATGTATCAAATGATGACATCAAGGTTGCTGTGCTGGCTGCTGGAGCTGGGAGTATTAAAATCTCAAATGAATATGAAGCTAGAGAGTATTATTCCCAGATCATGGCAACCAGAAGACACAGTGGGGCAATTAATGGTGTTTTTGTAACAATTAAGCCAGGCACCAAGTACTTTCATGTTGAAGTCAGTTAGGCTAGAGGGCCACTAGTTAGAACTGACAATCCTGTGCAATGCAATATGGGTTCTCGGAATGGGTGGAAATGGTGAACTTTTTGGAAGCAAAGGCACAAAAGAATAGGTTTGAGAAAGCTTGGGTTAACTTCTTGAAGGGCAAGATTCAACACAAAGAGAATCTGGAGCTGAAGTTGAATATTGATCCTGAAGACTCTCAGCCTATCTCTTCAGTGACAAAGAAAAGGAGAATTGGCAAAGGGCCATCTAATTAAATTTTCCTTTCAGTTTATCTGCTTGTAATTTTGTTTACATTCTGTAACTTGTGTAAATTTCATTTCTCTGTATAAATGAAGTTACCAGTTTGTAACCACAAGATAGATAATAGATTAAGTCTAACAAACTCAAAAGATAAACCCAAGGCATTTACTGATCTATAAAAATGCCTTGGAAAACTTAGATAGATTTAATCGAACAAGTCCTTCCAGTTCATACTTGTATAGATACAAGAACTGAAAAAGACTTGGTAATATTTCAGGACAAATAGGGGGAATTTGTTAGGACCAGTTTTGCTGAAACTGGCCATCTCCAGTTGCACCTGGAGACTAAGAAGATTTGTCCGGAAATATATTGAAGTCCAGTTGCAGCGTACAGTTAACGCAACTGAAGACTTCCTCCAGTTGAGAACTGACCAGTTGAAGAATCATTCCAGTTGCAGTCGAAGACAACAAGTGGAAGATAGAGAATGACAATGGCAGCGAAGCCCAGTTGACATTCTAGTCAGTTACAATACTTGGTCCACATCGTGGTGTAAATCATATCATATCATCAAGTATCACAATACTTGGTCCACATCGTGGTGTAAATCATATCATATCATCAAGTATCACAATACTTGGTCCACATCGTGGTGTAAATCATATCATATCATCAAGTATCACAATACTTGGTCCACATCGTGGTGTAAATCATATCATATCATCAAGTATCACAATACTTGGTCCACATCGTGGTGTAAATCATATCATATCATCAAGTATCACAATACTTGGTCCACATCGTGGTGTAAATCATATCATATCATCAAGTATCACAATACTTGGTCCACATCGTGGCTTTAATCATATCATATCATCAAGTATCACAATACTTGGTCCACATCGTGGTGTAAATCATATCATATCATCAAGTATCACAATACTTGGTCCACATCGTGGCTTTAATCATATCATATCATCAAGTATCACAATACTTGGTCCACATCGTGGTGTAAATCATATCATATCATCAAGTATCACAATACTTGGTCCACATCGTGGTGTAAATCATATCATATCATCAAGTATCACAATACTTGGTCCACATCGTGGTGTAAATCATATCATATCATCAAGTATCACAATACTTGGTCCACATCGTGGTGTAAATCATATCATATCATCAAGTATCACAATACTTGGTCCACATCGTGGTGTAAATCATATCATATCATCAAGTATCACAATACTTGGTCCACATCGTGGTGTAAATCATATCATATCATCAAGTATCACAATACTTGGTCCACATCGTGGTGTAAATCATATCATATCATCAAGTATCACAATACTTGGTCCACATCGTGGTGTAAATCATATCATATCATCAAGTATCACAATACTTGGTCCACATCGTGGCGTTAATCATATCATATCATCAAGTATCACAATACTTGGTCCACATCGTGGTGTAAATCATATCATATCATCAAGTATCACAATACTTGGTCCACATCGTGGTGTAAATCATATCATATCATCAAGTATCACAATACTTGGTCCACATCGTGGTGTAAATCATATCATATCATCAAGTATCACAATACTTGGTCCACATCGTGGTGTAAATCATATCATATCATCAAGTATCACAATACTTGGTCCACATCGTGGTGTAAATCATATCATATCATCAAGTATCACAATACTTGGTCCACATCGTGGTGTAAATCATATCATATCATCAAGTATCACAATACTTGGTCCACATCGTGGTGTAAATCATATCATATCATCAAGTATCACAATACTTGGTCCACATCGTGGTGTAAATCATATCATATCATCAAGTATCACAATACTTGGTCCACATCGTGGTGTAAATCATATCATATCATCAAGTATCACAATACTTGGTCCACATCGTGGTGTAAATCATATCATATCATCAAGTATCACAATACTTGGTCCACATCGTGGTGTAAATCATATCATATCATCAAGTATCACAATACTTGGTCCACATCGTGGTGTAAATCATATCATATCATCAAGTATCACAATACTTGGTCCACATCGTGGTGTAAATCATATCATATCATCAAGTATCACAATACTTGGTCCACATCGTGGTGTAAATCATATCATATCATCAAGTATCACAATACTTGGTCCACATCGTGGCGTTAATCATATCATATCATCAAGTATCACAATACTTGGTCCACATCGTGGTGTAAATCATATCATATCATCAAGTATCACAATACTTGGTCCACATCGTGGTGTAAATCATATCATATCATCAAGTATCACAATACTTGGTCCACATCGTGGTGTAAATCATATCATATCATCAAGTATCACAATACTTGGTCCACATCGTGGTGTAAATCATATCATATCATCAAGTATCACAATACTTGGTCCACATCGTGGTGTAAATCATATCATATCATCAAGTATCACAATACTTGGTCCACATCGTGGTGTAAATCATATCATATCATCAAGTATCACAATACTTGGTCCACATCGTGGTGTAAATCATATCATATCATCAAGTATCACAATACTTGGTCCACATCGTGGTGTAAATCATATCATATCATCAAGTATCACAATACTTGGTCCACATCGTGGTGTAAATCATATCATATCATCAAGTATCACAATACTTGGTCCACATCGTGGTGTAAATCATATCATATCATCAAGTATCACAATACTTGGTCCACATCGTGGTGTAAATCATATCATATCATCAAGTATCACAATACTTGGTCCACATCGTGGTGTAAATCATATCATATCATCAAGTATCACAATACTTGGTCCACATCGTGGTGTAAATCATATCATATCATCAAGTATCACAATACTTGGTCCACATCGTGGTGTAAATCATATCATATCATCAAGTATCACAATACTTGGTCCACATCGTGGTGTAAATCATATCATATCATCAAGTATCACAATACTTGGTCCACATCGTGGTGTAAATCATATCATATCATCAAGTATCACAATACTTGGTCCACATCGTGGTGTAAATCATATCATATCATCAAGTATCACAATACTTGGTCCACATCGTGGTGTAAATCATATCATATCATCAAGTATCACAATACTTGGTCCACATCGTGGTGTAAATCATATCATATCATCAAGTATCACAATACTTGGTCCACATCGTGGTGTAAATCATATCATATCATCAAGTATCACAATACTTGGTCCACATCGTGGTGTAAATCATATCATATCATCAAGTATCACAATACTTGGTCCACATCGTGGTGTAAATCATATCATATCATCAAGTATCACAATACTTGGTCCACATCGTGGTGTAAATCATATCATATCATCAAGTATCACAATACTTGGTCCACATCGTGGTGTAAATCATATCATATCATCAAGTATCACAATACTTGGTCCACATCGTGGTGTAAATCATATCATATCATCAAGTATCACAATACTTGGTCCACATCGTGGTGTAAATCATATCATATCATCAAGTATCACAATACTTGGTCCACATCGTGGTGTAAATCATATCATATCATCAAGTATCACAATACTTGGTCCACATCGTGGTGTAAATCATATCATATCATCAAGTATCACAATACTTGGTCCACATCGTGGTGTAAATCATATCATATCATCAAGTATCACAATACTTGGTCCACATCGTGGTGTAAATCATATCATATCATCAAGTATCACAATACTTGGTCCACATCGTGGTGTAAATCATATCATATCATCAAGTATCACAATACTTGGTCCACATCGTGGTGTAAATCATATCATATCATCAAGTATCACAATACTTGGTCCACATCGTGGTGTAAATCATATCATATCATCAAGTATCACAATACTTGGTCCACATCGTGGTGTAAATCATATCATATCATCAAGTATCACAATACTTGGTCCACATCGTGGTGTAAATCATATCATATCATCAAGTATCACAATACTTGGTCCACATCGTGGTGTAAATCATATCATATCATCAAGTATCACAATACTTGGTCCACATCGTGGTGTAAATCATATCATATCATCAAGTATCACAATACTTGGTCCACATCGTGGCGTTAATCATATCATATCATCAAGTATCACAATACTTGGTCCACATCGTGGTGTAAATCATATCATATCATCAAGTATCACAATACTTGGTCCACATCGTGGTGTAAATCATATCATATCATCAAGTATGGCCAATACTTGGCATCAAGTACTTGAAAGTACTCGGTCCACATCGTGGTGTAAATCATATCAAATCATCAATAAACAAGTCCATATGTCCAACAAATCAACCAAATGCAACAAGTACATACACTTCGTACGACTTTACATTTAAAGAATCATAGATGCTTATATATAGGGTCACCTGCAGCCTTCCCACCACATCTACAACTCTTTAAAGGTATCATCGTCTTCCATGTATGTACAACTATCCTATTCACAATATATAATCATAAACGAATGCATAATAAATCAAACAAACTAATCAAACCATCAATAAGTCAATCAAACAATCAAACAAGCACGTATATGTACACTTTTCAGCCCGAATCTCAATTGAGTAGGGAGCTACGAAACTCACCTTAATTGAAGTGAATCGTGGGATGAAGAAAGAAGAGAGTAAGTAGACTATGTTGTGCTTCGTGGAACCTCTTCAATGAAAATAATACTTGTTTTAGTTAATATGTTCTTGTTAGAATATAGATAAAAGGAAGTTTTTTTTTGTAATCTTCATCACCTAAATTAGATGGTTATCATGACATTTGTTTAATTTACATATATATATAAATAACTTCTACACATGAGATTAGGTATGTACACTGGTTCCTATCAAACAAGGATGTAGTGTAAACACTGGTTCCTATCAAACAAGGATGTAGTGTAAACACTGGTTCCTATCAAACAAGGATGTAGTGTTGTAAATCCATACATGTACACCGGTTCCTATCAATCAAGGATGTTGGTGCAACGCAGTAGGTATATGGGATCATGTGTATAAGTAAATATATATATGTACATGGTTTTCATTATATATATCATTTATATTGTCATGTAATAAAAGTATTCAAGTTTTATAAAATTTGGTATACATCTTTTAATTGAATAACCCAAACCAAGCCATAACTTGACACCATTAAAATACTTATAAATTATGATTAAGAGATCAAGAATTATTACCTTATATGTGCACTTAATCAAAAGGATGTTTAAAGGAATGATTAAAGATGACTTAAAGCTAAGAACTACTGAAATTCCAGCCCTCTGTTCTAGACTTGTAATTCGACTTCTGGACCTTTTTGGACAAATTCAACAGTTGAAAACGTTGGTCTATATGTTAGGAAGCTACTGTCAAAGAACCATGATGATCCGACGGTTTAATTTCCGGGGATCGGAGGTTTTCTGGGCTGCTGTAATGAAAAACGGGTTTTGAGTTGTTTTGGATATTTTCTTTCTCAAAGCCAACTATGGCTCAATGACGTGAGAACTAAGTTTGTTGCATGTATATGTATTGTTTAGAGTGTTGAGAATGCAGAGAACAAAGAGAGAAAGAAGTTCTTATAATTAGATAGATAGGATAGATAAGATAGATAGAGATTAAAGAAGAAGAAGTTTGATTATGTGAATTGGTAATAAAAACC
>CM067174.1:49215959-49305959 GCA_034093135.1 Erigeron breviscapus | reverse complement strand
CAAGAGAGGTCGAATTGATATGATTTTTCTACCAAAAGTGGTCAAAACTGGATTTTTGTCTTAATGTTGAGTCAACTTTGACGATTTTTAATTTCGTAACTAATAGGTTTCAGAAGTTTAAACTTGGTGTGAACTGAGTTCAAAGTGTCCCTAACTTAAAATAAAATTGGGAGATTTTTCTTAAATGTTCATCATAGAAATCTTTTATAAAATATATTGAGTCGCACAGCAGCAAGCTTTCTGACCAACTTTGGTTTTGTAATTTTTAGAGGTAGTAAACAATGTCTGAAAATTTAGCAAAAATTCACATAAATATAGGACACATATATGTCTCTGTATAAAAATCACCAATGTCCAAATAATTCAACTCAACCAAGAATGACTACTCAACATGTTATGAAAATAAGCGTTAAAACAGAAAATTCCAAGTAAAAGTTCTTCACAACAAAGTAAGCTAAAAGTCACTAGATTGCAACTCTAACCAACTCCAACAATCTCGTAACAAAAAGTATTATAAACCTACTGAGAATATGTCAAATAAAAGTTATAAAACTTAACTTGGTTATTAAATGGCAAAGACAAGCCTACAAATCACTAATTAATAACTATTTTTAAATTAATAGAAAAATTACATAAATAAATATATATATCACAATATTCTAAGTTAAAAAGCATAATAATCAGAATATAACCCAAATATAATTAGCCACAAATTATAAAGGCAAGTGAGGTACTTAAAAGTATTTTAAAGAATTATTTGGTTAATAAATCAAGAAAATGAATAAAGTATATAAATCATGAAATTGGTTACATAATCACAACCAATGATGAAAGTGACTAAAACCTACTGGAATAAAATCATTTTAAGTCAAAGAACAAATGTCATATAAATTAGAAATAATTAAGTAAGTGAAAATCACTAATTAATAACTATTTTTAAATTAATAGAAAAATTACATAAATAAATATATATATCACAATATTCTAAGTTAAAAAGCATAATAATCAGAATATAACCCAAATATAATTAGCCACAAATTATAAAGGCAAGTGAGGTACTTAAAAGTATTTTAAAGAATTATTTGGTTAATAAATCAAGAAAATGAATAAAGTATATAAATCATGAAATTGGTTACATAATCACAACCAATGATGAAAGTGACTAAAACCTACTGGAATAAAATCATTTTAAGTCAAAGAACAAATGTCATATAAATTAGAAATAATTAAGTAAGTGAAAATCACTAATTAATAACTATTTTTAAATTAATAGAAAAATTACATAAATAAATATATATATCACAATATTCTAAGTTAAAAAGCATAATAATCAGAATATAACCCAAATATAATTAGCCACAAATTATAAAGGCAAGTGAGGTACTTAAAAGTATTTTAAAGAATTATTTGGTTAATAAATCAAGAAAATGAATAAATAATTAATTAAATAATATTAAATTAAATAAATAGTTATAAATCAGAAAGTATTCATAAATATTAATATTATGAAGTTACTAATGTCAAATATTATAATCAAGCAAAGCACACAATGGGAACCATGATAATCAAAGGCAAGTTACCGAAATTCTAATAACTTATAACTACATGTATAATGAAAGTGACCCTTTTACACCAACACTCTCTACAACCAAAAAGATGCAAATATTAACAATATACTTGGATCCCAAAATTTATGACAACATAATGAAAGTGGCATTTCTTAGTGATGGCTTAAGATAGGAACTTACGTATATTAGTCCTATCGTAGGGATAGTCTTGGCTCGAAAGGTGATTGAGGAATATGACGGATATATGATCAAGGAAGCGATAGATGGGAAGTACCCATTTTGGATAAGTGAATATAATATGCGGCATGTCAAGGTGAGTCATAGCCCCCTTTCAAACTCTTTTATATGTTTTACTTGCGGGGTGAAAAGCATGATTAATTAAAATTACTTTCTCTTATGAAATGATTCTTTGAAATAATGATAATGATATGGTAATTATATTGTATGTTCAACGTGTTATATGTTATATGATGAGCTTGAGTACTGTCAAACGGTGGTCCCCTGTACACTACTATTAACTCATTTGAGGCCTGTAGTTAGAGGGTTGCGCAACTAGGACTTGTCCCCTCATCCACTATTATAGGTAACGGTGGGATGTTTGGTCTGCCTTGGTGGCCACCTTCATCGCCAGTCTGGCCTCGCGGTCCTCTAACTACTATATATTTATGGGCGTCTCCATGGCACGACCCTTGGTTATCTTTATGCACGTGATTGACAGCATGTGCTTATCATTATCTTATCATTTGGGACATTATATCTGATTATTGGGACATAACTGGTCTTAGTAGTGGCTCAAGAACAATCTCATCAAATTATGTCATGGTAGTCTTACCATTGACCAAGAGGTATTGATATTACATTGGATGGAAATTGTGGATTGAACATACGGTTTGGGTATTGGACCTTATATGAAATCTTGAAAGCTGCCGAAATTGGCGATATTGAAGTATTGATGACCGAATGGTTTTGGTATAATGAATGATTAATCGGCTGATATATTTTTCTGTCACGATAAATGTGACAAATGAGAACTTTATTATATACCATGGATTTCTCAACTATTTTGAAATGGATAGGTAATGAGATTTATTTGCAAACCTATGCACTCACCAACTACGTTTTCGTAGTTGACACTTTTTCTTCATGCTTTTCAGGAATTAGCGTGAGCTTTGAGGAATTATATGCATCATGATTATTTGCATTACACTTGGGAGTCAAAGATCAAACCTTGTGACGGGCAATGGAATCTGCCCTGATCATTGTAGTATATCATCTCATGTATTTGTTATTTGTTTCGTGGACTCAATATTCAAGTATGGTAGACGTATTGTACTTGGGAATTGGTTCACCTGCTTGTGCATTGTAAAATTATTTTTATCAACTAAAGCTATGGTGAATGCTATCTATTATCCTTTGTTTGAATACTCGACTTTCTGTACATCTCATCATTCCGCCGTGGTTGGGGTGTTACAATTGCAATATGTTCCCATTTCCACTCGGGTGTCACCAGTTGCACTAACAATCCAGGTGGCTTCTTGTGATCGGCTTTCACCTGTAAGCAAGTAAGGCACTCACTCACATATCTAGCCACATCACGTTTCATGCCCGGCCACCAATAAAAATCTCTTAAATCAAAATACATCTTATCCGATCCGGGATGAACCGAATAAGGTGATCGATGGGCTTCATCCATGATAAATGTTCTTAGATTACCGAAAATGGGAACCCAAAGTCTTTCAACCAAATATAGCCCGTTGTCACTTTTTCTATCAAATTGTTGCTCCATGCCATCCAAGCCTTCATTTCCAAAATTCTCCGGTAAGGTTGCTTGCATTTGAGCTTCAATTATTCGGTCACGAATATTTGGCCCTACCGTGAGGCTCATAACTCTAGCTCGCCTTGGCTTAACCCTCTCTTTTCGACTCAAGGCATCGGCCACAACATTGGCCTTACCCGGATGATAACGGATATCACAATCATAATCACTAAAAAGTTCAAGCCAACGTCTTTGTCTCATGTTCAATTCACTTTGATTAAAGATGTGTTAGAGACTTTTGTCACACTTTGTGCCATATAGGTAATGTCTTCAACATTTCAAAGCAAATAAAACCGCGCCCAATTCCGAATCATGTGTCGGGTAGTTTTTCTCATGCACTTTAAGTTGTCGGGAGGCATAAGCAATGACTTTGCCCTTTTGCATAAGAACACAACCTAAACCTTGACCTGAAGCATCACAATATACTGCAAAGTCTTCAACTCCATCCGGAAGCGTCAAGATAGGTGCATCACACAACATATCTTTAAGAGTTTGAAATGCATTTTCTTGTCTTTCACCCCATTCGAATTTTCTCTCTTTTTGTGTCAAGAGAGTGAGTGGTTGTGCAATACGAGAGAAATTTTCAATGAATTTTCTATAATAACCCGCCAATCCAAGGAATTGACGGATTTCAGATGGCGTTTCGGGTCTTCTCCAATCCTTGACCGCTTCAACTTTACTAGGGTCCACATGAATACCATCCTTGCTCACCATGTGACCAAGAAAGTGGACCTTCTCCAACCAAAACTCACACTTGGAGAATTTAGCATATAACATCTCTTTCCTCAATAATTCAAGAACTTTACGCAAGTGCCCGACATGTTCTTCCTTTGTCTTAGAATAAACAAGGATGTCATCTATAAAGACAATGACAAACTTGTCCAGAAAGGTCGACACACCCGGTTCATCAAATCCATGAACACCGCCGGTGCATTAGTCAACCCGAAAGGCATAACGGTGAATTCAAAATGGCCATACCGTGTACGAAAAGCCGTTTTATGAATGTCATCTTCGTGTACTCGAAGTTGATGATAACCCGAGCGAAGATCGATTTTTGAAAAGTGCTTGGCACCTTGAAGTTGATCAAATAGGTCATCGATTCGAGGAAGAGGATATCGGTTTTTCACCGTGAGCTTATTCAACTCCCGGTAGTCAATACACATTCTAAACGATCTCTTTCTTCTTGACAAAGAGAATAGGAGCACCCCAAGGTGATTGGCTAGGACGGATGAAACCTTTCTCTTGGAGTTCTTTGAGTTGGGTTTCCAATTCTTGTAGTTCAGATAGAGCCAGTCTGTAAGGTGCTTTAGCTACGGGTGCTGCTCCAGGGATTAGATTGATACGGAAATCAAGTTCACGAGATGGAGGTAATCCTGGTAAGTCATCCGGAAAAACATCGGGGAACTCACACACAATAGGAACGGTTTTTAATTCTACCTTTGAGACGGTAGCACTAAAAACTTTAGAGTTAAAAGAATCGGAGATTTCGCCTTGAATTCTAAGAATTTTACCGTTAGACAATGGTATTTTAACAACTCTCTCACCACAATCAATAGTGGCATTAACCGCCGTCAACCAATCCATACCCACAATAACGTCAAAGCTACCAATATCAAGAGGCATGAGATCAATGAAGAACTCGACGTCGTTTAGAGTCAAAATACAATCACGAAGTATTTGACTAAGTTTTGTTAGAGCACCATTTACCATTTCTATATCAAGCACATAATTTAGAGCACACGGATTCACATCAATCAAGGGAACAAAGCTAGAGGAAATAAGGCTAAAATCAGCTCCAGAATCAAATAGAACGGCGGCATAGTGACCATTAAGAAGAAAGGTACCTGCCACCACGTTTGGATCATTGCGGGCTTCATTGACATTGACCGCAAAGGCTCGGCCACGAGGTTGCACTTGGTGACCTTATTGTCCCCGGTTTTGATTGGGTCCGGCTATTTGAAGTTGGTTGGGGTGAACGGCCACTTGAACTTGTTGTCCAACCCATTGAGGACAATTGTTGCGGTAGTGATTAGGGCTTCCACATTCATAACAAGTACCCTTTGGAAAATTTCCGCGTGGAGGAACAGCTTGAAGAGGAGCCACATTCATTGGAGCCGCCCTCGGTGCTCTACAATCCTTTGACATATGCCCGAGTCGATTGCAATTAAAACAAGCCCTACATTGGTTGTTCGTAGGATGGTGCTTGTTACACTTATTACAAAAAGGATGAGGTCCTACGTAAGGCTTCCTCACCGGCTCCACCGCTGCCATAATTCTTCCCCGATTTGCCTTCTTGGGATCAAACCTTCCCCTCTTCTTTTCCCCACTAGACTCCGCCACTTCTTTTCTTTTTGATGATGATGACTTGCTCAACACTCCACTCCTCAAAAGATCCTCGGTAATACTACCGGCACGGTTAATAGCATCGGCCAAGGAAGTAGGCATGACCGAGTTAACAAGAGATCGGACTTGAGGATTCAAGCCCAACACAAATTTATTAATGGCCTGGGGCTCGGGTTCCACCAAGTGGGGAATAAGAGTAGACAAGTCTTGGAACCGTCTAATATAACCCTTGTAGTCGGCTCCTTCCATATTAAGTTGGGCGAATTCGATGGTCAAATTTTGGATTTCATAAGGGGGGCAAAACTTCTCCTTCACCATGTTCTTAAAATCATCCCATAACAAATTACGGGTCCGGCCGAAGCTCTTTTCTTTGTTCCACCAACTTAAAGCATCATCTTTAAACATACCTGCTGCATAAGGAATCTGGTCATCATGTGTGCAATGACTTCTTTCAATCACCGCTTCAATCTTCTCGAACCATCTTATACAGTCCACGGGACCACCCTTACCATCAAACTCCGGTGCCCCACAATTCTTGAAGTCTTTGAATTGACACCCTTGGCGGCAAACTCCATGTTGGTTATACATGGGAACATAATTATCTGCTCCCAACGGTTCCTCTTCTCCTCCTACCTCAACATGAGGTTGGGCACCTTCATTATTCTCATTTTGTGGAGCTTCAACATTTTGAGGCACATTAAGTGGTGCCCCGTTATTTCCACCAAGAGTTGCAGTGACTTGGGCAATAATAGTTGGCATGATATTGGTGACCGTTTGAGTGATCACTTCCGCCAAGTTTGGCCCGGGGGCCTCACCACTACCCCTACCTCCAACATGGCCTCTACCACCACGGCCTCTACCACCAATGCCTCTACCACGGCCTCTTTGAGCTTCCGGTTGGGCTTCCGGTTGAGCTTCCGGTTGAGGCTCATTAGAGTTAGCCCCATAGTTTGTTCCGGATCTCCTTGGTCTCATCATTTCTATAAAACAAGTAACACGTTGACCTGATGGTTAGTCTCAAAAGGCTCACATGTTAGTCACACAGGTAGTTAATGCTCTCGTATCGGTGCAACATACATAATTCATATCATTGTGCTAAGGCAAAAGTGTTAGAGTTCTAAGGGGAATTATTTCTTATCATATCCTCATGCCAAGTTTACAATAATTGTCTATTATTTTCTCATGCTAAATTCATACTAGTTGTCCATTATCATAACCAATACTCATGTTCAACGCATCATACAATCAAGTAACTAACACAAGTGGTTCAAAGTATAATCCAAATTCGATATGCCCTCTAGTTATTGACCGGGTTTGTATACAGGGTGTACCAGCGGCTAACCCTCCACCCAATCAACTTCCTTTAAGCATATCGGTTCCTTATTATACCCTAAGCCAATCGTGTGCAATCCGTGATGTCATTAACTTGTTATAATATCGGGTAACCATAAAATAGTTGATCAGGCTCTTTTAGGGTTGCCACAATGTTATATCAAGTTAACGCCATAACTTCATTTTGCCCTAAATCATCAAACTATCACCAATCAATCAACAACAATCAATTCAAGTCATTTCATCACAATCAAGTTAACGCCATAACTTCCTAAAGAAGTCATTGCACACATGATGACCAGATTCCTTATGCAGCATGTATGTTTAAAGATGATGCTTTAAGTTGGTGGAACAAAGAAAAGAGCTTCGGCCGGACCCGTAATTTGTTATGGGATGATTTTAAGAACATGGTGAAGGAGAAGTTTGGTCCACATCGTGGTGTAAATCATATCATATCATCAAGTATCACAATACTTGGTCCACATCGTGGTGTAAATCATATCATATCATCAAGTATCACAATACTTGGTCCACATCGTGGTGTAAATCATATCATATCATCAAGTATCACAATACTTGGTCCACATCGTGGTGTAAATCATATCATATCATCAAGTATCACAATACTTGGTCCACATCGTGGTGTAAATCATATCATATCATCAAGTATCACAATACTTGGTCCACATCGTGGTGTAAATCATATCATATCATCAAGTATCACAATACTTGGTCCACATCGTGGTGTAAATCATATCATATCATCAAGTATCACAATACTTGGTCCACATCGTGGTGTAAATCATATCATATCATCAAGTATCACAATACTTGGTCCACATCGTGGTGTAAATCATATCATATCATCAAGTATCACAATACTTGGTCCACATCGTGGTGTAAATCATATCATATCATCAAGTATCACAATACTTGGTCCACATCGTGGTGTAAATCATATCATATCATCAAGTATCACAATACTTGGTCCACATCGTGGTGTAAATCATATCATATCATCAAGTATCACAATACTTGGTCCACATCGTGGTGTAAATCATATCATATCATCAAGTATCACAATACTTGGTCCACATCGTGGTGTAAATCATATCATATCATCAAGTATCACAATACTTGGTCCACATCGTAGTGTAAACACTGGTTCCTATCAAACAAGGATGTAGTGTAAACACTGGTTCCTATCAAACAAGGATGTAGTGTAAACACTGGTTCCTATCAAACAAGGATGTAGTGTAAACACTGGTTCCTATCAAACAAGGATGTAGTGTAAACACTGGTTCCTATCAAACAAGGATGTAGTGTAAACACTGGTTCCTATCAAACAAGGATGTAGTGTAAACACTGGTTCCTATCAAACAAGGATGTAGTGTAAACACTGGTTCCTATCAAACAAGGATGTAGTGTAAACACTGGTTCCTATCAAACAAGGATGTAGTGTAAACACTGGTTCCTATCAAACAAGGATGTAGTGTAAACACTGGTTCCTATCAAACAAGGATGTAGTGTAAACACTGGTTCCTATCAAACAAGGATGTAGTGTAAACACTGGTTCCTATCAAACAAGGATGTAGTGTAAACACTGGTTCCTATCAAACAAGGATGTAGTGTAAACACTGGTTCCTATCAAACAAGGATGTAGTGTAAACACTGGTTCCTATCAAACAAGGATGTAGTGTAAACACTGGTTCCTATCAAACAAGGATGTAGTGTAAACACTGGTTCCTATCAAACAAGGATGTAGTGTAAACACTGGTTCCTATCAAACAAGGATGTAGTGTAAACACTGGTTCCTATCAAACAAGGATGTAGTGTAAACACTGGTTCCTATCAAACAAGGATGTAGTGTAAACACTGGTTCCTATCAAACAAGGATGTAGTGTAAACACTGGTTCCTATCAAACAAGGATGTAGTGTAAACACTGGTTCCTATCAAACAAGGATGTAGTGTAAACACTGGTTCCTATCAAACAAGGATGTAGTGTAAACACTGGTTCCTATCAAACAAGGATGTAGTGTAAACACTGGTTCCTATCAAACAAGGATGTAGTGTAAACACTGGTTCCTATCAAACAAGGATGTAGTGTAAACACTGGTTCCTATCAAACAAGGATGTAGTGTAAACACTGGTTCCTATCAAACAAGGATGTAGTGTAAACACTGGTTCCTATCAAACAAGGATGTAGTGTAAACACTGGTTCCTATCAAACAAGGATGTAGTGTAAACACTGGTTCCTATCAAACAAGGATGTAGTGTAAACACTGGTTCCTATCAAACAAGGATGTAGTGTAAACACTGGTTCCTATCAAACAAGGATGTAGTGTAAACACTGGTTCCTATCAAACAAGGATGTAGTGTAAACACTGGTTCCTATCAAACAAGGATGTAGTGTAAACACTGGTTCCTATCAAACAAGGATGTAGTGTAAACACTGGTTCCTATCAAACAAGGATGTAGTGTAAACACTGGTTCCTATCAAACAAGGATGTAGTGTAAACACTGGTTCCTATCAAACAAGGATGTAGTGTAAACACTGGTTCCTATCAAACAAGGATGTAGTGTAAACACTGGTTCCTATCAAACAAGGATGTAGTGTAAACACTGGTTCCTATCAAACAAGGATGTAGTGTAAACACTGGTTCCTATCAAACAAGGATGTAGTGTAAACACTGGTTCCTATCAAACAAGGATGTAGTGTAAACACTGGTTCCTATCAAACAAGGATGTAGTGTAAACACTGGTTCCTATCAAACAAGGATGTAGTGTAAACACTGGTTCCTATCAAACAAGGATGTAGTGTAAACACTGGTTCCTATCAAACAAGGATGTAGTGTAAACACTGGTTCCTATCAAACAAGGATGTAGTGTAAACACTGGTTCCTATCAAACAAGGATGTAGTGTAAACACTGGTTCCTATCAAACAAGGATGTAGTGTAAACACTGGTTCCTATCAAACAAGGATGTAGTGTAAACACTGGTTCCTATCAAACAAGGATGTAGTGTAAACACTGGTTCCTATCAAACAAGGATGTAGTGTAAACACTGGTTCCTATCAAACAAGGATGTAGTGTAAACACTGGTTCCTATCAAACAAGGATGTAGTGTAAACACTGGTTCCTATCAAACAAGGATGTAGTGTAAACACTGGTTCCTATCAAACAAGGATGTAGTGTAAACACTGGTTCCTATCAAACAAGGATGTAGTGTAAACACTGGTTCCTATCAAACAAGGATGTAGTGTAAACACTGGTTCCTATCAAACAAGGATGTAGTGTAAACACTGGTTCCTATCAAACAAGGATGTAGTGTAAACACTGGTTCCTATCAAACAAGGATGTAGTGTAAACACTGGTTCCTATCAAACAAGGATGTAGTGTAAACACTGGTTCCTATCAAACAAGGATGTAGTGTAAACACTGGTTCCTATCAAACAAGGATGTAGTGTAAACACTGGTTCCTATCAAACAAGGATGTAGTGTAAACACTGGTTCCTATCAAACAAGGATGTAGTGTAAACACTGGTTCCTATCAAACAAGGATGTAGTGTAAACACTGGTTCCTATCAAACAAGGATGTAGTGTAAACACTGGTTCCTATCAAACAAGGATGTAGTGTAAACACTGGTTCCTATCAAACAAGGATGTAGTGTAAACACTGGTTCCTATCAAACAAGGATGTAGTGTAAACACTGGTTCCTATCAAACAAGGATGTAGTGTAAACACTGGTTCCTATCAAACAAGGATGTAGTGTAAACACTGGTTCCTATCAAACAAGGATGTAGTGTAAACACTGGTTCCTATCAAACAAGGATGTAGTGTAAACACTGGTTCCTATCAAACAAGGATGTAGTGTAAACACTGGTTCCTATCAAACAAGGATGTAGTGTAAACACTGGTTCCTATCAAACAAGGATGTAGTGTAAACACTGGTTCCTATCAAACAAGGATGTAGTGTAAACACTGGTTCCTATCAAACAAGGATGTAGTGTAAACACTGGTTCCTATCAAACAAGGATGTAGTGTAAACACTGGTTCCTATCAAACAAGGATGTAGTGTAAACACTGGTTCCTATCAAACAAGGATGTAGTGTAAACACTGGTTCCTATCAAACAAGGATGTAGTGTAAACACTGGTTCCTATCAAACAAGGATGTAGTGTAAACACTGGTTCCTATCAAACAAGGATGTAGTGTAAACACTGGTTCCTATCAAACAAGGATGTAGTGTAAACACTGGTTCCTATCAAACAAGGATGTAGTGTAAACACTGGTTCCTATCAAACAAGGATGTAGTGTAAACACTGGTTCCTATCAAACAAGGATGTAGTGTAAACACTGGTTCCTATCAAACAAGGATGTAGTGTAAACACTGGTTCCTATCAAACAAGGATGTAGTGTAAACACTGGTTCCTATCAAACAAGGATGTAGTGTAAACACTGGTTCCTATCAAACAAGGATGTAGTGTAAACACTGGTTCCTATCAAACAAGGATGTAGTGTTGTAAATCCATACATGTACACCGGTTCCTATCAATCAAGGATGTTGGTGCAACGCAATAGGTATATGGGATCATGTGTATAAGTAAATATATATATGTACATGGTTTTCATTATATATATCATTTATATTTTCATGTAATAAAAGTATTCAAGTTTTATAAAATTTGGTATACATCTTTTAATTGAATAACCCAAACCAAGCCATAACTTGACACCATTAAAATACTTATAAATTATGATTAAGAGATCAAGAATTATTTACCTTATATGTGCACTTAATCAAAAGGATGTTTAAAGGAATGATTAAAGATGACTTAAAGCTAAGAACTACTGAAATTCCAGCCCTCTGTTCTAGACTTGTAATTCGACTTCTGGACCTTTTTGGACAAATTCAACGGTTGAAAACGTTGGTCTATATGTTAGGAAGCTACTTTCAAAGAACCATGATGATCCAACGGTTTAATTTTCGGGGATCGGAGGTTTTTTGGGCTGCTGTAATGAAAAACGGGTTTTGAGTGGTTTTTGGATATTTTCTTTCTCAAAGCCAACTATGGCTCAATGATGTGAGAACTAAGTTTGTTGCATGTATATGTATTGTTTAGAGTGTTGAGAATGCAGAGAACAAAGAGAGAAAGAAGTTCTTATAATTAGATAGATATGATAGATAAGATAGATAGAGATTAAAGAAGAAGAAGTTTGATTATGTGAATTGGTAATGAAAACCTTAGCTTGTATTTATAAGTAAAAATTTACCATGGTTACTAGTTTAGTTTGTTGATAACTATGGTTAAGTTAAGGAATACCATGAGCTAGTTTGATGGTTTTGCAATACCATGAGCTAGTTAACTAACCTAAGTTAACTAACTTTAGTTAGCTAATAATAGTTAGTTATTTAGGTAGATATTATTTAGGATAATTTAGGATATTTAGTTGTATAATATACCCCTTAATTTACATACCTATAATGCCTAATTATTTTACTAGCATTTATTATTAACCGTACAATATTTCTAGTTATTCGATTGGGTCCATTTTCAACAAGAAATATCACGCATATTCCTTCTTTACATAAAGTTATGTCGGTCTTTGTCCCATTAATGGAATTATTGGATAGCCACCGACACTGTGCCACCAACACTGTTCCACCGACACTATTGAAACCGTACATTATACTTAATGTTTCATATATATGTTTTCTCTGTTACCACAGTTATTCAATTATCGTCTATAATATAATTTCCATAACATGTATGGGCCAATATCATGGTCTAGTAACATAGGCTTAATTCTAGAAGTCCAAATACGACATTATAATTGGGCCAATTTACAGATAAATGACACAATTATGTCCAAAGTTTTCATTTATTGAAATAGTTAGTCAAATTACATGTACGGTCAGACGGGTCAAAATTACGGATGTTACAGTACGACATAATAAATTCACTGTTGAATTTATTTGCCTATAAATACCAAGTCATTTCCTTGTACAAATTACATTTTGCAATTTGGTGAACTTGCCTAAATACTCTCGATCATCAAAAGTAATACTTCACAACTTTAAGTATTTCGGTCTAAGGAGAATATTTAGCAAGTATATATCATTTTTAATTCATAGATTGTTAGGATACTTACACTTGTGTGATATCTTGGTTCCGTAACAATCTTGTATTTTCTTTAACATCAATAAATAAAATACACTTGAAAATTACATTGTGTTCCACCTTTTAATTATTTATTGCTTTAAGTCTTGTATTACTTTATTTATATTCATGCATTTATATTTAAGTAATACTAGTCCTTTTCTAGTGCATACTTAACTTCTTGTATTTTATACTAGTGGGTTAAACCATCAAGTGAGGGACTTACAAGTGGTATCAGAGCAAAAGGCTAACATACTTGCTTAGATCTGCTTCTTGATAACCAACCCAGAAAATACACAAGGAGGTCCTGGTCCTGAACCTAATTTAAATGACCATAATGAACCACCACCTGTTATTAATACTAATCCCCCACCTCCTCCTACTCATGCTTCTCCACACGTGCATGTGCATTACTCAAACACACATGTTCCTAAATTCAGTGGGAACAGTGATGAGTTTGGGACATGGAAAGCTAAGATGATACTTCATTTTACTGGAATTGAGAGGTATATGATAAAAATTTTAAATGAGGGACCTTATATACCAACTTCACCTATAAATCAACTACTTGATCAAACTGGATCTAGAAGAGGAAGGGAAAAGAGGGTGGAACATTGGTCTGAAGAGGAGAGGAGACTGGTTGATTTAGATACCAAGCTCAAAAACATGATCCTCGGGGCTATTCTAGAAACCCTAATTCCCACACTAGTCCTTTTTCCTAGTGCTAAAACCATGTGGGATGAACTAGTGACCCACTATGAAAGAGGTGATGATACTATTGTTACTAGAAAAGTCTCTTTAAATAAGAAGTATGAGTAATTTTTTGCTCTCCCCAATGAGTCTCTTACTGGTACTTACACCATATTCATGAGCATTATAAACCAGTTGAGAGGACTGGGGGTTGAGAAAGACAAGGATATACTTCTTGAAACATTTTGTGATATTTTACCCACAAAATGGTCTCATATGATCCTGGTTTTAAGGCAGGGCAAAACTTTGAACACCCACACTCTAGCATCCTTATATGGAGCCTTCAGATACACTGAAGAGAATCATGCTCAGAGAGTTGTGGCTGAGCAAGATGCCTTAAACCATGCTTCCAGTAGTTCCACAGTGGTCAGTTATACTGAACCACCTTGTGCAACATTAATGTCTTCCGAGAATGTATTTTCTATGAAGAAGATGATGTATGAATTAATGGAATCTGGAGTAACAAATAATATCTCTCCAGACTGTGATGAATCTGACAATGATGACTTGGTTACAATGATTGCTAAAACATTTAACCGTTTCAAAGCAAGAGCAAATAGGTCCAGTGGACAACATGCTTCCAGTACTTCTACTGATAAGGCCAATCTGACATGCTTTAAGTGTGGCAGAAGAGGTCATTTCATGAAGGAATGCAAGTCCAGTCAGTTTGTATCCCAGTCTGGTCCATCTGTTTCTTATCAAAAGCCTGATGATAGCTATAAGTCCAAGTACAAAAAGCTTAAGGCTCAAATTGCTCTCATGTCTACTAAAAAAAGATAATAATAAATGCATGATTGCAACCACTGAAGAAAAATGGGTTCCTTCTGATGACTCATTAGCTGATGAAGAAGAGGAAAGAGATTGTTGTTATATGGCTCTGGCAGACCAAGAGCATCTGGTGAAAGAAGATGTCACATCTGGTAGATGGGTGGACATAGTAATTAAAAAGGTCAGTGAATATGATGCTGAGACTGACCCTGAACTAAAATTGGACATTGCTGAAGCTCTTAATTCTGATTTATTTTTTGTTGAAACTGTTAGATCTGACAGTGTTAAAGGTTTAGAAACAGATTTTACTGAACTATCATCTTTGCAATCAAAATTAAAAGAAGTTCAAGATATTGAACTGGCTTTTAAAGCACAAGTTTTTGGTAACTGAACAACTGGTCCAGGAAAAACAAGACCTGGAAATAATTTTGGAAAAAGAAAAATAGGTCATTAAATCATGGCTAGAAACCAGAAAGCCATATGATGCAGCAGTAAACCAATATCCAACTAAAAAACGAGCCTACCTGGATGGAAATACCCATGTTGCATCACTTGTCCCAATTATTGACCGTTTACCAAAGGAGGTCAGGCCCAACACCATCTATGATGAGCCTGTTACTCCTAGTCCCAGTGTTTTACCAGTTCAATCTCTAGAGGTTAAGACTGGAGCATCACAGATGATTGCTCCAGTTAAAAAGGTCAATCAGAAGAAACCTTTGCCTCAGTCTGCTTCAAAGGAACTTTCAGTTCCAAAGAAAAAGAATGTCTCCCTTCCTTAGCCAAAAGTCTAGTCAACTGGAAAGGCTCAGGTGTCATCTAATGAAAGCATTTTGTTAAGGTTGGAAAGCCAGTTTCAACTACTGGCTCGTATGGTTCAAAGTTGTAATGCAAGACTGAACAATTTTGAGGGTACTTTTTCTGGCCCTAAACACAATTCTAAACCTTTTTCAAAGAAAGATAAAAATATTTCTCCAGTCGAGAAGAAAAAGAAAAAGGTTTCAAAACTATCAATTCCAATTGTATTTTTGAAAAAAATCTGTTGTACAAGAAAGTGAACTCAACCAGATACCTCCAGGGACTTATAAGGGAGAGTCCAGTGAACCCATCAGTCGATGGGTTCCCAAATCTAACTAATCAATCTGGTGGATGCGCAGGGCGATCGAAAGAAATATATTTGGTATATTGACAGTGCAGCTGGCAGGACAATGACCGGATGTAAGACCCTGCTGGAGGAGTTCATAATTTCTGATGGACCCTCCATTACTTTTGGAAACGATGGTTGTGGAAAAACTGAGGGATATGGTGTCCTGAATAATGGATAAGTCAAATTCAGACGAGTTGCATATGTGAATGGTTTGAAATATAACCTGATTAGTGTCACTCAACTGTGTGTTGATGGCTATCAAGTTTTGTTCAATATTGCTCAGGGCATCGTATTCAACAAGGACTGGAAGGTAGTATTAATTGCTCTCAGAAGAGGGAATGTGTATGTAATGGATATAGAAAGCTCTCCTTCAGAGCAATGTTTCTATACTCAAGCTGATGAAGATACAAACTGGTTATGGCATAAAAGGTTATCCCATTTAAATTTCAAAAATATTAATAAGTTGTCAAAAAAACTACTGGCAGATGGGATACCTTCAGTTTCCATCAAAAAGGAAAGGCCATGTCCAGGATGTGAAATGGGTAAGCAGAAACGAGTCAGTTTCAAAACGAAGCAGAATTTCAGCATATCTGAACCACTTCATATGCTGCATATGGATCTTTTTGGTCTAGTAAATGTTCAGACTCGTGCTGGTAAAAGATACACCCTGGTGATTGTCGATGAATTCTCCAGATTTTGTTGGGTTATCTTTCTTAGGTCTAAAAATGAAGCTGCTGCTGAAATCATTGCTCTTATCAAGCAAATTGAACTCAAATACAAGCGAAAAGTGTGTCAGTTAAGAAGTGACAATGGAACAGAATTCCAGAATGCTACACTGGAATCATTCTGTACTGACACTGGCATCTCCCAAAACTTCTCTTTAGCACGCACTCCAGAGCAGAATGGAGTTGTAGAAAGAAAGAATCGAACGCTGATAGAAGCTGCCAGGAATTGCTAATGCATGTCACACCTAGAACACGCCAGTTTACATCAAGAGGCACAAAAAGACAACCTATGAAGTCCTCAGGAATCGAAAACCAAATATTGGTTATTTTCATCTTTGGATGTCCAGTGTACATCCTGAATGATTCCAGACAGTTAGGCAAATTTGATTTCAAAGCTGATGAGGGTTACTTCTTGGGTTATTCAGCCATTCGCAAGGCCTTCAGAGTCTATAACAAGAGACTGGAGAAAGTCCATGAGTCAATACATGTCACATTTGATGAGTCAAATGTTGCAATCAGTAAAAAGCCAACCCTTGAATCACCCCCAGTAACTCCAATTATCTTCTGTGAATCTGATCCTATCAACTACAATAAAGATTCAGAAGATACAGTTTCCAGTCATCCTGATCTGGAACCTGTTCAGATTGTCAAACCTCCCAGTAGTACTCCTTTCTATCCTTCAATAAGTTTCAAACTACCCTATGAACTTGTTATTGGATCAGACGTTCGTACTACTCCCCCAGTATCAGTTTCAGTTGAAGCTACTGAAGTACGTCAACCTTCCACTGATGTATTCCATGACGCCAGTCATGATCTCCCAGATTCTGATGAAGATGTGGAGATAGTTTATGAAGAATCATGGGTGCTAGTTGATAATGTTGCAACTGATGCACCTCAACTAAATCCTTGCACTGATATTGTTGTACACAATTCTGGTCAATACTCTAGGTGGACAAAAGCAAATCCTATTGAGAAAATCATAGGAGACTCCAGTAGAGGGGTTCAGACCAGAAGAGCCTCCGGTGAAGAGTGTTTATACGTCAGCTTCTTATCACTGATTGAACCGAAGAAGATTGATGAGGCTATGGAAGATCCAAGCAGGGTGATAGCTATGCAAGAAGAGCTTCACCAGTTTGAAAGAAACAAGGTTTGGAATCTGGTTCCTTTCCCAGTTGGTAAGAAGGAACCAATTGGAACCAGATGGGTCTTCAGAAATAGGGTAGATAAAGATGGCCATGTTGTCAGAAACAAGGCCAGATTGGTTGCACAGGGGTATTGTCAATCAAATGTTGATTTTGATGAATCATTTTCTCCAGTGGCTAGACTTGAAGCGATCAGAATTTTCTTAGCATTTGCTGCTCATCATCAATTCAAGGTCTACCAGATGGATGTAAAGAGTGCATTTTTAAATGGAAAATTGGAAGAAGAAGTTTATGTCAAGCAATCACCAGGCTTTAGTTGATGAGAAGCATCCCCACTGGGTATATCGTCTGGACAAAGCACTTTATGGTCTCAGACAAGCCCCACGAGCCTGGTATGATACTTTGACTAAACACTTGTTGAAAAATGGTTTTAAAAGAGGTGCAATTGACAGTACCTTGTTCATTCTTCGTGAAAAAGGTAATCTTTTACTGGTACAAATTTATGTTGATGATATTATTTTTGATTCTACTGATGAAAATATGTGCAAGAAATTTTCAAAAATTATGGCTTCTGAATATGAGATGAGTTTAATGGGTGAATTAACATATTTCTTAGGACTTCAGATTAAACAAACCAGTGATGGTATTTTTATTAATCAAAAGAAATATGTAAGGGATCTTTTAAAGAAATATGATATGAACTCTTCACCATCTAAACCTACTCCAATTTCTGCACCACTTACTCTGGACTCTGATCCAGATGGGAAACCAGTGAATACCACTGTTTGTAAAAGCATGGTAGGTTCACTGATGTATTTAACTGACAGTAGAGCAGATATAATGTTTGCAACATGCTTATGTGCCATATATCAGTTTAATCCAAAAGAATCTCATATGTTGTTGTAAAGCGCATACTGAAATACCTTAAGGGTGTCCCCAGTTTGGGCCTTTGGTATCCCAAAGGCTCAGGCATGGATCTAATGGGTTATTCAGATTCAGATCATGCAGGTTGTAAGATAGCCAGGAAATCCACAACTGGTGGATGTCATTTCCTTGGTGGCAAACTGGTCAGCTGGACCAGTAAGAAGCAAACTTCATTTTCATTGTCTACTGCTGAAGCTGAATACGTGTCTGCAGCCAGTTGTTGTGCTCAGATACTCTGGATGAAGAACTAGTTGCTTGATTATGGTATTAAGTATTCAAAGACTCCCATCTTTTGTGATAATACCAGTGCCATTGCTATTTCATACAATCCAGTCATGCACTCCAAGACAAAGCACATTGATATCAGGTATCACTTTATTCGTGATCACATTATGAAAAATGACATAGAACTCCATTTTATCCCCACTGAAAAATAACTCGCTGACTTTTTTACTAAACCTTTGGATGTAAAGACTTTTGATGGTGAGTTGGGAATGTTGAACCCTTAAAATCTGGAACCTTGTTATGAACGCCTTTGTGACACTGGCTGGGTTCTTTAATTTCCAGATTTATAAATCTATGCCAGCTTAGCTATCAAACGCCTTTGTGATACTATCTTTGCATTATGGATTTATGGATCACCATTCCAGGGGGAAGACTCAAAAGAATATTTTTGTCCTTAAAATAATTTTAATTTCAGGGGGAATTTATTTTCCCACTAGAAGAATTTTCTGGAAAATATCACTGGTACATTACTGGAAGTCCTCCAGCGTACCTTCAGTGCATACTTCACTAGCATAAAACACCAGTGATACTGGAGTGTCCAGTCAACCTTCAGATGCACTGAAATGAGTCATGGTATGTCAGTCATAATTGTTTAAATACTTGGTTGGTGTGCGTGCCACGTAAACAAAACTTTTTGAATGGATAGTAACTTTTTATCCTACATGGCATGACATTTTTCAAACTAAATGATGGTATTTTTTACTTTAGGAAGACAAAAAGGTGCCAAGTTGGTTTTTGTGGGCTGTCAACCGTCATGCATTTATGTGTGATGGGGTGAATTTAATGCGGATTTCAAACCCGATCAAAACTTCATTGAATAAATTCAAAATAAACCGTTTGAAATTCCAATTTTCTCTCTCCTCTATAAATACCCATATTTACTTTCTTTTTAACTTCATCTCGAAAAGTATTTACTCCCAAAATTCCTTCATTTACTCTTCTTCTTCATTCAATTCCAATCATCACTCTCTTTCATCATAAATCAAAACCCTAAAAAGCTTAAAACACCATTTTTTTTCTTTCTATCATTCTGGGAAATTGATTATATACGATGGCCCCTCGATAATCAACTTCAGATAAAAATCTTCTTGCTTCTCCTTATACTCCGGCCGCCACGGTGGAAAAGGCACCATATATTTCCATCGATCCAGCAAAGATAAGAATAAATATGAATAACTGGATGGCCAAACTTTCAGGCACCCATGACCCCCAATCTATTATTGGACGACTGCAAGCATTCTTTCTCAGTAGTCCTTTATATGGAGCCCTAACTCTAAATCCGGGCAATATGTACCATGAGTATTTGTGTGAATTCTGGTACACGGCTCATTTCAAGGATGGTGATGATGAAACCATCCATTATACTCTAAAGAAAGGTGCCAGGGCCTTTACAATAACTGTTACCTCTCTTAGAGATACTCTTCAGTTAAATTATTTTGTTGAGAATGAGTTGTCCATACAACTTCCTTCTAACATAAATCTCAGGGAAGTTTGTAGGCAGATGGGGCATTCAGACATTCTGGATGACCAAGGGATGCTGAAAAGAAAGGGCACTATCTACATGAGTAAATTAACATACTCATGGAGATATTTCTTCACTCATATTGTTGAGTGTTTGGGAGGCAGTTCTGGAGGACTAGACCAGATCAATCAGACGCAACTCCAGATTGCATACTGCCTATGGTTCGGTTATAGAGTGGATTTTGCCTAGATCTTATTTGATGACCTTGCTGAACGTCTGAAAGGTAAAAGCAGAAAATCACATTTACCTTTCATTCGTATGATTACCCCTCACGATACTTTTTAGTATGTGAGTATATGAGGGATCTCAATCAATTACTTTCACAACCTGGTGAAATTGATATCCCTCATAACATGACTTACTACTTTCGAAGGGAAATAACTAATGCATCATCACCAGATGAGTCAGAAGTGGCTCCAGGCGGGCTTTAAAATAGTGAAGGACCCACTGGAGTCCTCATTGCTGAAGTGGGGTCACCAGAAACTGAGGTGGCCCCTGACCCACAGCAGACTGCAGTTATCTTACCACAAAACCCCCCAGACGACCAAGAAATCAAACCAGGCGTCTTAGGAGATGAGGAGAATTGGTCGCCTCTAGTAGAAGCCAAACCAGCCATCCAGATTCCTCCCAACAGGAATCTGGAGATGTCATAAGGGAAAACCCACAAGCAACCACTTCCAATCTTCTTTTAGGGGATAATGGTGAAGATAATAAAAGGACAACCCATCCTTCAGTAGAGTCCGTGTTTGCACTAGAACTTTTACTTGGCCAAATTTCTGACACTTCTCTACTTGGACGAACAAACGATGTCACTGGTGCGTCACCACTAGTGATTAATGTTCAAAGTTCTATGGCAGGTGATGTGATGGCTGCAGATGGTACAATCATCACTGATGCACTTCCAGCGACTACGATCGGAGGCGAGGCTTTGTCTGAGCCTCAACCTGGCAATATTACTTCCGTTGAGCCAGTAACTGGTCAGATTGATCTGAACCAGGACATAACTGACCAGACTGTTAGGCAAGCTCCAGTTTGGAATGAAGTTGAGTCACCCATGTCAGATATCAATTTTGATTCTAATGTGAACATTTTTGGTGAAGACTTGATATTGGAAGAGGAACATTCTTCAGTTCCACTGCCTGCTTCCAGTTAAGTTGACACTTCTGTCATTCCACCCCTTCCTTCATCAGATATGCCACCACCACCACCAGAATCAATGAATGCACCACCACCACCACATCCTTCACTTCCACCAATAATTTTTTATTTTCAACCAACACCCCCTTCAGTTTCACCATTTCAACAACCACCACAAATACCAATTGAGACAAGACTTAATATTGTCAATTTTCCAGTCTCCGGTACGCGCGACTCAACTGTAACATCTGTAACACCCACTGAAAGAGTCGAGGCACCAGTCTCATTGGTAACCAGAACTGTTATTGGCACTTCTCCTCCAGCAGGTGGTCTCTCCACTTCTTCTTCTGCCGAGGTCCAAGGCCTTTTAAGTAAGGTGGCGGACCTGGAGAGATCAATGCAATCCTCTTCCCAGGTTATCTCTGACTTTAAAGTCTTAATTTCTAATAATCTCAAGTCAGAGATGAACTTATTTGCAGGGAATGAGAAGTTGGTGTTTGATAAGCTGAATAAACTGATACTGGCCACTAACAACAATTCTGAAAATATTAATGTGGCAGTCCAGGGCTTGGAGGATAAGATATTATCTTCTATTTAGACTGCAGTTAAAACCAAAATTGAACAACCCTTTGCAGGTCTGAAAGAAGAGGTCCAGAATTTGGCCAGATCAGTAACAAATTTGGAGAACAGGCCAACTCTTGACCAGAGCACCAACATCAGTAATATCAGTGATGAAACTGCCAGAAAACTGAAGGTTATGATGATGAAAGAAATATCTGATGGGGTCTCTGAGTCAGTCATCAGAAATTTACAAGAAGAGTTGATGCCCAGGGTTGTTGATTTGATTGAAAAGGCTTTGCCCAAGGACTTATCCAGTGATATGGTCATTCTGAAAAAGGACGTCCAATGGATGAGAAGTACTCTGAATATCATTTCTCCAGTAGTAGGTCGCATGTTTGGGTCCTCTGACAGACATATGCTAGAACAATTCTGGAATGACCTCCAGTCGAGAACTGGTGGTAATTCCAAGGGGGAAGGATCCATGCAATCTGCTGTTGCTGTGAAATTGTTGGAAAAGAAAAAGGAAGTGTTAAAGCAAGTGACTGGTACTGATGCCAGTACCCAGGAAGCCTTTGGTACTGAAGCCAATGTGCAAGAGGAAGAGGCTGCTGGTACTGATGCCAGTGAGCCCCAGTTTGAAGAATTCCCAGATATCACAACCACCTTGAAAAGATTGAAAAGAAAGAAGCATGTGGTATCTGGAGGTGAAATAGAGGAAACCACTGAAGGTTCTCCAGAAAGGGTGTCTGTGAATGTTGAAACATCAAAGAGACTGGAAAAACAGGGCATTATGATCGATATTTTCAAAAGAACTCAAAAGGATGATCTGCTGGCCCATAAAAGGGAGATGACAAAAATGGGGACTTTTGACTCTTATAATGCTGGCAGGTTGGGCATTCATGTTGATATTTACAAGAGGATGAAAGATGACCCCAGAGTTCATCAATGCCTTGAAGCTATGAATGATGTATATGTTCATTCCAGGTATTCTGAAGATGAACAGAAATTTGATTATGAGACTTATGGACTCCCTGTCCACGAGTTAATTGAACAAAGGAAGGTTGAGTTGGTGAACCTTCGGAAACAGGTCAGATCAAATGTTGCAGCTCTGGAGAATGAGTACAGAAAGAAACTGAAAGGTGTGCCCAGACTCCCAGCCAGACAATCAAAGGCTGCCAGAGATGCAGATCTCAGTACCTTCATTCCACTGGACACCACCAAAAGAATTGATTAAGTTCAAGTTCAAAAGGTGTTGGAAGATCTAAGGGTGTCCAGGGAAACTGAAGAGATGATTCAGGTTGCCAAGACTCAGTCAAAATATGATGAACTGATGAGGTACAGAGCCAATGCCAGGAAAATCATAGGTGCTGAGATAAAATTCGCTGAAAATCATGAAAATATGACCAAGTTTGAGGTTAAGATGACCAGAGAAGGCAATTTTGTTGATGAAAGGAAAAATGCTTCAGTTCAGGCTTTTGGATTATCTGAACTGAAGGAAATTGGATTGACGTTCAAGGGGAGAACACATGTGACTCCAGATGTGAAAGCCTTTCTGAAAAGGATTCAGAAGGTATGGCAGAGAAAGAATGATATGGAGGTTTGCACTAGGTATTCGCTCTGGAAATACTTCCCCTTCACCCAAGAGAAAGGCTACTGAAGATGCACCTGGGCATGCTAAAAAGAGAAGAGCCTGACTCTTTTATCATTTACTTGTACTTGTATTTATTTTCAATCAAAATTTTAACTTATTATCTATTAATGTCTGTAAATAAAGTTGCAAGCTTTTGATTCACAAGTAAGTGATCAGACTAGGTCTAAGTTAGAATTAAAAGACAAATATGGAACACTGATGATCTATAAAGTGTTCTCTAGTAACTCAAATTTTAGACTTAGTCAAAAACAAGTGTTATTTAAGCTTACAGGTTGTATAGATAGAAGCTTGAAAGACCTTGCATTATTTCTGAACAAATAGGGGAATTTGTTAAGTCCAGTTTCACTGGACCCTCTCCAGACTTGAAAACTGGAGCTCCACTGAAGATTTGTCCAGAAATAATAGAAGACCAGTGAGCGCCTTACTTGTACAGGAAATCTGGAAGACACCAGATTTTAGCTCACTGAACTTCACTCCAGTCCAAATCAATTCCACTGAAGACATTCTCACTGAAGTCAAAGACTAAAGTCTGAAGAAAGAAGACTGACAAATGACAGGGCCCACTGGCAGTCTTAACTGATCGACGATTGGAGCTTTATGTAACATTTGCAAATTTTGAATTACGTTGACCCAATTTGCTTTGTGTTCGACTTGGTGTGATTTAATTGGTTGATGTTATGTGATCGAGTCAAATGCGATTTAAATTGTATTCAAGGTGCATTTTGTGATCGATTAGTCATTTAATGAAATGTTCATGGTTAGTTATGGTGTAATTAAGTTAGTTAAGAGTATGGACTACTCATGGGTTGACCCAACACCCAACCCATGACCCAACCCTATCCCCTTGCATTCAATCACCTCCCACCCACCAATCCCATTTATTTTCTATCTCTTTCTCTCTCTCACTCTTAAATGCAAGAACTCTTGCACTCTCTCTCTCTCTCTCTCTCTAAAAAGTTAATACATTAAATTGTGTTTCAAGCAAGATTAAGTTAGGGTTTTCCATCTATATCATCATCTCAACAACATATCAAAAGTTTAGGTTTCAAAGTGCAATGAATATCTCAATTCGGGTCAATTTCGGGTCAAACACCTTGGTGGAAGATTTGGTAAGTCAAACTTAACTCAAATTCATCATTTTATGTTGTTATGTATGTTTCATAGCCAAATTTAAGTGTTCTTGGTCAAAATCGAGTCAAAAACCGGATTTGGGTCAATCTAGGGTTTCATTAGGGTTTGATTGAGTCAAGATTTGGATTTGGGACTTGTTTTGATGTTATATAATGGATTTATGAAGTTGGATATGTTTGATTTTGGTTGTTTATGTCTGAAAATGAGTTCTAAACCTTCCTTGGTCGATTCTTGAGTCAAAAATGGGTTATGGATGTGTTTTGGGTCGTGTTTGGCTACAAAGGTTGTGCAGGTCGACCAAAAATATGCGACTCATAATATCCTATGAGTCTCATAATGCAGCTTTTCCCAAAATATTATGCCAGACCATGAGACTCATAAATATTATGCCAGACCCTGAAGCTCGCTCACTGTTACACTTTTCAGGTAACCAATTGAATCAAAGATGTGAAGGATGATTGCTTTGCATGTGATAGAATTAAGCTTGGACTTTTGTGGATCTGTGATTCATTGCTTCCGTTATGGGTTATGCTTAGGATTATTTGCCATCATTTTGAATTGTATTCTTTTGTGACATTTGATGGTTATGTGCTCCTTATGCATTTTGTGATCCAAATTGTGAAGTTGTATTCATATTCGAACTTTATCTATGGATTGCCCAATCCTTATTTGCATTTAGCGTTGTCTCTACTTAATTTCCATGTCGTGCTGAGCTTTTCTTATAACCCCCATGATTCCGCCTTGTTGGGGTATTACAAAATGGTATCAGAGCCGTGGTTGTAGAGAATTAGGTGGAATGATCTAGACTATAACCATTGCATAAACATTTCATATTTAGCTTGCATGATAGGCGATATTATGTGTGCAATGTGATTTGTATGGAATGTGTGGAATTGTTTGATCAGACTTCGTAGGGTTTTGATAAACTTATTGATTGATGTCCGTAATAGTGTCGGGATACACCGTGAATTGTTGATATGTGGAATCTTGGAATCATTTATTGTTTGTCCCTAGCAAAGTGAAATGATGACATTAGCGGAGTATGACACTCGGTAACCCAGAGGAGCCTGATCAACGAATCTATGGTTACCCTATGTCATATGGATTGCGCATTGCGGATGAGGTATAGTAGGTAACCCGGTGTGTCTAATGGGTGTTGGTTAGGTGGAGGGTTAGCCGCTGGTACACCCTGTATACATACCCGACCAATACTTAGAGGACATAATGGAACCGAATCTCGTCATCCATTCAATATATTAACGGTGTGGAGGGTTAGCCGCTGGTACACCCTGTATACAAACGCCTTTAATGAATCGAATGTTGAAGTTAGATTCGGACTATGCTTTACCCGCCTTGTTATGACTTGACCCCTTTTATATGAAGTTAATTGGATTGTGATTGTGTTGAGGATTGTGAATAGTATGATCGATGAAGACTTAGATTATTGCCATGATAATATCCCCGTAGAGATAATCATATTCTTGCAATGATTTAGAAGGAATTAAATGTGAATTGTGTTACTTGAAGGTCGATTTTTGATATTCGTGTGTGAATTGTGAGAATTAACTTGTTAATCTAACACGTATGTTCACGAAAAATGGTTAGACCAAGGAGAGCTAACACTAACTATAGGTGTCAAAATGAGCAAGAAGAGCTGGTTGATCAAGAGAATCAAGGGGGGAATCGTGGCGGTAGAGGTGGTCGAGGAGGTAGGGGTAATCGAGGGGGTCGTGGTGCCCGAGGTGGTGCAAATCCCTCGGTAAGGACCGAGGTTATCACCCAAGCTCTCAATGAGCTTATGCCGGAACTTGTGGCCCGAATCTCGGCGGCCATGGATAGGGATGCACAAGAAGAACCGGAAGATGAAGTGGTTCATGTTGAAAATGAAAATGAAGATGTGAATGCGAATGGTGAAGAGAATGGGGGAGACGCTTTTGTTCAACAAAGAATCAATAATGCTTACCGCCATCTAGTAAGACCCGAAGACCGTAAGGTGGAGAAGTATGTGGTTGGCTTGCCCCATAAGGTGAGAGTACTTGTTTCTAATCCCACCATGCCACTAACCATTAATGAAGCCATAACTCGAACCGCTAGTGTCACCATGGAGCTTGTGAAGGGTAGTGAACTAGGAAATAATGATAGTAAGAGGAAGGATGTGCCCGAGTTTTACTGGCACAAAGAAAGACGAGAGGCATCATCATAAGAAGCCAATTAGAGGTGGAAGAGTATTTGCGGCGGTTGTGCCGGCAAGGGAGGCTAACACCGGGGCTATTCCTTTATGTCTACGGTGTAATCGTTATCATAGGCCTCACACTCGATGTGATGCTTTCTTTCATTGTAACCAAGTGGGTCATGTCTCAAGAATGTGCCCTACCAATCCTCGTGCCACTCCTATGAATCCTATGCCTCTTAATGTTCGGTATCCCCCGATGGATCGGGGTACTTGTTACGAGTGTGGTAGCCAAGACCACTACCGGAATAGGTGCCGCAATCTTATTGGCCAACAAGTTCAAGTGACCGTGCACCCAAATCAATTGCAAATCGCCGATCCCAATCAAAATCGAGGACAACAAGCTCCTCAACAACAACAACTAGCACCTCGTGGGAGAGCTTTTGCCATGAATGCGGTCGAGGCTCGTGTTGACCCTAATGTCGTGGCATGTACTTTTCTTCTCAATCACCACTATGCTACCGTGTTATTTGATTCCGGGGCCGATTATAGTCTCATTTCAAATGATTGCATTCCGTTGATCGATGCTAGTCTTAGCCCTTTGTCGTATTACTTTGAGCTTGAAATGGTAAATGGTGGATTGTCTAGAATTAGTCAAGTTGTTCGTGATTGTGTGTTATAATTATGTGACCACCCATTTTACATAGATTTAATGCCTTTTGACATTGGTAGTTTTGACGTGATCGTGGGTATGGATTGGTTGTCGGCTATGAACGCGGTGATCGATTGTGGTAGTAGGGTGGTGAGGATACCTTTAGAAAACGGGGAAGAATTAATGGTCCAAGGTGATACAACCAAGCCATGGGAAGAGAAAGTGTATAATGTAAACGTTACTAAAGTTGAATTGAAAACCGTGCCCGTAGTTAAAGACTTTGCGGAAGTATTTTCGGATGACCTACCGGGTTTGCCTCCATCTCGTGAACTCGATTTCTGTATTGACCTCATTCCTAATGCCTCTTGATGAGCGTCCATTTTGTGATTATTTCCCATATCATTAGGCCGTTTTTGATGCTTTAATGAGTTTAGAAATGTGAACTTTTGGTATTTAATTGGATGACATGTTATGATAGGTTCACAAGGCGTACAAGTGAAGGCAAATATCTCTACTCAACTTAACACGAAGCCACAAGACTTTTGGACGAAGACTAGCAAGCGGAACATGAAGAATTTGAGGCCAACATGAAGCATACGACCACGTGTTAGTATTTTGGGTATAACTTCTTCATACAGACTCCGTTTCTGACGAATAAGCGATCCACGGAAAGGCGAGAGAAAGATCTACAACTTTCGTGTTGAACCTGAAGCCTCCAGCGCCGCTCATTTCACACTAGCGCCGCTGGAAGTCATCCTGAAGCTCATAAGCGGCGCTGGGAGTTCTTGAGCGCCTCTGGGAGTTCTTGAGCGGCGCTGGGACATCATGAGCGCCGTTGGGCCTTCATCAGCGCTGCTGGAAGTAGGTCGGCCAGCTAGGGTTTTGCCTTAAACCTATAAATACCCCCTAAACCCTAAGAGCCGTAGCTCACTTCCTCCAGACGACTTTGGGGGCCGTTCTAGGGTATTTTCATCATATCTAAACCCTTGTAACACCTCCATATCATCCGGAAGATCAAGCATCAATTATCAACAACAATTATCATTCAACAAATAATTATTAGGTCAAATTAATTAGGGTTCGTGGTGTTGATTCGAAGGAGCGGCATTAAGGACTGCGTAACTTCGATATCCCTATTATTAGTTTGATCTCTCTTTTATTATTATTGTCATTAACATACTTATTTGCAAGACTTATTTTGTTTGACAATTACTATTATGGATCTATCTATTTTAATAATTGTTAGTAGTATTTGTTTTGTCATGAGTAGCTAAATTAGTTTGCATCTGCTTGGATAATGTGATCATTTTTGTATGGTGATACTATTTACTTATAATTGTTTGAACTGTTTTTATGGTTGACCTAGTTAAAGTAGGTTGGGGACTTAACAGGAAGCCAAACTGCTTGGGTGACTTAACAGGAATCCCGTTAAACTATAAAGGTTAGGTCATAAAAACAGACTTAGTTTATAATCTTAATTAGGGGACTTAACAGGAAGCTTAATTAAAGGGTTAGGTGACTTAACAAAAATCTTAACCATTTAGACCGGGGGACTTAATAGGAAGCTTGGTCGTTATTAGTCATTCAACAGTTATAAGTAATATGGTAGATGATCTATGTGGCATGTGAACTGTTTCCAAGTAGATGTATTGTTTCCATTATTATTATAGTCTTTCATCTTCAGATCATTTCGTGCTTCCTCGCTAGACCAAGCGGTTGGAAACTGTGAGTCCCAAACAATAGATGGTTAATTAAACCCGACTGGCAAGTACAACTGATCTTGATGGACAAGTTCAGTCTACGATCCAGATATGGATAACAAGAAACAATTAACTTGATATAAAATGTAAGAACAAAAAGGAGGCTGAAACTATATAAAGATATTTATATGTATAGTCAAGTATGTAGCATTGAGACACGTTGTTTCCTTTCTAATGTATTTGATTTATTGATATATAAACAAATACAAGGATTGTTGCGGAACAAAGATAAACACCCAAGTGTAAGTATCTAAACAATCCTGAAAAACAAGTGATCTAAATAACTTGGAAATACTCGTAAGTTTACTTAGAGTATATCTCACAAGTTGCAATGCTAAAGTTTCAAGCTTTTTGCAAGTTGTGAGAAGACTTTGTATTTATAGACCAAGTCCATGATGATGTGGACAAGATCGTACAAATGTGGTTGTAAGCATTTAAGGAATTAAACCTAATTCCTTACATGCTTATAAAAAGGAAGAGTATATAAGTCAGTTGATGTGACTTATAGTACTATGTTCCAAACCTATACTTTTAACTTGTACCTTTTATTAATAGATAAATCTATTAACTGGGTAAAGGTATGTAAAGTATAAAGTCTTCCTCGTAATCAGTGTAAAGTGTTGTTAATACTTTATACTGAGATGCTTCAGTCTTCGATCTGGTAGAATCACTATTTGCTCGCTTCTGAGATGATTCTCTTCTTCATACTTCAGTCTTTGACTTCAGAATGAATGCTTCAGATTTATCTCGATCTGAACTGAAGTGAAGCTTCAGTGAAGGAATTCTGAGACATCTCAGAATTCTGTACAGACGTCTTCACTAAACTTCAAGCTTTTTCTGAACAAATTATACTTAGTCGATTTCCGACCTAACAAATTCCCCCTATTTGTTCTATAGTGCATGCATTCCAGACTTCTATCTATACAAGTTTGTAAGTCTGAAATACAAGTTTTTGTTTAAGTTGTAAAAATTTTCATAAGTACATCTTATAGATCATTGATGTCTCAGAATTTTACTTGTGGTTTTCTAACTTAAACCTATCATCTACTTATTGATTACAACATGCAACATATATATACAAACTGAAATGATAGTTACAAATGTAAATTCTTTACAAGTACATGATAGTCTGAAGAGAAACTACTTCTTGGCAGGCCTTGAACCAGAAGGTGCCTCAGTAGGTTTTCTCTTCAGTGGAGAGTGATCCTTTTTGCCAAACAGCCTTCCTTCAATCTCTACCTTGGCTTGCATCTTTTGTTGTATTCTTGCTAACCATGCACCAGTCAAGGCAGATTTTGGTTTCCCTTTCAGAACCTGGATCATCTCCCTGTGCTCAGAAATCCCAAATGTATGAACTGAAACTTGATTGTATTCTTCAGCTGCCCTACCTTCTCTTTTCACAACCAAGTCAAATAACTTCAATCCATCAGCCTTTGTAACTTCCATATCAATGATTTTGGCTGGATGCGATCGATGGTTCATATAGTGATCATACTGAACCTTTTCATGTTTTCTTTGGGTCTCAGCAGCATCATCAGATATTGGTTTGAGTGAAGTAAAGACAACATCACGAGAATCTTTCTTTGCAGTCCTTGTTCCAGTTCTGGGCTTTGTGGGTGGTCTGAACAACTCTTTTTCTACTTTCTGAATTTCGGCCAGAATTTCCTTCCTTTTGATCGCCATTTCTTTTTCTCTATTTTTCTTTAAGTCTTCAATGGATAACTTAAAGGTCAGAATTTCCAACTTTTGTTCCAGAGGAGAGTAGTTTATCCCACATTCATATTCCAGCATATCCATCAAAGCCTTTTGCACTCTTGGATCATTTTTGATTTTTAAGTACCTTTCCAATGATAACCCAAGAGCTGCAGCATCTATGTGATCAAGGGTTCCCATCTTCAGATGTTGTTCCCTTTCTCTTTCTTTGTTCTCCCTCCACATAATAAATTGGTTGGAAACCTGCTTTTGCAATGTTTCCAACTTCTTGCTATCAGCTTCAAGATTGTGCAAGGGATAGCCGTGCTCGTCCACATTCTCACCAACAATGATTCCAGAACCCTTAGAACCTTGCTTTGGTTCTTCTCCTTCTAGAGCCTTTCCTTTTCCCTTATCTTTCTTCTGAACTTGTTCCCCCTGAACTGAGGTGCTACCAGATGGTCCCTCAGCTTGCTTCTTGGTTGCTTCAATTATTTCTTGAGTACTTGCCAGCAAACCAATAGGCACACTTCCCCCTTTGGGAATCTCTAAAGGCATTTTAGCATAAAGCTCAACAGCAGTTTTAATTGCCTTTAGTGGTTCCCAACTTTGTTGTTCAAGGCAATCACACATACCCTTTGCCATTGTAGCAAACTGAGCCCTTAATCTGAATGAAGAATTAAGGTTCAGTGCTTCTTGATCTTTTAAGTCTTTCAACATCTTCCTATCTTCTTCAGTGAAAGAAGCAGGGGGAGGAGGAGCAGTAACAGTTTCTTTCTTTAGAAGAGTTAGAATTTCTTCTAACTGTTTTGACTGATTCTGAACTGAACCTTCAAGCTTGGAAACTGTATCTTTTACTTCATTTACAGCCTTTTCCACCTTGTCATTTGTGTCTTTGGTCAGTTCAGCAATCATCATTCTAACCTCTTCACCAACTTTCTGACAGACAGAATCTGAAATCTGAGCAGCTAGATTCTGAGATAGCTCAGACTTCAGATCTTTCACAATACCAGCACTAATAGAAGTCCCAAGTTCTTTCTCATTGACACTTGGCTTCTGAACCAACTCATGAACTTCATTTCCAACTGCCATAAACTCTTGCTTCAACAACTCAACACTAGATGTCAAGTTCGCAACCACCGAAGCTTGCACATCTCTCTTTGTCAACCTGAAGGCTTCTCTGATTGCAGAGCTCACCTTGTTACAAGTCATCACCAGCTCATTCAGCTTCCCAACCACTAGTCCTTCATTACCAGCAACTTTGGTCAACTCAGTTCCAAGGAACATCTGAGCACCTTTCATATCAGCCAAGGAACTAGTGTTGGCAGTTAGAGATTTGGTTAAGTCCTCCACCCTTAAAATAAGGCCTTGGACTTCGGTTTGTGTTTTCTCTAACTGTGCTTCTATATTCAAAGGAAGTGGGGGTTGTGTAGAAGCAGGAGCCACAAATGGTAAACTACCAAGCCCTTTAAGTACTTTGTTCATTTGAATGTCAGTTGGACTCTCAGATTCTGTCTCAGAATCCAAGTCCTTCTCTGAGGGGGCATCATAGTTGATTGGTGGTGGTATGTTGTGAATTTGGGGGTGAAGAAATTGAAGTGAAGGAGTAAATGATGGATCGGTGACATAAGCAGGAGTGGTGCCTGGTGGAAAAATTGGATTTTGATGAGATGGTGGGGGTGGAACATAAGGCTCATTGTCTTGTTCTTGTTGGATTTCTGGGGGAGGATGAGGGGCGTTTGCGAGGATGGGGGCTGGCTCAGAATCAGATTGATTCGCCTCCAATAGTTCCTCGTCAAACTCAAAGTCAGCAAGAGAATCAAGATTCTCCTGAGGTAGCTCATCGTCATCCCAGAAAGCATTCACTTTTACAATCTGGTCAGATATGCCCTGGTTTGGGTCACTAGTACCCTCACCAGATTCTGGTTCAACATCTGCAGAAGCAGGTGCATCGTCACCAGATTCAACGATTTGTTCAATCGTAGGTACACTAACGGGTCCCACATTTTTTTGTGGCCCACTTAGTGACCTTTCTGGACCAGCTAGTGTGGCTGAAACAGTTTTAGTAAATACCTGAAGCATAGCAGAGGAGAGTTCAGGCTCATCTTCAGTAATGGTTGCCTTTGAGAAATCTCTGCCATATTCAGGTACAGAAGCTTCAGGTCCAGCTTGATTATAAGCTTCTCCAAGGATATCCATAAAACACAAGCTTAAAAATCTTGGGAAAGCAATATGCAGACTTCTCTTTCCTTTTAACTTTGTAATCAACTGAGCAAAGAGAATCTCAGCAAAATCTGCTTGCATCCCATTCCAAATGTAATACCCCATCTCAACTTGGGGTAATGAAAGTTGGTCCAACCCTCCATGGTTGCCACCAAGACTCTCCACAATCTGGGTCCAGAAGAACCTCCAGCAATTGCCAAATCCAGACATAAAGATGTGTCCGGAGGTCTTCAAATTACCATCAGCATCCTCCATGTCGCCATGACCGGTGGCGACTAGAACCTCCCTGAAATTGACTCCTTTGAGTCTTTTAACAAACACCTGGGAAGGTTCGAGGTAGTTCAGATGAAGGGAATTTCTGAACCCCTCAAGAGTGATGACACACTTCTTGGTGCCCTTATTTAGAGTGAAGGAGATGGATTGTTCATCCTTATTTACCACAGCAGTGTACCAGAATTCAAGCAAGTATCGATGATACAATGCTTGAGGATTTGCGGTCAACGCATAATGGAAAGGGGACTGCTCCCAAAAATTGTTGATTCTTCCCATTAAGGTTTCAGACTTCACATTCAATTGAGCCAAAAAGTTGCTCATGTTGAATCGGATTTGAGAAGGTGTGAAGTTCTTTGGCCATGTGGCAGATGTTTTCACATCACTCGATGGAGTATATTCAAAATTTATGAGCGATTTGTGTTGCGAAGAAGATGATGATTTAGACATTTTAAGAATTGAAAAATGAAAGTGAAATGAATATGAAGAGTTAAGGAATTTTGAGAGTAAATATGAGAGAGATTGATGATTGGGAAGTAAATGAAAAACGAAGTAAATGAAAGAATGAGAAGGAATTGTGAATTTAAGATGGAATACAAAGTGATTTTCCAACTAAAAACAATTAAAAATAATTTTTTGAATTTCAAAACCCAAGACTCATAAAATATTTTATATTCAAAAATGATATTGATGATTGGGAAGTAAATGAAAGAATGAGAAGGAATTGTGAATTTAAGATGGAATACAAAGTGATTTTCCAACTAAAAACAATTAAAAATAATTTTTTGAATTTCAAAACCCAAGACTCATAAAATATTTTATATTCAAAAATGATTTTGATTGGGTTTGAGATCCTAAAATGATTTCTGGGGTCAAATCAGCATTAAATGCAAAGCCGTTTGAGTGACCCCACCCTGCAACACTTTTTCAGAAAAAGTACTCATTTCTTTTCCTTTTACGGCGCAACTTGTGTGACACATAAGCATGACCAACGTAAGTTAAAAACATAGTATGCAGTAGGTCACGTGTACACACAATTGACCAAGTATCAAAAAAAAAATATCTTGAAAGAATTGTTGTATTTCAGTGATAACACAATAAATTCTAAGCATGGTTAGTTCCAAAGAGATCTGAACCATCTCAGTTAATAAAATTCAACTGAAATATTTTGATTTTTTGAAGAGCTTCAGTTAAATACATTTTTCTGAGCAAAAAGTTCCTCCTTAAAAATGAAGGTTTATTTTAAAGTTTGAAAAATATTTAACATTCCCCCTGAAGTGATGATCCATGAATTAATAAGTGCCAAGATAGTATCACAAAGGCGTTCGATAGCTAGGCGAGCAAAAATTACATGGATCACTCAGACTGGTGAACCAGATCAGTGTCACTGAGGCATTCATAATAAGATTTCCAGTCTAAGGATTTAACATACCCAACTCACTGACTAGATGTTTAAAGGTTTTGACATCTAAAGGTTTTGTGAAAACATCAGCGAGTTGCTTATCAGTGGGAATAAAGTGCAATTCAATATCTCCTTTCAGAATATGATCACGAATGAAATGATACCTGAGGTCGATGTGCTTGGTTTTCGAGTGCATCACAGGATTGTGAGATATGGCAATGGCACTAGTGTTATCACAAAAGATTGGAGTCTTTGAGTAAGTAACACTATAATCAGTCAACTGGTTTTTCATCCATAGAATCTGAGCACAACAACTTGCTGCAGAAATGTACTCAGCTTCTGCAGTGGATAGTGATACTGCAGTCTGTTTCTTACTAGTCCAGCTTATTAATTTGCCACCAAGACTCTCCACAATCTGGGTCCAGAAGAACCTCCAGCAATTGCCAAATCCAGACATAAAGATGTGTCCGGAGGTCTTCAAATTACCATCAGCATCCTCCATGTCGCCATGACCGGTGGCGACTAGAACCTCCCTGAAATTGACTCCTTTGAGTCTTTTAACAAACACCTGGGAAGGTTCGAGGTAGTTCAGATGAAGGGAATTTCTGAACCCCTCAAGAGTGATGACACACTTCTTGGTGCCCTTATTTAGAGTGAAGGAGATGGATTGTTCATCCTTATTTACCACAGCAGTGTACCAGAATTCAAGCAAGTATCGATGATACAATGCTTGAGGATTTGCGGTCAACGCATAATGGAAAGGGGACTGCTCCCAAAAATTGTTGATTCTTCCCATTAAGGTTTCAGACTTCACATTCAATTGAGCCAAAAAGTTGCTCATGTTGAATCGGATTTGAGAAGGTGTGAAGTTCTTTGGCCATGTGGCAGATGTTTTCACATCACTCGATGGAGTATATTCAAAATTTATGAGCGATTTGTGTTGCGAAGAAGATGATGATTTAGACATTTTAAGAATTGAAAAATGAAAGTGAAATGAATATGAAGAGTTAAGGAATTTTGAGAGTAAATATGAGAGAGATTGATGATTGGGAAGTAAATGAAAGAATGAGAAGGAATTGTGAATTTAAGATGGAATACAAAGTGATTTTCCAACTAAAAACAATTAAAAATAATTTTTTGAATTTCAAAACCCAAGACTCATAAAATATTTTATATTCAAAAATGATTTTGATTGGGTTTGAGATCCTAAAATGATTTCTGGGGTCAAATCAGCATTAAATGCAAAGCCGTTTGAGTGACCCCACCCTGCAACACTTTTTCAGAAAAAGTACTCATTTCTTTTCCTTTTACGGCGCAACTTGTGTGACACATAAGCATGACCAACGTAAGTTAAAAACATAGTATGCAGTAGGTCACGTGTACACACAATTGACCAAGTATCAAAAAAAAAATATCTTGAAAGAATTGTTGTATTTCAGTGATAACACAATAAATTCTAAGCATGGTTAGTTCCAAAGAGATCTGAACCATCTCAGTTAATAAAATTCAACTGAAATATTTTGTTTTCTGGTCTACTTGCAGTTAAATACATCAGTGAACCAACCATACCACGATATTTTGTATGGTCCACTGGTTTTCCATGTGGATCAGAATCTGAATAACCCATTAGATCTAGACTAGAGCCTTTGGGATACCAAAGACCCAGTCTGGGACACCTTTAAGGTATCTGAAGATCCTTTTAACAGCATTTGCATGTGCTTCTCTGGGATCAGACTGAAATCTAGCACAAAGGCATGTTGCAAACATTATGTCTGGTCTACTTGCAGTTAAATACATTTTTCTGAGCAAAAAGTTCCTCCTTAAAAATGAAGGTTTATTTTAAAGTTTGAAAAATATTTAACATTCCCCCTGAAGTGATGATCCATGAATTAATAAGTGCCAAGATAGTATCACAAAGGCGTTCGATAGCTAGGCGAGCAAAAATTACATGGATCACTCAGACTGGTGAACCAGATCAGTGTCACTGAGGCATTCATAATAAGATTTCCAGTCTAAGGATTTAACATACCCAACTCACTGACTAGATGTTTAAAGGTTTTGACATCTAAAGGTTTTGTGAAAACATCAGCGAGTTGCTTATCAGTGGGAATAAAGTGCAATTCAATATCTCCTTTCAGAATATGATCACGAATGAAATGATACCTGAGGTCGATGTGCTTGGTTTTCGAGTGCATCACAGGATTGTGAGATATGGCAATGGCACTAGTGTTATCACAAAAGATTGGAGTCTTTGAGTAAGTAACACTATAATCAGTCAACTGGTTTTTCATCCATAGAATCTGAGCACAACAACTTGCTGCAGAAATGTACTCAGCTTCTGCAGTGGATAGTGATACTGCAGTCTGTTTCTTACTAGTCCAGCTTATTAATTTGCCACCAAGGAAATGACACCCACCAGTGGTACTTTTCCTGTCTATCTTGCAACCTGCATGATCAGAATCTGAATAACCCATTAGATCTAGACTAGAGCCTTTGGGATACCAAAGACCCAGTCTGGGACACCTTTAAGGTATCTGAAGATCCTTTTAACAGCATTTGCATGTGCTTCTCTGGGATCAGACTGAAATCTAGCACAAAGGCATGTTGCAAACATTATGTCTGGTCTACTTGCAGTTAAATACATCAGTGAACCAACCATACCACGATATTTTGTATGGTCCACTGGTTTTCCATGTGGATCAGAATCCAAAGTTAATGGAGCAGAAATAGGAGTATCTTTTGATGAGACTGAATCAAATTGATATTTCTTTAGTAAATCTCTGACATATTTTTCTTGGTTTATGAAAATACCATCTTCAGTTTGTTTTACTTGAAGTCCCAGAAAATATGTCAGTTCACCCATCATACTCATTTCATACTCAGAAGACATGATTTTAGAAAAATTTTCACACATCTTCTCATTTGTAGAACCAAACACAATATCATCAACATAAATTTGTACTAAAAGGATATCACTTTTATCATGTAATATGAACAAAGTGTTATCAATTGCACCACGTTTAAAACCATTTTTAAGAAGATGTTTAGTAAGAGTATCATACCAGGCCCTGGGTGCTTGTTTCAGACCATATAAGTCTTTGTTCAGTCTGTACACCCAATGTGGTTTTTCTTCATTGATGAACCCTGGTGGTTGATACACATAAACGACTTCTTCTAGTTCTCCATTCAGGAATGCACTTTTGACATCCATTTGATAGACTTTAAATTGATGATGAGCTGCAAAAGCTAAGAATATTCTGATAGCTTCAAGTCTGGCAACTGGTGCAAAAGTTTCATCAAAATCTATTCCCTCTTCTTGTGCATATCCTTTTGCAACAAGTCTTGCTTTGTTTCTGATGATATGACCATCTTCATCCATCTTATTTCTGAAGACCCATCTTGTCCCAATTGGTTCCTTCTTAAGGTTACTGGGACAAGGAACGAGTTCCCATACATCGTTTCTTTTAAACTGGTTGAGCTCATCTTGCATGGCTTTAACCCAGCTTGGGTCTTTCATAGCCTCGTCAATCTTCTTGGGTTCAATAAGAGATAAGAAACTAACGTTTAAGCATTGATCGCTTGTGGCTCTTCTGGTCTGAACCCCACTAGTGGAATTCCCAATGATTTGCTCGATAGGATGTGCTTTAGTCCAGTTAGTGTATTGACCAGGATGAATAATGATATCAGTGCAAGAACTTCTCTGAGTAACTTCAGGAGGAGCTTCAGAAAATACATCTGCAGCTCCTTCTTCTTCCTGCCGATCATGACTTGCATCATGAAATTCTTCAGATTGAGGTTGCTCAGTGGAGCCTGATATCAGAGGAGAGGCAGCATGTACATCTGATCCAATAGTCAGTTCAGAAGGCAGTTTGAAACTGACTGGAGGATAAAATGGAATGTTGCTAGGCCTTTTTATTGTTGGTTCTGAACGGAGATGTTCAGAAGCAGGTTCAGGTGACTGATCAATTTCAGTAATAGGATCAGAATCACCAAAACTCATTGGACTTTCTGAGGGTGGTACAGGAATGGAATTTTTAAAGATTGCATAATTGGATTCATCAAAGGTAACATGAATTGACTCATCAACCTTTTCAAGTCTCTTGTTAAAGACTCTAAAGGCTTTGCGATTTGATGAATATCCTAGGAAGTATCCTTCATCAGCTTTTGCGTCAAATTTTCCAAGCTGACTAGAATCATTCAGAATGTATACTGGACACCCAAATATATGGAAGTATTCAATATTAGGCTTTCTATTTCTGAAGACCCATCTTGTCCCAATTGGTTCCTTCTTAAGGTTACTGGGACAAGGAACGAGTTCCCATACATCGTTTCTTTTAAACTGGTTGAGCTCATCTTGCATGGCTTTAACCCAGCTTGGGTCTTTCATAGCCTCGTCAATCTTCTTGGGTTCAATAAGAGATAAGAAACTAACGTTTAAGCATTGATCGCTTGTGGCTCTTCTGGTCTGAACCCCACTAGTGGAATTCCCAATGATTTGCTCGATAGGATGTGCTTTAGTCCAGTTAGTGTATTGACCAGGATGAATAATGATATCAGTGCAAGAACTTCTCTGAGTAACTTCAGGAGGAGCTTCAGAAAATACATCTGCAGCTCCTTCTTCTTCCTGCCGATCATGACTTGCATCATGAAATTCTTCAGATTGAGGTTGCTCAGTGGAGCCTGATATCAGAGGAGAGGCAGCATGTACATCTGATCCAATAGTCAGTTCAGAAGGCAGTTTGAAACTGACTGGAGGATAAAATGGAATGTTGCTAGGCCTTTTTATTGTTGGTTCTGAACGGAGATGTTCAGAAGCAGGTTCAGGTGACTGATCAATTTCAGTAATAGGATCAGAATCACCAAAACTCATTGGACTTTCTGAGGGTGGTACAGGAATGGAATTTTTAAAGATTGCATAATTGGATTCATCAAAGGTAACATGAATTGACTCATCAACCTTTTCAAGTCTCTTGTTAAAGACTCTAAAGGCTTTGCGATTTGATGAATATCCTAGGAAGTATCCTTCATCAGCTTTTGCGTCAAATTTTCCAAGCTGACTAGAATCATTCAGAATGTATACTGGACACCCAAATATATGGAAGTATTCAATATTAGGCTTTCTATTTCTGAGTACTTCAGGAGGAGCTTCAGAAAATACATCTGCAGCTCCTTCTTCTTCCTGCCGATCATGACTTGCATCATGAAATTCTTCAGATTGAGGTTGCTCAGTGGAGCCTGATATCAGAGGAGAGGCAGCATGTACATCTGATCCAATAGTCAGTTCAGAAGGCAGTTTGAAACTGACTGGAGGATAAAATGGAATGTTGCTAGGCCTTTTTATTGTTGGTTCTGAACGGAGATGTTCAGAAGCAGGTTCAGGTGACTGATCAATTTCAGTAATAGGATCAGAATCACCAAAACTCATTGGACTTTCTGAGGGTGGTACAGGAATGGAATTTTTAAAGATTGCATAATTGGATTCATCAAAGGTAACATGAATTGACTCATCAACCTTTTCAAGTCTCTTGTTAAAGACTCTAAAGGCTTTGCGATTTGATGAATATCCTAGGAAGTATCCTTCATCAGCTTTTGCGTCAAATTTTCCAAGCTGACTAGAATCATTCAGAATGTATACTGGACACCCAAATATATGGAAGTATTCAATATTAGGCTTTCTATTTCTGAGTACTTCATAGGACGTCTTCTTGTGTCTTTTGACATAGACAGATCTGTTCTGAGTGTAGCAAGCAGTTGCAACAGCTTCAGCCCAGAAATTCTTGGGAAGACCAGATTCATTCAACATGCTTCTAGCAGCTTCAATCAGCGTACGGTTCTTTCTTTCTACAACACCATTCTGCTCTGGTGTGTGTGCTGAGGAGAAGTTCTGAGATATGCCAGTTTCAGTGCAGAAGGACTCCAGAGTGGCATTTCTGAATTCAGTGCCATTGTCACTTCTGAGCTGACAAACTTTTCGCTTGTGCTTGAGTTCAATTTGTTTGATGAGAGCAATGATTTCAGCAGCAGCTTCACTTTTGGACTTGAGGAAAATCACCTAACAATATCTTGAATATTCAACTACGATGACAAGGGTGTATTTCTTTCCTGCTCTGGTCTGAACATTCACTGGTCCAAAAAGGTCCATGTGAAGCATATGAAGAGGTTCAGTAATACTAAAGCTTTGCTTTGTCTTGAATGAAGCTCTTTTCTGCTTACCCATTTCACAACCTGGACATGGTTTGTCTTTGTTGAAAGACATAGAGGGTATCCCATCAACAAGTTGTTTTCTTGACAACTTATTAATGTTCTTGAAGTTCAGATGGGATAGTCTCTTGTGCCACAACCAATTTGTGTCTTCATCTGCCTTTGAGTAGAAACATTGTTCAGAGGTAGAAGGATTCATATCAATGACATAAATGTTTCCCTTTCTTGGTGCAATCAGTACCACCTTTCCATCTCTGTTGAATATGGTGCCTTGTGAAATATCAAATAAAACCTTGAAGCCATCATCACATAGTTGACTGACACTGATCAGGTTATATTTCAAACCGTTCACATATGCAACACGTGTGAATTTGACTTGACCATTATTCACCACACCATATCCCTCAGTTTTTCCATTACCATCATTTCCAAAAACAATTGAGGGCCCCTCTAGCACCCTATATTCCTCTAGCAGGGTTTGATAACCAGTCATGGTTCGGCCAGCAGCACTGTCCAGAAACCATATATTCTTCTTTCGGTCTCCCTGCACACAATCAAAGATTAGTTCTTTTTGGGAACCCATCTTTGGATGGGTTCACTAGACTCTTCCTTAGCAGTCTCAGATTTCTTTGGTTCATAAGGAACAGAAGGATCAAAGGGGATTTCAGTCATTATTTCAGATGACAGAAAAATAGTTGGTTTGATGGGGTTTTCAACCTTTTTCTTTTCAGATTTCTTCTTGGTTTGCTTAGAAAAAGGTTTTGTGTTTGTTTAGGTTGAAGAGGAGGAGTTTCAACATTTTTTAAACGTGCATTACAACTCTGCACTTGTCTAGCCAATAGTTGAAATTGACTTTCTAACCTTAACAAAATTGATTCTTCATTAGACACCTGAGCCTTACCAGAATCTGAGGTAGAAGGCTCAGTGGGGGAGATATTTTTCTTCCTCTTTTGGCCTTTAGAGACCTTAGATGAAGTCTGAGGGGATGGCTTTTTGGTTTTAGCCTTTCTTTCTGAACCAGTTGTCTGAGCTGTTTCAGATTTACCCTCAGATTGTTCCTGGACTCTATCAGTCACAGTTTTCTGTTTGCCAACTTTAGGAAAAATAATTTCAGGTTTCATTTCCTTTGGAAGTGCATCTAAATCAGTGATTATAGATGCCATGTGAAGATCACCAGATTCATATGCTGTTTTTTGATTTGCAAAAGTATTTTTAATTGCAGCATCTGGTTTTGGTGCACTCATCCAAGACTTAATTATTTTCTGCTCTTTTTCAAGGATGGTTTTTAACTCTTCTTTTTCCAACTCTAAAGTGGCAACCATAGACTGATAACTTTTTAGAGCCAAATGAACATCTTTCAGTTCTTTCAATCTGGCATGACTAGCGTTCAGTTCAGAGGCATTGTTTTCAAACATTTTTAGGCTTTCTGAACGCACTGTCTCAACAAAGGAGATGTCAGCCTCTAAAAGAACCAAAAGGTCCAGTTTGTGTTCCTCATTTTCTTCATAGCCAAAATTACTGACCTTTTTCATCACTATATCCACCCAGCGACCAGATTCAACATCGGATTTGACCAAATGACCTTGATCTTCTTGTGCCATGAAACACATGTCCCTAACTTCTTCTTCATCATCAGATGATTCATCAGAATCTTCCCATTTTTCAGTTTTGGCAATCATACAACTGTTGCTTGAGTTGTCTTGTGCCAGAAGAGCCATATGTGCCTTTAACTTCTTGTATTTGGCCTTATAGCTGTCATCAGACTTCTGAAAAATAGAATGGTTAGGAGCAGATTGTGATGATGATGGTTGACTAGATCTGCATTCCTTCATGAAATGTCCTTTCTTGCCGCATTTAAAGCATTCAAGATTGGACTTGTCAATAGAAGCACTGGAAGCAAAGGGTTTGCCAGATCGATTTGATTTGGCCTTAAAACGATTGAACGTTTTAGCCAGCATGGCAACCAGATCATCATTGTCATTCTCATCACAATCATGAGTGACATTAGCAGAGACACCAGTTTTTAACATTTCAGAAACCATCTTCTTCATTGAGTCAAATTGTTATAACACGATTTTAGCTACTGAATTCGATTCAACAATGGCGGTTTGATAGTGTGTCTTCCCATTTTTCAGTTTTGGCAATCATACAACTGTTGCTTGAGTTGTCTTGTGCCAGAAGAGCCATATGTGCCTTTAACTTCTTGTATTTGGCCTTATAGCTGTCATCAGACTTCTGAAAAATAGAATGGTTAGGAGCAGATTGTGATGATGATGGTTGACTAGATCTGCATTCCTTCATGAAATGTCCTTTCTTGCCGCATTTAAAGCATTCAAGATTGGACTTGTCAATAGAAGCACTGGAAGCAAAGGGTTTGCCAGATCGATTTGATTTGGCCTTAAAACGATTGAACGTTTTAGCCAGCATGGCAACCAGATCATCATTGTCATTCTCATCACAATCATGAGTGACATTAGCAGAGACACCAGTTTTTAACATTTCAGAAACCATCTTCTTCATTGAGTCAAATTGTTATAACACGATTTTAGCTACTGAATTCGATTCAACAATGGCGGTTTGATAGTGTGTGTTCTTGGTGTGTGTGTGTGTGTTTTGAGAGAGAAAGATCGATTAAACTGAAAGATTGGGATTAAAATGTGTAAGAAATGAAGTGTTGGTTATGATTTCTAAGGTATGAGGGCTATATATAGTCTAACAATACAACTATGCTAATTATCACAATTAGCCCCTCAACCTTAGTAATCATTTATCCATGACTTAACAACAAGAATGTCTTCTAATCTTAATTACAATTTATCACTATTTTTGGATTTCTAACATTCTCCCCCTTAGTGATTTATTGTAATGAATGAAGTACGTGTTATTTTGTCTTGTAGGAATGAAATTGATGAGCCCGGTGGTGAAGACAATTGGTGTGTTGAAACAAGTCTTCAAAGCTTTCTCTTTTGTCTTTGGAGAACTTGATTCAGTCTTGGTCTTGGTCTTCTTGAAGTTAAATCATGTGAGGATTCTCAATGTTCTTTTTGAACAGAGAATAATGAATGTGTCTGAGTCTTGAATAAAACGTATCATGAAGTCGAACACAAGTGTGTGACTTAAATCTTCGAGAATTGTTGAATCATGAATCAGAGTTGTCTTTTTGAACAGAGAATAATGAATGTGTCTGAGTCTTGAATAAAACGTATCATGAAGTCGAACACAAGTGTGTGACTTAAATCTTCGAGAATTGTTGAATCATGAATCAGAGTTGTCTTTTGAAGTGCGGAAGGTATGAATCTTGGTTTCGACTGTATCAATCTTCGATTCACGAGTGAGATTCAACTTTTTGATTCTTTGGTTTTAATTCTTGAATGAATCTCATCTTCTTGAAATGAAGTATCATGAATATGAACTCTCCCCCTTGATGTATGCATTTGAGTTTCCTGATAAAATGTTGTTGTATGACTTGAAGATCTTGAATGAAGTGTGTTTGATGAAGACTCTTTTGAAGCTTTACTTCTTTGACTTGAATCTTCTGACAAATCTTTCAACCTTTTTGAAGCTTTGATCTTTGTCATATCAACTCTAACACTTTGGAGAGTAAGCATTTGAATGAAGTTTGAATGAAATTCTTATGAAGTAATCATGCTCCCCCTCAATCCATGAGTATAACCATTTTGGAGCATCTTTGAACTTTTGAAGCATCTTGAGTGAAAATCTTTTATCTTCGATTTCATTCTTATCTCTGAAGTCTATTCAAATTCTCCCACTTTAAAATAAAAGTCTCAATCAACTAAAATCTAGAGAAAATCTGAAACTATTGACATATCTTTAAGAATTTTCTCCTCCTATACACAAACTCTGATAAGCCTCTAAACCTATTGAAACAACCACACACAAACTTTTCTTCTTGTTTCCTCATCAACCAGTAAATCAATCAATCATAATATTTTCTCCCCCTCATAATGACAAAATTGGGAACCAATGTCATTATGTACACATTTGATTGATTAAATGTCACAAGGAATAAGAAGACATGGAGAAATGTCAACCATCAAAACATCAACCCAACCTAGTAGCCCAACCCAAGAAATCCTATGGGTGACTAAAATGTAGGATTGAAGTTGTTGGTACAAACGTTATATCATGGTGTTGGTGGTTTCTGTGTTTGTGTGAAGAGAAATGAAACCAGATAAGAATGATCTGTTAGCATGTTCAAAAATCAAAAGGATTAATGAAATGACCGAATAAAATGTATAACATTTTTCGGATTTCCTATGTATCATTGAGATATGCACAAAATAAGTCTCTAACATAGTTCGGTCTGCGGCTTTGCAACCACTAGATTGCTTCAAAGAATATAAATCATGGTTAACACTACCGAAGCATTTGATAACCACAATTTTATCCTTAAAGACTTTTAGGAAAAACCGAGGTCACTTAGACTTCTCGTTAGCTCAATAATCACATAAATGTAATTATGAGACCTACGTTCAACGTTGGAAAAGATGTTAGCATTGGTAGGATTTCCATTCGATCATCGTGGAATATCAATTAAGATATCACTACAAATGTTCCGGCTTTATCACAAAGATAAGCAGGTATATCACAAAGATATGACGCGAATGTGTCTTAAAGTGAAGAATGATCAAATTAATGATCAAGCAATATAGATCTAGACATAGTGAACAAATGAAGTCGGGGACTGGAGCAGAATGTCGCCCTTTTTCAATATCAACATCTTCCAAAAGAAAAGTCAATAGAAATGTGAAAATCTCCGTGAGAATTGAAACAAGTATTTGTTAAGAAATACTTGAGTGGTTAGGAAAAGATGTGCATTGCTTCACTGGGTCCATGAAGACTTCTTCAATATCGAGATATCAATAAATGACATCCGATAGAAACGTGTTTTACCCAGCTTTTGAGAATTTTGGGGAGGACTGTTGTTTCTTTTAGCCCTTTCTCACATCATTATGTCACCGTAACCTCTCACTTTTCAACTTTACTCCCTCCATTCTAGTTGCACGAAATCAACATCACTCAAAATACCCTCACTATCTAATGAAAGAAGTGAAAACTCCAGGGTTAGAACTCATCGGCGATGATGAAATTCATGGAGTCAATTTTGAGAAATACCTATCGCTCATGTGCAAACTAATCACCGATCTCCATTTGAGTAAAAATCATTGGAAAAACATCAAATGTGTGAAAACAATTTGAAACACATTTGAAGTTTGTAAAGGGTTTTGAAATCACAAACTCCTCCTTAATCTATGTAAGAATAGATCAAAATGTTTTTCATAGAAAGGTGGAGCAAAAAAAATTGTTGTGTGATATCAAAAGAAACACAAAGTTTTGCTTCAACAACAATGTTGGTAGTAAGATAGCTAGGGAGTACACAAAGGCGTTCAATCCGTCGCAACTTACAACAACATGTTGGAGGCAATTAAAAACATTTAAGTAAAGTGAAAATCCAATCAATTAGTACAATATGAGAGAACAAGGGAGTACACAAAGGCGTTCGATCCTTCGTTTCCCATATCACTAATTGAGAGTTTGAAAAGTTTGTTTGAATAAAAATTTGATTGCTATTACACATACATATTCATATAAGAATACTTGGAAGTACACAAAGGCGTTCGATTCCTTGTTTTCTTATATCAATTTATATGTATAATAACAATGTGTTTAAAAATAAATATATCATTTAAGAACGGGTTGCATACATAGTATATGCAAGCCATCAAAAATCTTTTTGTTTATTTTTGTAATTTTTCAATTTTGTATTTTGTTTTCTGAAATGTGTCAAGAATTCCTTCAAATGAAAAAGATTAAGGTTTAAGATTTAACATACCAAGCTTGGAGATCAGAAAATTAAACCTCTTTTCGTCCAACGGTTTTGTGAACAAATCTGCAAGTTGAAATTCAGTTCCCACAAAGTAGAGTTCGATGTCACCTTTCTCAATATGATCTTTGAGAAAATGATATCTAACATCAATATGCTTTGATCGAGAGTGGTTTACTGAGTTGACTGCAATGGCAATAGCACTCTGAGAATCACAATAGATAGGAATATGATCATATTTCAGACCATAATCAGTTAGTTGTGTCTTCATCCATAAAACTTGAGCACAACAACTAGCCGCAGCCACATATTCTGCTTCAGCCGTTGATAGTGAAACACAGTTCTGTTTCTTGGAAGACCAACTCACAATTTTATCTCCTAAAAATTGTAAAGTACCGGAAGTGCTCTTGCGATCTAGTTTACAACCTGCATGATCTGCATCTGAATAAGCAATTAGATTGAATCCAGTATCCCTTGGATACCAGAGACCTAAATCGGGTGTACCCTTCAGATAACGAAAGATTCGTTTCACAGCTTGATAATGTAAATCAGTTGGAGCAGCTTGATATCTAACACACATACATGTTGCAAACATTATATCTGGGCGAGATGCTGTTAGGTACAACAATGAACCAATCATACTTCTATATCTCTTTTGGTCAAATGGTTTCCCATTTGTATCAGTATTAATGGTTGTTCGAGCAGCCATTGGGGTAGAAATTGAAGAACATGAAGTCATATCAAACTTTTTCAACATGTCATTTATGTATTTACCTTGTGATATAAAAATACCATTTGGTAATTGTTTGATTTGAAGACCCAAAAAGTAATTCATTTCCCCAATCATGCTCATTTCAAAATGATTAACCATTAGAGATGAAAAGTTTCGGCAAAATGTTTGACTGGTCGACCCAAATATAATGTCATCAACATATATTTGAACTAGTAGAACATGCTTACCTTGTTTGCGAATGAACAAGGTAGGGTCAATTATGCCTTTTGTAAATCCACCTTTAAGTAAGAAAGTAGATAAAGAATCATACCATGCTCGGGGTGCTTGCTTAAGACCGTAGAGAGCCTTGTCTAACCTGTAGACATGGTTTGGTCTTTGAGGATCAACAAAACCTTCAGGTTGATCAACGTAAACTTCTTCTTTGAGGTCACCATTCAGAAAAGCAGTTTTCACATCCATTTGAAACACAGTGAAGTTTCGGAATGCGGCATAAGCTAAGAAAATTCGAATGGCCTCCATTCTTGCAACTGGAGCAAAAGTTTTGTCGAAATCAACACCAGGTTGTTGGCAATAACCCTTAGCAACAAGTCGAGCTTTATTCCTTACTACCACTCCATTCTCATCCTTTTTGTTCTTGAAAATCCACTTAGTTCCGATTGGATCAGCTTTTCTAGGATTTGGAACTAACCTCCATACCTTCAGTCTTTCAAATTGAGCGAGTTCATCTTGCATTGCCTTAACCCACTCTGGATCTTGAAGAGCTTCAGATACCGTTTTGGGTTCAATATTACTAAGAGAAAGTGCAACAAGACACTCATTTACTGAGGTACGAGTAGTTACTCCTGCTTGTGGATCTCCAATTATCTGATCAGTAGGATGGTCTTTCTGCATACGTGTCCACTTGTGAGTATGAGGAAGAGGATCTTGTTGTTGAAGATCAACATCACCATCATTGAAACTTGAAGTTTGTTGAGAGATGGAATCATAACTTGGTATAACCCTTTCCTCATATGCTGGATGATCAAAGTCAAGTGGTACATACACATTCGGAGTGTTCAGGGGATTAGTTGTCTGAGTGAATTGAGAAGGTTGTTCTTGAACATTCAATTGAGTAGGATTCTCAGGAGAGGATGGTGGAATAGAATCATTTGAAGATGATCTTTCCTCAGAAGAATTTGATGATGATTCATGAGTGTTGTTAGAAACTGAATCGTTGTGATGAAGAGGTTCATTGCTTTGAATTGGTTCAACGATGTCTGGAGGTTCTTGATCATGAATCGGTTTTGACTTATAGAATTCTTCAAAAAGAATATCTAATTCATCACTGGTTGGAGTTGGAAACTTCTTGAATTTAGAAGCTAAGGTAGAGTTCCTTGTAGAAGTACGTGAAGCACTTGAATCCATACTTGTTGGTAGCAAGCTTTCTTGCTCAAAAATCATGCCTGACATCTCATCGAACCAAACATTCATCGTCTCTTGAATTGTGTTTGTTCGACGATTATAGATTCGGTAGGCAATAGATGTTTTGGAATAACCAACAAAATATCCTTCATCACCTTTCATCTCGAATTTTCCAAGATTCTCCCGATCATTCAACGTGTAACAAACACACCCAAATATGTGGAAGTAGTTGATGTTGGGTTTCCGTTTGTTAACAACCTCATAAGGAGTCTTTTCGAAACGCTGATTGATAATGGACCGATTCTGAGTGTGACAAGCAGTGTCAACAGCTTCAGCCCACATATTGGATGGCAATTTGGAATAAGCAAGCATTGTCCTTGCTGCTTCCACCAGCGATCGATTTCTCCTTTCAACAACACCGTTTTATTGAGGTGTGCGAACTGCTGAGAATTGATGAGTAATACCTTTGGATTTGCAGAATTCATCAAAAACAGCATTCTTGAATTCAGTACCGTTATCCGAACGGATGTAACGAACTGGAAGTTGAAGATTTACTTGAGTATTGGTGATGAAATCTATCAACATCTGAGTTGTTTCATCTTTCGTTGCAAGGAACTTGACCCAAGTATATCTTGAATAATCATCAACAATAACCAGGATGTATTTCTTCCCATTTCGGCTTTGTACTTTCATCGGCCCACAAAGATCCATGTGAAGCAAATGAAGAGGTGCTAAAGAATTTGGAGATTTCTTCGGTTTATGAGAAATTCTCTTAATCTTCCCAACAGCACAAGAAGGACAGACATGCTCACTTTCATACTTATAGTCAGGTAAGCCTTCAACAAGATGCTTATTGACTAAAGTATTGATTGTTTGGAAATTCAGATGAGAGAGCCTTCTATGCCATAACCAAGAATTCTTCGAAGTAGCCTTTGAAATGAGACAAATATTATCAGTTGGTTGGTTATCATCAAGATTGACGGTAAACAGGTTATCATCACGATCACCACAAAGAATATCAACTCCATCTAGAGTTTGGACTTTGCATAGAGATTTTCGAAACAGAACTTGAAGATTGTTATCACAGAATTGTCCAACACTGAACAAGTTGTGACTTAATCCTTCCACATAGTGAACTTTCTTGATGACAATTCCATTTCGTTCTATGTCTCCATACCCTAAGATAGGAGCGAAATTGTTGTTTCCGAAGCGAACAGTTCCCATGAATCTTTCAACAAAATTCTTCAGCAAAGATTTATTTCCAGTCATGTGCTTCGAACACCCGGAATCGAGTATCCAAACACAGATGGTTATTTCCTGCAATCAATGAAATTTAACCGTTTTTAGGTACCCACTTGAAAACGGGTCCTTTATGGTTAGTTAAAACAGGCAGGGTATATAACTTAGGATGCGCATTCAAACATGTTATTGAATCAACATAAGCATCAACAAGCACATTATCAACAAACATATTTGAATAAAATGTACGAACATTCACACAAGAATTAAAAGTAACATGTCTACAAGCATTCATATCAACCACACAAGAATTAAAATTGTTTACAAGCTCACAAGGCCTTGCCTTGGCACATTCAACATTTATTAACAAAGATGAATTGTTTTGATTAACAGAAGCACATTTCTTCCTATTAACAGCATTTCTCCTCCTTCTTTTCTTCATTTTCTCAACATTCTTTTGATTACTAGTGATCTTAGGTACTAAAGTTTTAGCAACCCATTTAGCACCACTAGTTAAGCTCTTTCCACCTGTTGAATTGAAACTTTGAAAATTAGAACTAGGAGTTTTAAACACTTTCATCTTTTTGGAATCTTTTGAAGGTGAGGAAACTTCTTGCTTCTTTGGTTTATCATGAGAAAACCATCCATATCTATCCTTATATCTAGTTGTACCATTTGATGCATCTTTAGTTAGCGAAATTGAGCTAGACTTAGACACCTTAGGTATAAAGCTAGATTGAGAGCTAGATTTAGAAGCATTTGAATAGTCTTTTGGAAGTTTCACTTTGGTGTACTTTGTTTTGTGTGGGATCTCAGCTTGTTCTTTTATGACATGTTTCACAGGTGTAGCCACAAAGGTTTCTAACTTAATGGTCTTTGGTTCAGTCTTGACGAGTTTGGTCTTAACTCGTTTCTTTGAGTAATATGAAATTGGAGCTTTGGACGATGGTTTTTGAGATTCCATTTCTGTTTCCACTTTGATTTTGGTAGATTCAATCTTTTTCTCAGTTTCTGAATCAAAAATATTTTCTCCCTCCATGAATTTATCAAAATCAACCTTCGTGAAATCTTTTGAAAAAGAAATTTCAATGGAGATTGATTAATTTTAGATTTATTTGAAAATTTTGAGAAATCAGGAATCTTGGTGTCCAACTTCACATTATGGGTAGTCTCAGAAATTAGGTCAACTTGAACTGACACATCTTTGGTTTCACCAAAAAATTGAGTAGACGTATCAACACCTATACTAGCACTAGGCTTAGGGTTAACAACTAACTCATCAACATTGTTGCATGTGAAAAACCTATAAAAGTACCATATCAAAACTAAACTATGTGCAAGTTCGTCATTAGATAATTCAGATTGCACATAATCATCAGTACGACAAGTACATTCAAGAGAATCAGTCAAGGTCTGAGTGGAGGTATTGGTAGATGAATCACAGGTAGTTTGGGTAGAATTTTCTACTAAAGCACTTTGGTCAGTTTGAGTAGAAACATTCTCACAAACTTTCTTAGTATTAACAACAATACATTTATCCTCTAGATTCGGACTTTGAGACTTGAGGTGAGTAATAACTTGTTGTTGAGATTCCACCTTTTGTTGTAAACCTTCTATTTGCTTTTCCAAAAATGTGGTTGGAAAATACATTTTAGTTGGTTTAGGTGAAGTACCAATAGATTCTTGGTTTTGAAACTTTGATTCAATTTCTTCCAATTTGAAAATTGAAGATTGTTTAGTTTTGTATGAATCATTGATTGCATCATAATTAACCAAAAAATCTTGATTAGGTATTCTCTCAACTTCATCAGTCTCAAATTCGTCATCCAATGGACGAATAAATTGTTGTATCATACCAAGGCGAAGAAATTTTTCATCATACAGGGGTTCGATTTCCTCTTTGGCCTTTTGTAATGGTGTGATATTCTCAAATCCCAACCCGAGAAGAAGATCTGTTTTGTCAATCTTTGACTTGTTAAAATAGGCAGTGAAATTCAAGAGAGGATTTTGTTCAACTTTATATAGCTTTTCTTGATAGAAAAGTATATTCTTTTTAAATTCCTCAACTTGTTTTTCAAGATTCTCAATTTCAATGCCTTTAAGAAAACAATTATGATTTAAATCAGAAATCTTCCTTTCGAGTTCAACATTGTTTGGTTTGGCTTCTTGAAGCTTTTTATTGAGAATATCAACATCCATTTGTCTTGCATTTGCCCGAAGCCATTCATTGGTCTTTTGAATTTCAAGATCTTGATTGGTCTTTTCAAGATCATGAATGGTCTTTTCAAGATTTTGACATCTTTGTAATAACTTAGAATCAGGAGAGACATTCATCTCACATTCTTTAACCAACATTTTGTCTTTGTATGCTTGAAAGTCTTGTTTAATAGTATCATGTTCAAAAAGTAATTTTGAGTGTTCTTCAAGAAGATTTGAAAATTCACTTTTTGAAAATGCAATACTATTTTTCAACTTTTTGTTGTTGTTGGCTAAAGAACTGATATGATTTGTTAATTTAGATAAAGCTAATCTACAAGACTCTTTGTCCTTAATCAAAGAAAAAGTAGAGTCGAGATTTACCTCATCATCTGGGTATTCATCATCAGTGCTTTCTGCTTCAAGGACTTTGTTCTTGGCCAATCTCGCCATATAGCAAACATTAGCGGAGAGATCTTGATCTTCATCATCAGTGAGCAACAGCCATTTGTCATCTTCGGCAAGCAATGCATGTCCTGCTTCGACCTGTTTGGCTAATAGCATCTTCTGCTTGTAGTACTCATAGTTCCGCTTCTTGGGTTGTTTGCAATCAACAGCAAAATGTCCAGGAACTCCACAATTGTAGCACCTTTTGTCTGATGTCTTCCCCTTCTCAACTGCTTGTTTCTCATAAACATCCTTCTTTTCACCATATCTTGATCCATTGGCTTCACCTTGCTCATTGTTCCTTGGATGATAGTGTTCCTTCTTGGGAAATGCACTTGTTGAAGAAGTGCGGAGATTGTTGTTTGATGGCCTCGCTTTGTAAAATCTCTTCTTGAAATGCTTAGTTACTGCGGCAAGAGCTTGATATAGTTCATCTGAAACACCATCTCTTGTAGCCATTACATCATCTCCCTCCTCATCAGACGAAGAAACAACCACCATTTGCCTTTTAAGAGCTTCAGAAATCTTCTTCTCAACGATCAATGCCAAAGGATCAGAAGATACAACTTCTGGCATTTTGTTCGATGAAGCTTTGCTTAGGACTTGGTTTTCATTGAGTTTAAAGGATTCATATAGAGTATGAATGGTGAACTTGGTCAGGTTTTGATGTTGCTTGATTTGGGTTCCAAAATCTTCCCATTCTTGACCAAGGGCTTTGATAAACTTGATGTTTAACTCAATCTCAGTTTTCTTGACATTGTTCTTCCTTAGTTCATTTATGACATTGCAGAATCTGTAGTAAACTGCCTCAAGAGATTCATTTGGCATTTTGGAGAAGTTGTCAAACTCAGTCAAAATGTTGGTCAATCTGATTGTCGAAGTCACGTCAGCTCCTTCCATCTGTCTAGCCACCTCATCCCATATCTCTTTTGCTGTATCATAAGAATCAACAGACCCATAGATTTCATCCGGTAGAGCTCTGTATAAACATGACCTTGCTCTGTTATCTGCAGCTGTTCGATCCTTTTGCTCAGCATTCAAAAGTTCATGAGTTAGAATAACTGCATTAGTAGTGGGATGGCGATGAACAGCAAGTCCATTCAGAATGGAATCTTTCATCATATGACCATTTGTTTGACTTTCCACATAGTCCATGAATCTTTTCTTCCATAGTCCGTATGAACCACGGTAGAGAACTGGAGGTCTTGTATCAGAACCCAATGCCAATGCTTCACGAGAAGCCATTTGAGATTGATTTGAATTGAAAGATTGAATTGAATTTACAATGGCAAATGAAACGATCTTGGTAAGATCAGGAAATGAAACGATCTTGATTTAAACAGGAATTGAAACGATCTTGAAATGAATAGAAAATGAAACGATCTTGACAAAATCGTTCTGGGTGAGATCGTCTTGGTACTTTTTGATGAAAATTTGGTTAAGTATAAGAAATGAAACGATCTTGAAAATTGTTCTGAGCAAGATCGTCTTGGAACTTTAAAGAAAATTTGGTTAAGTATAGAAAGTGAAACGGTCTTGAAAACTAAAACGGTCTTGAAATGAAAAATGATCTTGGTTTGAAATTATTCAAGGAAATGAGACGATCTTGTTGAAGATCATCTTGGGTTTTGAAGGTATGACACGATCTGGATGAAAATCGTCTTAAGAAAAAAATGAAACGATCTTGGTTTGAGGATCGTTCTGGGTAAGAAGGAAATGAGACGATCTTGGTATGAAGATCGTCTTGTTTTCTTTCTTAAAAACTTCTAAGTGTTTGAAATGACCAAACCAATCCTTTTGGATTAATTAGCCAGAATCAACACTACCACAACACACTCTTTACTAAAACGATCTTGTGAGGATCGTCTTAATCAAGCCACAACTCACTGAACTAAAACGATCTTAGGAAGATCGTCTTGGTCATCTTCTTCATCTGAACATATTTCCAGAAAAACTCCATTAACAAGTTTAAAAACTTTGATATCTTATGAATTACTAGGAGTTAGATCACGAAATCACTTGCAAACTGTTTGAAATCATGTCCGCAACACGATTATGAACAAAATTCAACACAAAATTCAACAGATTCAAATCCCTGAAATTACGCGCCAAAACTCAAAATTCAATCTCGAGATTTAGATCGAATTGGAACTTGAAACTTGACAGGATTATGTTATCAATAACCTCGAATCTATTGAAGAACAAACAACTGTGATTTTATGAGATTTGATGTGTGAATTTTGAAGAACCAGTAGGTGAAATATTACGAACAGAATTTGAGATTAAAATTGATTTTGATGAAATTGTGAATGAATTCAGGTATGGATCGTCATCAGATTGATGTTTCTCTCTGATACCACTTGTTATAACACGATTTTAGCTACTGAATTCGATTCAACAATGGCGGTTTGATAGTGTGTGTTCTTGGTGTGTGTGTGTGTGTGTTTTGAGAGAGAAAGATCGATTAAACTGAAAGATTGGGATTAAAATGTGTAAGAAATGAAGTGTTGGTTATGATTTCTAAGGTATGAGGGCTATATATAGTCTAACAATACAACTATGCTAATTATCACAATTAGCCCCTCAACCTTAGTAATCATTTATCCATGACTTAACAACAAGAATGTCTTCTAATCTTAATTACAATTTATCACTATTTTTGGATTTCTAACACAAATACATCACTCTCAGAAGATAGTAAAGCAGTACTATGTGGTTCAGAATACTGAACCGTACTAGAACTGGTAGAAACATGATTCTTGGCATCCTGCTCAGCCAAGGCTCTTTCAGCTTTGTTCTCTTCAGTATATCTGAAGGCTCCATTAAAGGGAAGCAAGAGTATGACTGTGCAAGGTTTTGCCTTGTCTCAAGACCAAGATTAAATTTTCCCATTTAGAAGGTAAAATGTCACAAAATTTTTCCAACAAAATTTCTTTGTCTTTGGTTACACCCAGGGCTTTCAGTTGGTTTACCAGATTTGTAAATCTGATGTAGGTTTGAGTTAAAGACTCCCCAGGGATAGCAAAGAAAGACTCATATCTTTTGTTTAAAGCAACTTTTCTTGTGACAATTGTCTCATTCGTGCCTTCAAACTGTGTCATTAGTTCCTGCCACATTAATTTGGAATTTTCAAGTAAAACAAGAGTGGGCATAAGGGTTTCTGGAACAGCGTATAAAATCATATTTTGTAACTTGGTGTCCAGGTCTACAAGTCTATGATATTCCTCAGACCAATGATCCTTCTCCTTAGGTGACTGCCTAGGAGTCCCATCGGCATTTCTGACAACAGTAGAAGCATTCATAGGGACAAAGGGTCCTTCTTTTAAGATATCTGGTAAATGTCTCTCAACACCAGCAATATACTTAAGCATGCACGCTTTCCATGTTTGAAAGTTTTCACTGTTCCCATCAAACTTGGGAACAGGATTATTTGAAAAGTGTACGTGAACATTGTGTGATGGTATATTGTTGTTGATGATAGGGGGTGGGGTAGCATTATTAGGTCAGGTCGTTCTTGTTCAAAGTCAGCCATCTATGCAGATCAAAGGTTAATGAATTGATAAAATTCAACCTTGCTGCTCTGATACCAATTGTGAGTCCCAAACAATAGATGGTTAATTAAACCCGACTGGCAAGTACAACTGATCTTGATGGACAAGTTCAGTCTATGATCCAGATATGGATAACAAGAAACAATTAACTTGATATAAAATGTAAGAACAAAAAGGAGGCTGAAACTATATAAAGATATTTATATGTATAGTCAAGTATGTAGCATTAAGACACGTTGTTTCCTTTCTAATGTATTTGATTTATTGATATATAAACAAATACAAGGATTGTTGCGGAACAAAGATAAACACCCAAGTGTAAGTATCTAAACAATCCTGAAAAACAAGTGATCTAAATAACTTGGAAATACTCGTAAGTTTACTTAGAGTATATCTCACAAGTTGCAATGCTAAAGTTTCAAGCTTTTTGCAAGTTGTGAGAAGACTTTGTATTTATAGACCAAGTCCATGATGATGTGGACAAGATCGTACAAATGTGGTTGTAAGCATTTAAGGAATTAAACCTAATTCCTTACATGCTTATAAAAAGGAAGAGTATATAAGTCAGTTGATGTGACTTATAATACTATGTTCCAAACCTATACTTTTAACTTGTACCTTTTATTAATAGATAAATCTATTAACTGGGTAAAGGTATGTAAAGTATAAAGTCTTCCTCGTAATCAGTGTAAAGTGTTGTTAATACTTTATACTGAGATGCTTCAGTCTTCGATCTGGTAGAATCACTCTTTGCTCGCTTCTGAGATGATTCTCTTCTTCATACTTCAGTCTTTGACTTCAGAATGAATGCTTCAGATTTATCTCGATCTGAACTGAAGTGAAGCTTCAGTGAAGGAATTCTGAGACATCTCAGAATTCTGTACAGACGTCTTCACTAAACTTCAAGCTATTTCTGAACAAATTATACTTAGTCGATTTACAACTTAAACAAAAACTTGTATTTCAGACTTACAAACTTGTATAGATAGAAGTCTGGAATGCATGCACTATTTCAGAACAAATAGGGGGAATTTGTTAGGTCAGAAATCGACTAAGTATAATTTGTTCAGAAATAGCTTGAAGTTTAGTGAAGACGTCTGTACAGAATTCTGAGATGTCTCAGAATTCCTTCACTGAAGCTTCACTTCAGTTCAGATTGAGATAAATCTGAAGCATTCATTCTGAAGTCAAAGACTGAAGTATGAAGAAGAGAATCATCTCAGAAGCAAGCAAAGAGTGATTCTACCAGATCGAAGACTGAAGCATCTCAGTATAAAGTATTAACAACACTTTACACTGATTACGAGGAAGACTTTATACTTTACATACCTTTACCCAGTTAATAGATTTATCTATTAATAAAAGGTACAAGTTAAAAGTATAGGTTTGGAACATAGTACTATAAGTCACATCAACTGACTTATATACTCTTCCTTTTTATAAGCATGTAAGGAATTAGGTTTAATTCCTTAAATGCTTATAACCACATTTGTACGATCTTGTCCACATCATCATGGACTTGGTCTATAAATACAAAGTCTTCTCACAACTTGCAAAGAGCTTGAAACTTTAGCATTGCAACTTGTGAGATATACTCTAAGTAAACTTACGAGTATTTCCAAGTTATTTAGATCACTTGTTTTTCAGGATTGTTTAGATACTTACACTTGGGTGTTTATCTTTGTTCCGCAACAATCCTTGTATTTGTTTATATATCAATAAATCATATACATTAGAAAGGAAACAACGTTTCTCAATGCTACATACTTGACTATACATATAAATATCTTTTTATAGTTTCAGCCTCCTTTTTGTTCTTACATTTTATATCAAGTTAATTGTTTCTTGTTATCCATATCTGGATCGTAGACTGAACTTTTCCATCAAGATCAGTTGTACTTGCCAGTCGGGTTTAATTAACCATCTATTGTTTGGGACTCACAGAAACTTTTTCTAGTTTTAGTAATTAAGTCGTGACAAACCCCCAACAATCTTAGAATTACACCTAGCTGCATTCTTAGACATAGTCACTGAGAACGATCCTGGTCTTACCTATTTGCTATACTATAAACGATCGGGTCCACTGCTCCGTGAGTGAGTGTAGTAGAGAAGTTAACCTTGTAATAAATAAATTTAAAACTTGTTAGGAATTTAAGTTAACAAATCTCGCTCATCAAGTTTTTGGCGCCGCTGCCAGGGACTATTCACTTAGGAATATAGTTAGGTTAGGGTAATTCGACCTTTTTCGTGTTTACACGGAAGAGTTAGTTTTAGTCTTTTTAGGATTAGTTTAGTTTAGGTTGTTTTTACTTTTTCCTAAAATTTGAAAAACCATAAAAATTTTAAAAATACAAAAATATCTTTCTTTTACTTGTCTAGATTAATTTTAGTTTCTGTCATTTTTTTTATCAATAAATTGTTGTTTTTCACGGGTATAGCTAGTGTTTGTTTTACAGGCTTAGTACTACCTATGGGAACCTCAACTCAAGTCTATTCTCATGTTATGTACTGTGATATGAGTCGGTTCAAGCAGTACGAATGGGAATCCTGGGAAGAAGCTTGGAAGAGAATGAAGCAGTTGGTTGAAGACTATCAATATGACAAACCTCAAATATATGAATATATTCCATGGTATTATGATGGTTTGAATCGCGACACCCAAAAGATCTTGGATAATGCTTGCGGTCACTATTTTCTCAAGTTCTCACCAAGAAAAGCTTTCGTTTTCTTGGAAGGAAGTACACAAGTTGAGAGCATGATTCAAGAAGATCAGACAACTGAAGAGAAGGCACAACAAATCCAAGAGTCTGTTCAAACTGGTGCAATAGAAGATAAAGAGGAAACCGGATGCAAGCAGGAGCTTAACGGAGGAGAAATGGACGAAATCGAGAAATTTGACAACATATCGGAACCTCCAGCGCCGCTGGTCCTTCAGGCCAGCGCCGCTGGGAGCCCCGACAGCAGCCCGGATTTACAAGAAATTTCATTTTTAGCTCATTTTGAAGGTGCCGACAAAGCCCAAACCGATAGTAAATGCAAAATCAATCGAAAAGAGGCTACTTCAAGCACCGAGGAGGGGACAATCTTTCAAGAAGTCGTGATTGAACAAGAGCATGTGATCCCGAAACAAGAGGAGCCGAATAAAAGGAGTCGCGTTGATCAAAGTGAAGCATCACATCCGGAACCAAACTAGAGGAAGCTTGTCGATGTGGATATCGTTTCGTCAACTGTTGGTGAAGTGCAGGTCATACGGGAGCCAATCGAAGAAGGAACAGAAGACATTAAAGAGTCAGACACTGTTGCGGAAGGACCAGCGCCGCTGGTGACCACAACCAGCGCCGCTGGCAGCTCCAGTTCGCGCGAAAACTCGTTTTTTGTTCCACCATTGAATGTCATTACACCTGAGGCTGTTACAAACGCAAAATCAATTTACTTGGGGCTGAATCGAGCAAATGAGTTGCCAGAAACGAGGCAAAAGGTGAAGAAACTCCGACTAAGAACGAGGGACTTGCCATTCCTTCACCTTATCATGGGACGACAATGACGCGTGCTACCTAACCACCCGTAGGAGATACAAAAGTTGCAGATCGGGTCACATGTCATGTCGAATGTGAGGATTTCTCACCTTTCAAACGTAGACTACCCAACACTTAAGTGTGAGGGAGTCTATAATCCCACTGACTCGAGACAAAGTGAATCATATGTTCACTTATTCAGGTAAGTTTTCTGAACCCTCTCTCAGTTTTATATTTATACCTGAGAATAGTTGGTAGGTCCCGGAGATTGAAAGCTTAAAAGTCGAGAAGAAGATCGAAGAACTAGAAACTGACCCAGACGGAAGCAGCGCCGCTCCCATTGGGGAGCTGATGCAGACGGAAATTTGGGATAAATAATCGAACCTGTTGATTCAAAGAATACCAGGAACGATTCTTCTAAACTTCGTTGATTCAAGATGAATACCGAAATTAGGAAAAAATCAAACTATCACACAATGATAGAGAGAAAAATGATTTTTGATTAAACTGAAAACTGATCATTACATTAGGTTTAGAATCATATAAAAAGGGCTGCAAAATTCGTACGGGCCTAAAAACATAAATGGGCCGAAAGTTATAACAAAATAAAGGTCCAAAAAAACCCGAAAAAAACATAAAAATGTCCAAAACTCATAGAAAAAGGCCGTTTCGGGGCTCGAAGGTCGACCTAGGCGGTTTGCAGCTTGATGCGTCTCGTTTCTGCGGTCGTTTTGACTGGTCATACGCCCGAAACGGAGCCCTGTAGCTCAAGTTATGCCCAATTTAGTGAGGCACCCTTTGAAGCCTTGTCTTGGGCTTCCAAATACAACATGGCTTTCTCAACTATACTTGGGCCTGCATCATTCCCTCCTGGATAGACAAAATTCGTCCTCGAATTCACAATAGGCTCGTCATCAGAAGAATCACCATGATAAGGCAACAAATGCTTCACATTAAACACATCAGAACAACGAATATGGCTAGGCATCTTGAGACGGTAAGCATTAGAGTTTATTTTCTGCACAACTTCAACAGGACCTATCTTCTTGGCGGATAGCTTGTTGTAATCTCCAACTGGGAATCGATCGTTAGTCAAAACAGCCCAAACAAAGTCACCTTCTTCAAAATCAACTTGTCTTCGCTTCTGATCAGCAGTTTTCTTGTAATTGGCATTGGCTTGGACCAAATTATCATGAACAGCTTTGTGAACTTCATGTAACCCTTCAACAAAATCTTGAACTTTCTTTGGAATAGAACCAGAAACAGGAACTGTCATTAAATCAAGTGGTCCTCTGGGCTGAGATGAATAAACGACCTGAAATGGACTAAAACCAGTACCGCGGTTAACAGCATGATTATGAGCAAACTCAGCTTGACACAACTTCTGATCCCATGCCTTGACATGATCACCAACTAAACACCTCAATAAATTACCAAGTGATCGATTAACAACTTCGGTGTGCCCATAAGTTTGGGGATGATAGGCACTACTAAAATTGAGCTGAGTATTCACCATCTTCCATAACGTACGCCAAAAGTGACTCAGAAATCGAGTATCTCGATCAGAAACAATAGAAGAAGGTAAACCATGCAAGCGATAAACATCACGAAAGAAGAGTTGTGCAACATTAACAGTATCAGTTGTCTTCTTGCAAGGAATAAAATGGACCATCTTAGAAAACCGATCAACAACAACAAAGATAGAATCATTACCTCTCTGAGTACGAGGCAACCCCAACACAAAATCCATACTAATATCAACCCATGGCTGCGAAGGAACAGGCAAAGGAATATAGAGACCTGCATTGGTAGTTGTGCCCTTAGAAACTTGACAAATACGACATCGCTTGACATAGCGATCAACTTCTTTCCTCTTGGTAGGCCAGAAATAAGAAGCTTGCACCAACTGTAACGTACGATCACGACCAACATGCCCTTCACCATGTAACTCCTTAATGATTTTCAAGCGAAGACTGGAATCAGGAATACATAACTGATTGCCTTTGAAAAGAAAGCCATCATGTATCAGAAAATCTGATTTCTGCCCAGATTGCACATCCTGCACAATAACTGAAAAATATGGGTCAATGATTAACTGCTCACGAATAACATCCAGACCCGGCACATCACCTCTCATAGATACAAGCAGATTACTCCTTCTGCTCAGTACATCAACAACTCTATTTGAAACACCAGTCTTCTAGCCAACGACCATGCCTATGAGATACTTTATCTTGTGTGCGTATATGCCTTAAAGAATCATGATCAGTGAACAAAACAAATTCCTTATGAAACAAATAATGACGCCAAGGCTTTACAGCTTGGACCCCTGCATAAAACTCCAAATCATAAGTGTTATACCTCAATTTTGGTCCAGTCAATTTTTCACTGAAATAAGCAACATGCCTACCACCCAGAACCCCACCAATTCCAACCTTTGAAGCATCAGTATGAAGTTCAAAAACTTGAGAAAAATCAGGCAATACCAGAATTGGTGCTGTAGTGAGCTTGTCCTTGATAGCTTGAAAAGCCAACTCTGCCTCTTCGGTCCATACAAGTGTCTTCCCCTTCATGCAATCTGTCACTAGAGCCATAATAGAACTGAAATGGGGAATGAACCGCCTATAAAAAGAAGCAAGTCCATGAAAACTACGAACTTCAGTAATGGTAGTAGGAGTTGGCCAGTTTTGAACTGCTGCTACTTTAGACTCATCCACCTGTATCCCATCACCAGAAACAACATACCCTAAAAACAAGACTTTAGGGGTCATGAACACACACTTTTTTGTGGCTGCATAGAAACTATCCCTGCGAAGTAAGGCCAAAACTTGCCTAACATGCATGACATGCTCATCAAAAGAATCACTATAAATAAGAATATCGTCAAAATACACAACCACAAACTTTCCAATAAAAGGCCTAAGCAACTGATTCATCACACGCATAAAAGTACTTGGTGCGTTTGATAAACCAAAAGGCATCACCAACCATTCATATAATCCTTCACGAGTCTTGAAGGCAGTTTTCCATTCATCACCAGGTCTAATACGAATTTGATAGTACCCACTTTTCAAATCTAACGTTGTAAAAATTGTAGCACCACTAATCTGATCAAGCAAATCATCTAATCGAGGAATAGGAAATTTGTACCTCACGGTGATCTTGTTAATTGCTCGACTATCAACACACATACGCCAAGTGCCATCTTTCTTTGGAGTCAATAAAGCAGGAACAGCACAAGGACTCATAATTTCGTGAACATGGCCCTTACAAACTAACTCTTCAACCTGCCTGCGCAATTCTTCATGCTCACTTGGACTCATCCTGTAATGTGGCCTGTTAGGCAATTGTGAACCAGGCTCTAAATGAATATGATGTTGGATGTCACGCAAAGGTGGCAATCCATCAGGCAACTCATCTGGAAAAACATCTGAAAATTCCTTAAGTAAAGGAACCATGGCATCAGGAACATTGCCATCCTCAACCACTTCTTTACCTATCAACACAAAAATATCATCGTCCTCCTCCAACTCATCCTCAAACTGAGAAAGAGTTAACAGGGTACCAGTGGGTTTTGTGGCTACAACCTTAGGCTTGCTAGGCAACAAAGTGATCTTCACATTATCAATCAGGAAACTATAAGTATTTTTTTCTCCCATTATGTTCTACATTACGATCATATTCCCAAGGTCTACCCAACAACAAATGACATGCATCCATGGGAACTACATCACACCAGACATCATCCTTATATTGTTTACCAACAGAAAAAGGAACAAGAGAACGTTTAGATACTGTTACCTCGCCTCCTTTCTTAAGCCACTGAAGCTTGTAAGGCTTAGGGTGATTTTCTGTCTTCAAAGCCAACTTCTTGATAGCCTCTTCAGAAACCAAGTTATCACAACTTCCTGGATCAACAACAAAACTGCAAACCTTCCCATACACGGTACATGTTGAATGGAATATGTTATGTCTAAGCCAGTCATCTTCATTGGCCTTTGGTGTATAACACGATCGTCTAACCACCAAATTCACTCCAACATCTCCAGCCACCTCTACTTCTTCATACTCAGGCTCTTCATCAAACACTGGGCTTCTTCATAATCGCCATCAGCCTCATCACCATCTTCCCACTCATCTGGTTCAACAAACAAGTTCTTTTTCCCAGCCTTCTTACATTCTGACTGACGATGGCCAGACTCTCCGCAGTTAAAACACTTCAAACCACTGGTAGTTACCCCTTTTGAAACTGGTCCAGTATTGCCACCCCCTTGTTTTGTTTGATTAGGGGTAAAACGAGATGTCGAGTCCCCGAACCTGAACTACCTCCTGGTATGGTAAAAGATGAACCACCAATACGTCGGTTCTATTTCTCATTTGCTAAGACACGTTGATGTGCTTTAGAAAGTTTTACAGGATCAAACATGTTAACAAAGTCCATAATCTGGACCCTCAACCCGCCAATGTAACGAGAGACAAGTTGTTCTTCTGTCTCTTGAATATCATTTCTTGCAATTAATTGATAGAATTCAGTGGTGTAATCTTCAAACAGATTTAGAACCCTGTTTCAGATTCTGCAACTGCTGGTACATTAAACGTTGATAATTATGTTAGAAATATAAATATGGTGTTTAATTGTAAATTCTAGTATTGGAAGGGGTATTAGTGTTAAGTTAGTGATTAGTATAAATACCCCTCTTATAAGTCATTTATGACTAACCCTTGTATTAAATTGTAACCTTTTGACCATTTATGCTATCCAATCTTCCCTGCCATCTCTACTTTCTCTCTCTACTTTCTCACACTGAAACCGCCATTAACACACACATAAGCTCAAATTCTGCACTTTACATTTGGTATCAGAGCACAATCAGCGTATCTGAACGATCCACAAGCTTAATTGAAGCTTATTTTGTGCTTATTTTCTGAATTTAGCTTATTTTCTGAAAGGTCTATTTGCCGAGATTACTGTTTGAGTAATTTCTGCAAAATTAGTGTGTTTGTTGTAGAAATTTGTTCACCGATCGATTAGTTGTTAGTATATCATCATTCTGTATCGATTTCAGATTTCAATTTCATCATTTGATCACATTTCGTGAAAGCTCGGCAAATGAAGGTTTCAGTGGGATTTGATTCTGATTGAAATTAGTTGTTATTTTGTTCGAGGATTTGTTCGCGATCAGTTTCTGAGAATTTTGATATAAATTTCAAGTTGTAACTCGCAAAAATGAAGAAGATATCAATGATTTTTAGAAATCTCGGCGTTTGAGTGTTTGGCTGAACGAAGAAGAAGACTAGTAACCGACTATTTTGTCGTGTAGTGAAAACTCGTGTTTGCAGAGGTTTTTGGCTAAGGTTAATCTTACTTGTACTATTTGCAGAGATTTTATCTCGGCAAATACGTGTTTTAACAAATCTTTGCTAAGTGGTGGAGCTACTTGTTCTATTTGCAGAGAATTTTGCTCGGCAAATAGGTGTTACAAGAAAATTTGGTTAAGTATTGGTGCTCATTGTTCTATTTGCAGAGAATTTTGCTCGGCAAATAGTTGTTTCAAGAAACTTTGGTTCAGTATTGGTGCTCATTGTTCTATTTGCAGAGAATTTTGCTCAGCAAATAGTTGTTTCAAGAAAAGTTGGTTAAGTATTGGTGCTAATTGTTCTATTTGTAGAGAATTTTGCTCGGCAAATAGTTGTTTCAAGAAAAGTCGGTTAAGTGTGGTGCTCATTGTTCTGTTTGCAGAGATTTATTCTCGGCAAATACTTGTGTTGACTGAATTTGGCTAAGTGTTGATTCTGGTCACACTATTTGCAGAGATATTATCTCGGCAAATAGTTATTTCAACAAAATTCAACCAAGTGTTTTGAGATCGAGTTCTATTTGTACCATTTGCCGAAGAATTTTCTCGGCAAACTGTTGAAGTTGGTTGATCAGTGTGATCGAGTAGTGACTTGGCTGTTTGTTCTATTTGCCGAAGAAAAACCTCGGCACTTAGTTGATTTAGAGTTGTCAAATTTTCATTTTTCAAGAAAATTGATTCAAAATCATTTTTGATCAATATTCTTCAAGTGGGCAGAAAATAAAAATTTTCAAAATTTTTTGGTCCATTTGCCGAGATTTTTGCTCGGCATTCTATACAAATAGAAAATCAAATTTTTTTTACGTCTTTTATTGTTTAAAGGACAAGAAGTTTTATTTAGGCTAAAATTTTGTTTTGGATTTCAAAATCATTTGGGCTTAAAATTTTGTTTTGGATTTCAAAATCATTTGGGCTTAAAATTTTGTTTGGGCCGATGTTTTTGTTTTCTTTAAGGTTGGACTAGTTTGTTGTTGGACTCAAGGGTTTAAATTTTTTTTGGGGCTGCATAAAATTGTTTTGTGGACTTACATATTTTTAATTGGACTGAATTTTCTTTCATTGGGTTGTCATCAAAATTAATTTCAAAATGCCTATCACGTTCAAGTATAAACCAAGCACAGAGTCGTATCATCTTCATGAAAGTCGAGAGTGTTCATGTGTTCGAGGTCATGCTTGTGTTATTCAAATGCTACAAAAGTTTACGGAATATTTCGAGAATTACAGGGATCTTCGGAAGGAACATGAGAGTCTTAAATCTGTTAATGATCAACTCAAATCTGAAAACAAAAAGCTCTCCTTTGTTAATGATCTCAGTTTGACTAACATGGCAAGTCTTCAATCTGAAGTTAACCAACTCAAATCTGATAATAAAGCACTTAAATCTGCAAATGATCTCTTTTTGTCCAACAAGGAAAGTCTTCAAAAAGAAAATGATCATTTGCAATCCAAGATTTCTAAATTGACAAATGAGTTGGACAATTCTTTCACAGAGCTCAATCAAAATATTTTGGACACTCAAATCAAAGAACTTGTTTGGCAACAAAAGATTTCTGAGTTTAACCATGAGTTGCAAAATAAGTCAACCATTTTTGTGAGCAAAGAGCGAACATTTTTCAAAGTTTTTGAACAACTTCAAATTGATGTTCTTTTTCATTTTTTTAGAAAAATTCAAAAAGATTTTCTCTTTTCATCATTTTTTTTAGAAAAATTCAAAAAGATTTTCTCTTTTCATCATTTTTTTTGAAAAATTCAAAAAGATTTTATTTTTTCATCATTTTTTTTAGAAAAATTCAAAAAGATTTTCATTTTCTTATTTTAAAAAAAAAATCCAAAAAGATTTTCTCTTTTCATCATTTTTATGAAAAATTCAAAAAGATTTTCTCTTTTCATCATTTTTTTTAGAAAAATTCAAAAAGATTTTCTCTTTTCATCATTTTTTTTAGAAAAATTCAAAAAGATTTTCTCTTTTCATCATTTTTTTTAGAAAAATTCAAAAAGATTTTCTCTTTTCATCATTTTTTTTAGAAAAATTCAAAAAGATTTTCTTTTTCATATTTTTTTTGAAAAATTCAAAAAGATTTTCTCTTTTCATCATTTTTTTTAGAAAAATTCAAAAAGATTTTCTCTTTTCATATTTTTTTTGAAAAATTCAAAAAGATTTTCTCTTTTCATCATTTTTTTTAGAAAAATTCAAAAAGATTTTCATTTTCTTATTTTAAAAAAAAAATCCAAAAAGATTTTCTCTTTTCATCATTTTTTTTAGAAAAATTCAAAAAGATTTTCATTTTCTTATTTTAGAAAAATTCAAAAAGATTTTCATTTTCTTATTTTAAAAAAAAAATCCAAAAAGATTTTCTCTTTTCATCATTTTTACTTTGTCTTTTAAGTTTCTCACATAATATTAGGATGAGATGCAAGGCATCGAACACCTTTGTGTACTGCCTTTGTAGTCTCATTTTTTAATGTTTGTGAGCAACTTTCAAACTTTTACTCACCCTTTATATGCAAAACCTTTTGAAAGAAAGGTTTCTCAGTTTACTAATTACTCCTTGGAAAAGGGTAAAAAGTACGCTAAGAAATCAAATTTTGATGGAACAACTACTTTTGTCTCTTTTCTATCCTTTGAGGATAATTCTAAACATATTTTGCAAGCCAAATCTCAGTTGACTAAATCTAAATGGAAACCGATTTTAAAAGATCAGTCATCTGAGTCAAAATCATTCAAATATTCTTTTTCAGAACTTTTTGATCTTGCACCAAAACCTGTGAAAGCAGTCGTGCAAAAAGTGAATGATTTTGGTTTGAAAAATCATTTTTCAACTCAATCTCTTAAGATTGACAAGTTTTCAAAGAAATCAAATGATTTTTCACCATTGCTTCCACGAAAAATCCTTTCAACTAAACCACCGGGTTTTAGTTCTCCGTGGAATGCAACTTCGATTCATCAAATCGATGAGACTTACATCTGGTCTTTAAAGAATTCAAAAACCATTGGACCCAATCTCAAATGGGTTCCAAAAGTGCTTTCCAACTGATTTGATGAATAATGGCTTATGCACACATCAGTGTATAACCCGTTCTAAAACCGTTTTTATTATTTCATCATTTTTTTTAGAAAAATTCAAAAAGATTTTCATTTTCTTATTTTAAAAAAAAAATCCAAAAAGATTTTCTCTTTTCATCATTTTTACTTTGTCTTTTAAGTTTCTCACATAATATTAGGATGAGATGCAAGGCATCGAACACCTTTGTGTACTGCCTTTGTAGTCTCATTTTTTAATGTTTGTGAGCAACTTTCAAACTTTTACTCACCCTTTATATGCAAAACCTTTGTTTATATCATGCATATATTTAGGGAGAGTTTGTTTATTAAACCAAAACTTCCAAGTGTTCAAACTCGTTTTCCATTTTTAAACACTTTGGATGATTTTCAAACCATTTTCGATCAAATTCAAAGAAGTTCGGTGTTAGATTTGCACATGAGAGTTTAGGCCACTCATAAATACTCCATGATCTTGTCATCGCCTATGAGATCTAACCCTGGAGTTAAATTCTCTATTCTAGATTGTGAGGGTATATGAGTGAGATGAAGTTTGTGCAAATAGGACATGAGGGAGTAGTCGAAAAGTGAGAGGTTACGGTGATATGATGTGAGAAAGGGCTAAAAGAAATAAAAGCCCTCCCCAAAATTCTTAAAAAGCCGGGTCAACACGTTCCTATCGGATTTCATTTGTTGATTTCTCGATATTGAAGAAGACTTCATGGACCCAGTGAAGCAATGCACATCTTTACCTAGCCACTCAAGTATTTCTTAACAACTGCTTGTTTTATTCTCACGGAGATTTTCACATTTCTATCGACTCTTCATTTGGAAGACGTTGATATTGAAAAAGGGAGACACTCTGCTCCGGTCCCCGACTTCATTTGATCACTTATCGAGTCTAGAGCGTACTTGATATATCTTTTCATTTGACTAGGACACATAGAGTCTTTATATGTCTTTGTGACATTGCATATCTTTGTGATATTTCCGGAACATTCGTAGTGATATCATATTTTTGATATTCCACGATGATCGAATGGAAATCCTACCAATGCTAACATCTTTTCCAACGTTGAACGTAGGTCTCACATTTTCATTTTATGAATTTGTTGAGTAAACGAGAAGTCTATGTGACCTCGGATTTATTTCCCAAAAGTCTTTGAGGATAGTAAGACATGGTTATCGAACGCCTTTGTGACACTAACCATGGATTACATTCTTTAAAGCAATCTATCGGTTGAAAAGCCATAGACCGAACCATTTAGAGAAAAGCTTTGTGCATTTCTCGATGATAATGGGAAGTCCTAACAATAGTAATCGTATTTTTAGGCCACACCATTAATCCTTTCGATTTTTGGTTGTGTCAACGGATCATTTTTATCCGGATTTCATTTCTCTTCACACAAACACAAAGAACACCAACACCATATAAAAATCTTTTTCCAACAACGCAACCTTACATTCTAGTTCACCAATAGGTTCATTGGGAATTGGGAATTGGGTTGGGTTCATTTGCTTGCTTGTTGTTTGTTGGCATCTACCGTTTATGCTATCAATCATTATTGTATGATGAAACCGTTTCACATTTTCATCATAAGGGGGAGAAATGATTATATGATTGATAGATAGAGTTCAAGGATATAGGTAGAATTTGATTGGTAGAATTTGTTCGAGGATAATTCATAGTGTTTGGTTGTTCAAAGGATCGTTAGTTTAGGTGAAGAGAGTGAATAATTATCGTGATAAGTTGAAAGATTGTTTCAAGATCGAGAATATTCAAGATGATGTACATGGTCGATATTTGAAAGATTTATTGAATAATTGACCATTTGTTTGATGATTAGAAAAATTTGAGATTGAATGAAGATTGTTCTTTTGATAGATACTTGGATTGTTAAGATCCAAAGATTGTTCATTTTAGGGGGAGCAAGAGAAAACTCATAATTTGTTAAATATGCTCCGAAATGATTGTTTGTTCGAGGGGGAGCAAGAGATTAAAGATTTGTTATTGAATAATTTGCTCCGAGATAGTTGTTTGATTGAGGGGAAGCAAATGTTAATTGATCAAAGAATCAAGTGCTCCAAGATGTTTATTGATTCAGAGACAAGTTAGACCAAGAATTGAAGTTTTAAAGTCAAATCAAATTTCCGCATTCCAAAACCAAGCTTCCGAAATGCCAAGAGATTTCAAAGTCAAAACCAAGCTTCCGCAAAGCCAAAAGAATTCAAAGTTAAATCAAGCTTCCGCAATACCAAAAGAATTCAAGGAATTCAAAGTCAAAACCAAGCTTTCGCATGCTACTCAAAGTTCAAGTTACTTCTCCAAGCAACATCAAGTTGAAATCAACACTCAAAAGTTTAGGTTGTGAAAGCTCAAAAGCTACAAAGATTTCAAGGATGCTTCCAAAGTATTCAAAGTTGCAAGAGAAGATCAAGTTTTAGAAAGTCATCGTCAAGAATATTTGTTTGTTGAGAAGATTCAAAGTCAAGGTTGATACAAGACGTAGAAGACAATGAGAAAGCTTCAAAGTCCAATCAACATTGAAAATTTTCAACAAATGGGCTCATCATGTTTATTTAAAGACTGAAGACGATGCAACATTTACAATTCAACACCAAGGGGGAGATTGTTAGAAATATAAATATGGTGTTTAATTGTAAATTCTAGTATTGGAAGGGGTATTAGTGTTAAGTTAGTGATTAGTATAAATACCCCTCTTATAAGTCATTTATGACTAACCCTTGTATTAAATTGTAACCTTTTGACCATTTATGCTATCCAATCTTCCCTGCCATCTCTACTTTCTCTCTCTACTTTCTCACACTAGAACCGCCATTAACACACACATAAACACACACATAAGCTCAAATTCTGCACTTTACAAATTATGAGGAATAAAGTTGGCCCACATACACTTCTTCATCTTCTCCCAGGTTCTGACTTTTGGCTTTCCAACTCTCACCCGTGTAAGTTTCAATTGTTGCCACCAAGCAGATGCCCTACCACGAAGCCTAGTAGCAATTAGTGAGACTTTCTTGTCTTCTGGAACCCCCTTGAATTCGAAAACTTCTTCAACAACAGCAAGCCAATCAATGAAATTTTCTGGGTTCAAAGTATCACCATCAAACTCAGGAATACTGGTTCTTATTCCAGACTCCCAACGGCTATTATTACTCCGTTGATTTGGTTCTGGATCTTCATCAGAAGATGAACGGTCACCACCACCACCAAATGGATTTTCATCTTCATCTATGTAATGATTACGATTATGACGCCCTCTTTGATTCATCATGGCATTCATCTGATTAATCAAATCATCAGCAAATCAATACAACCGCCCCTCCAATCGCCCCTCCAATCTTTCTGTAATTCGCTCCTCCAAATCCTGCTCATGCACATCATTAACATTTCTTGTTCTCCTGGGAGGCATATAGACCAGGAATTTAGGCTTTGATACCACCTGACGCAGACGAAAATTTGGGATAAATAATCAAACCTGTTGATTCAAAGAATACCAGGAACGATTCTTCTAAACTTCGTTGATTCAAGATGAATACCGAAATTAGGAAAAAATCAAACTATCACACATTGATAGAGAGAAAAATGATTTTTGATTAAACTGAAAACTGATCATTACATTAGGTTTAGAATCATATAAAAAGGGCTGCAAAATTCGTACGGGCCTAAAAACATAAATGGGCCGAAAGTTATAACAAAATAAAGGTCCAAAAAAACCCGAAAAAAACATAAAAATTTCCAAAACTTATAAAAAAAAGGCCATTTCGGGGCTCGAAGGTCGACCTATGCAATTTGCAGCTTGATGCGTCTCGTTTCTGCGGTCGTTTTGACTGGTTATACGCCCAAAACGGAGCCCTGTAGCTCAAGTTATGCCCAATTTAGTGAGGCACCCTTTGAAGCCTTGTCTTGGGCTTCCAAATACAACATGGCTTTCTCAACTATACTTGGGCCCGTATCAGGAGCGCCACTGGTGGCTTCAGGATAGCAACCAGCGCCGCTGGGGAGACCACCAGCGCCGCTCGTGGCTACAGATCAGCAGCCAGCGCCGCTGGGCAGCCCAACCAGCGTCGCTGGCAGCCCCGTTTCAGACACAATCGCGTTCTGAGTTTGTTTTGACCCCGGAATGGACTTCCAATCAGATCCTGATCATTTTTCTAAAACTAACGGAGCGTGAAACAGGTAAGCATTCGAACTTATTTGTTTTATTATATGCTAACATGCTTTCCTTAGATTTGTTTGCAGGAGTGCCAAAGTCGCTGACATATTTCAAGAAGATAATGGCACGAAAGAAGGAGCCGGACAAATGGGATACGGCTCTCAAAATGGAGGAATGTGAGGACACAAGTCGGGATGATTTGCAACCCAAGTCGGGTTATTCAGGGAGCTTTCTAACCTTTTATGCTTTAAATAGTTTTGAATGCATTGAATCGGTTAATATTAGGGCTAGTAGTAATTTTATGCATTATTGTTTATTCTTTAAACTAGACCCGGACCCTTTAGCTCCCGACCCTTTAGAATGGATGGACATAAGCCTTAACATGAAATACTTAAAGGTTCCGTGTCATAAGGGTATTCTTGAAATGGTATATGTTAGGATGAAAGGATATATTTTTAAGATGAGTTTTGTAAAGAAAATGAATAATTTTTACGTCTTAAAAATGAATTTCGTTAAGGTGAAGGAAATGGATTGGGTAATGGTCAAGATTATATTCACATTCTATTCATCTTATTCACGTAAACCGCCCGACACTTTAAGTGTGGGGGCGTTTAAGACCCCACCTTGGTAACCTTTGAGGAATGAGTCCGGCTGAAGACTCGGTAAATTTAGCGCTTCTTGGGAGGCAACCCATGTTTATGTTTTAATGTTTTAGTCTAGTTTGTTTAGTTTATTTATGAGTACAATAATATTGCTTCTTGTTCTATGTGGGTTGAACAAGCAAGTAATCGTGTGTTTCATTTTTGTTTTGTCTTTTCAATTTTGATATTTTGATTTAGATGTGCAGACGACAGGTTAATCATGAGCTTTGTAGATCATTGCAAGTGCTGAGGAGGAGAACATCAAGGAACAAGGTTACACAAGCTCAAAGAGGTGTAGTGATGGTTTGGAGAAGCATCGGTTCGAGATTCAACACTCAAGGCGGAGGAGAAATGATTGATATGAAGAGTTTGGCGCTGTCTTGGTATTTTGGCCATAACTTTTTTCATCCGATGTCCGTTTTCGATGAGTGACCAGGCCACGGAACCGCGAGAGGAAGAGATACAACTTTGATTTTGAGCAGATTTGGTCATTCAGGACTCTCCAGCGCCGCTGGTCCCACTTAAGCGCCGCTGGGAGCAGCAGATACATTCCCAGCGCCGCTCAGCCTTTCGCCAGCGCCGCTCAGAGGTCCAGTGGCAGTTCGAACTTCATTTTAAACCTTGTAAACACATTCCTAACCCCTATCAATCACCCAACACTTATCAAGAGCTGCTCAAACCTTCGTTAGCACATCCGGATCATCGGAAAAAAACCAAAAAAAAATAAAAATCAGAAAATACCAAAAAGAAAGAAGATGGAGAAGCATCAATGGATTACCATCAAATGGAGACGACTCAAGTCTTTTAAGTTCAAAATCATTCAAGTCGCTCCACACATGCCATCTTCAACAGCAATTCATGCAATTTAGACCCGGAAAGTTTCTTTAATCCTTTATTTTTCATGTTTTTCCTATTACCCTTTCTGTTATGATATGTTTAGTACAACGATGACGTTGTACAATTTAAGTGTGGGGGCGTTTAAGACCCCACCTTGGTAACCTTTGAGGAATGAGTCCGGCTGAAGACTCGGTAAATTTAGCGCTTCTTGGGAGGCAACCCATGTTTATGTTTTAATGTTTTAGTCTAGTTTGTTTAGTTTATTTATGAGTACAATAATATTGCTTCTTGTTCTATGTGGGTTGAACAAGCAAGTAATCGTGTGTTTCATTTTTGTTTTGTCTTTTCAATTTTGATATTTTGATTTAGATGTGCAGACGACAGGTTAATCATGAGCTTTGTAGATCATTGCAAGTGCTGAGGAGGAGAACATCAAGGAACAAGGTTACACAAGCTCAAAGAGGTGTAGTGATGGTTTGGAGAAGCATCGGTTCGAGATTCAACACTCAAGGCGGAGGAGAAATGATTGATATGAAGAGTTTGGCGCTGTCTTGGTATTTTGGCCATAATTTTTTCATCCGATGTCCGTTTTCGATGAGTGACCAGGCCACGGAACCGCGAGAGGAAGAGATACAACTTTGATTTTGAGCAGATTTGGTCATTCAGGACTCTCCAGCGCCGCTGGGCCCACTTAAGCGCCGCTGGGAGCAGCAGATACATTCCCAGCGCCGCTCAGCCTTTCGCCAGCGCCGCTCAGAGGTCTAGTGGCAGTTCGAACTTCATTTTAAACCTTGTAAACACATTCTAACCCCTATCAATCACCCAACACTTATCAAGAGCTGCTCAAACCTTCGTTAGCACATCCGGATCATCGGAAAAAAACCAAAAAAAAATAAAAATCAGAAAATACCAAAAAGAGAAGAAGATGGAGAAGCATCAATGGATTACCATCAAATGGAGACGACTCAAGTCTTTTAAGTTCAAAATCATTCAAGTCGCTCCACACATGCCATCTTCAACAGCAATTCATGCAATTTAGACCCGGAAAGTTTCTTTAATCCTTTATTTTTCATGTTTTTCCTATTACCCTTTCTGTTATGATATGTTTAGTACAACGATGACGTTGTACAATTTAAGTGTGGGGGAATGGAATAGGATAAACCCGTGGTTTAATTTCTTGATAAATCATAAGTTTTCTACTACTTATTTCATGCAAATTTAAAATTTTTCTTGTGTCTTAAATCATTTTGAGAAATAAGCTTTGCAAGTAGACAAAAGATGACGATAATTAAGCGATATTAGCTTTGGTAGGATGAACGGTTAGTTAGGACTTTTAGTTTAACTATATATTTGTGGCTATTCATTTTTCCAAATGGATTAGAGCTTAGACTGAAACTGTATACGATTATGTTTGCCATAGCACACTTAACCGGACTTTAATATGCCTAGCAATTAGAGCTATCTAGCTATTAGTATAGGTATATTAATTGGACTTAATTATACGTGCTTGTGTAGGAACTAGTTTAGACGTATGGTTCGCCTTAATTCTTACACTATTGATTGTAAACTAGTTGCATACGGAGTAAGTGTATGAGTCATCTGGAGTCTCTGATAATGTCTATTGCATGAATAATGTAGTAATCTTAAGAAAGGCAATCAGTAGATTAATTAAAAGAGTTCAAAGAACTATTAACGAGTAAAATCTATACGCATCAAGTTATGTCGCTTTGCGCGTGGGGAACCACCGACCTGTCACCGTTGTCTGATGTAAGGTATAAACTCTAACCATTAGTTGAGTTATGTCGCTTTGCGCGTGGGGAACCACCGACCTGTCACCGCTGTCTCAACTATTAAAGATGATAATATCGTATAACTGCTTTAGTGTTTAGCTTAGCGAGCATGACTGTAGTATGAGAGTATGTCTAAGTAGTGACTCACAAGTACACAAACGATGAAATATAAATGCCTTGCTAGTAGCTAGTAGTTCTGATTGCTATACAAACTTGAATTAACTGCTTAACTAGTAAGTAGAAGTGTAACACCCCAAGCCAAGGCTCGAAATATTACGGAAATCATATAGCACAAGGTGGGATTAATGTAGAACATGAACTAAATACAAACAAGGGATTCAGTGAATCCATAAACAAGATAATTCGAATACAGAAAGTATGAGAAACAAGTAGTCATCAAAGTTTACAACAAAATAACATCAAAAGATGACTATTGATCTAAGCATAAAGCAAAAGTAGGCGATGAATCCTTGATTCATATAAGTCCAATGCCCGGGGTTCACAAGCAAGCAATCAATCATGCTTCATGCCTTGGAATAACTTGGTTACCTGAAAAGTGTACTAAGCATAGTCAACACAAGGTTGGTGAGTTCGTAGGAATGGTTCACAAGGAACCATTGTCATAAATCACAACAAGTATAAGTAAAGGCCAAAACATAACTTAAGAGTAACCTTTAAGCGTCACAATCCCACTCACATCAAGATACAACATATAAGTAATGTGTGAAAATAATAAGCACAAGTGATGTCTATATCAAGGTATGTGCAGTACGCATAATCGTGTCATGATGCATATGATATGTATGACTATCGAGTCATCTAAGCAACGATACTCACATGTCATCACAATGAGCAATGTGGCATCTCAAAATCATCGATGTATATACGTCTATATACTCGAATGTCCGTGTGCATCTCGCACAAAAGAGTGTCTATGCGTGCTTCTTGCACCATAGACGTATAAGTATTAGTGCACACATGTCATCACAATGACCAATGTGGCATTCACAATCTCGATTCAGACTACCAACCGCATTCCATATATCTCTAATTCCAACAACAATCAAACAATCAACCAATAGCCTAACAATACGTACATACACTTTGGAGGATTCTACTTTCAACGAGTCCTAGATGCTTATGTATAGGGTCACCCGCAGCCTTCCCACCACATCTAAAACCCTTTGAAGGCATAACCGACTTCCATGTATGCACTACTATCCTAAATTAATCAACAATTATCACAATCATATACGAATCAATCTAGCGGGTCATTATATCTATCAATTTGTTAACAAACAAATCAAACAATAAGACGGATGGTAAATCAAGCAAATCAACCAATCACTCAAACAATAAAGCACGTATGTTTACACTTTTCAGCCCGAATCTCAAATGAGTAGGGAGCTACGGAACTCACCTTGTTCGGCAAAAGAAGCTAGTATTGTTAATATAAGATTATAAGCGAGTACTGGGATCCTTGCGTCCACAACTTATCAATGTACATCATAATACCATAAATGTCAACTCTACAATCTTAAACAAGTTGGCTCAGCAAGTTTAAGTCGAGTCACAAACTCATAAACGCTTCTACAACTTTACCGAGTAAGAAACAAGATACTTTGACTTGACATTTTTAGAAATGTAGGAAGATTCATCTCTCATGAATGTTATCACAAGAAACTAGACTCTCATACGATTCCAACGATAGGTCATATGACTCGATTGGACTTACGGATCAAAAGATATATATATAAATGTATATAGTTTGAGTTAGTATCTCAAGTTTGGTTTCAAAAGTGACTCACGACTTTGAACGAATGGTTTGTCTTGTGTAGGGCACCAATAAGGTCATAAGAGGACATTCCGGAAAGGTCGGGACGATCCTAGGATGTTAGAACTGAAGCTAGGAAAAAGTTAAGTGATTAAAGCTCCCAATTGCGCCGCAACTTAAGGTTGCACCGCAACCTAAAAACAGACATTTAAGTTGCGCCGCAACTTGACTAGTTGCACCGCAACCTAAAAACAGACATTTAAGTTGCGCCGCAACTTAAGGTTGCACCGCAACCTAAAAACAGACATTTAAGTTGCGCCGCAACTTAAGGTTGCACCGCAACCTAAAAACAGACATTTAAGTTGCGCCGCAACTTAAGTTGCACCGCAACCTAAAAACAGACATTTAAGTTGCGCCGCAACTTAAGGTTGCACCGCAACCTAAAAACAGACATTTAAGTTGCGCCGCAACTTGACTAGTTGCACCGCAACCTAAAAACAGACATTTAAGTTGCGCCGCAACTTAAGGTTGCACCGCAACCTAAAAACAGACATTTAAGTTGCGCCGCAACTTGACTAGTTGCACCGCAACCCACCCAGTTCAGCACCAGCACGAGCCAAACACCCCCAAAACACTCATTTTGACTCCATAAACGACCAAGGAGGATCTAGGACCCGATTTTAATCTTAAATCCCCACATCTGGACATAAACAAACTCAAATGAACACAACCCATTCCAAGATTTCACTTCAAACATAGATATCAAGATCAAAATTAGGTTTTAATTCATTAAACCCTACAAAAACCCTATTTTTAGTTTTAATCCGATTTGTGACCCGAAATGACTTGGGTTCAACTAGAAATAGGTAAATAAACATAAGTTAGTAAATATGGGATGAGTTTGACTTACTAAAACCTTCTTCTTGTGTTCAAATCCGAATTTGAGCTAAATGTGTTGAAAGTCTTGCACTTAGAACTCTAAGTTTTTTACATGATGAAGATGATGATGATCTTGTATTGAATTTTGGTTCAATAACTCTAATTGATGCAGATGTAATTTGAGAGAAAAGAAAAGAGATGAGATATTTGTGAGTCTTGGATTCACTAGAGTGAATGAGAGAAAGAGAGATAGGAGGGAAAGAGAAGGGTTGTTGAAATGAAAGGAGGAGAAGGGTGAAGGGTGTCTATGGGCAGATGGGTCATGGGTATTGCCCATGGGTCGACCCATTTCCCTTTTCAAGCTAATTCACATGTCTCCTTACATGGAATCGTACATTATGTCATACACCCGACCCGTTAAGCATAATACTTATTCATTTCGATCCCAAAATAAACCTCAATTATCTCATTAATTAAGATCGTTAATCAAATTACACATAAAGTCAAAGGGTCAAATCTGACGGATGTTACAGGAAGTAAGATTGAGCTGTAAGACATGTGGAATTATAGAACGGTTTTAGAGGTATTAACACGAATATAAGGTTAGCTTTTAGTTTTGATTGACTGATTATCTTTACCTCTAGCTATAGCTTACTGATTTTGTCTTAAAGCTTTCTCAAAACGTTGTGCATGAATGTTAAAACCTCTTAAATCGTGTTTAATGTGCAGAAGTTGATAATCATCAATGGTGGAAAGTGTGTGTTTTAGTGTGTGTTCTTGAGAGAGAAAAGGTGTGTGTGTGGAAAGTCTGGTTTGATTGATAATCAGAAGTGGGAAAAAGGTTACAAGGAATAAAGGTTTGAGGGGTATTTATACTCTAAGTATATTACAAAAGCTCCCCCTCTACCTAACAATATTTACACAAAATACACTATTTTCAAATACAACTAAGCACTATTTTGAATTTCTAACATTCTCCCCCTTAGTGCTTGGTTGTCCATCATCATTTTCTATGTTGTCTCCTCCTCTTGTTTGCACGTCTCTGCTTGTTCTTCCTTTTCTTATATCGTCGTGCAGCATTTGATGTTGATGGCTTGTCAATCTTTGCACTCCAGAATGCTCTCTTCTTATAACTGTTCCATGAGTCATTCCAAAACTTCTTAGGGATAAAGTGCCAGTTATCACCAACAGGACGTTCATCTGGCAATCTGATGTTGTCTTGGAAGTTGACAGGAGGAATATTATGGGGACCACGTTCATGACTAGGATTCCAATGAACCCATGAACCTGTCTTGGTATGTATGACTCCTTCTTGAGATTTGGAAGTTCTTGTGACAATAAGATCTCTAATCTTCTGACGCATATCAAGAGTATTTTTGATACGTCTTAAATGGTCTTCTCTCTGAGACTTGATTTGTTCATCTTCTTCATTGTCAGAATCTTCATCTATTGCATTCAGAATTGACAGACAATATTTCAATGTACCATCTGAGTATTTGGGAAACTCAGAAGCACGAATGAAAATCTTTCTTTTGAGTCTATTGATGAAGACAAATCCATCCAGGCTTTCAATTGGATCTCCAATCTGAAATGAATCTAGCTCATAACCTTCGGCTCTTTGATTTGGTCTTGTAAGGTTAATCCTGCTAGTTCTTCTTTCCAAACCAATCTGGAAGTCATTGAATTCATAGAATCTAATCAAGGCTTGAATATGGCTTTTCAATACTTCATAAGCTAGAAGTTGATCTTGATTCTTGATTATCAGATAAGCGTATTGATTGTAGAGGAATAGGATGTCTGAGATCGTCATATGTTGAAGAGATTCTTCTTGAACAACATAGACATTGCCATCAGTTCGACGAACTCTGAATCGAACAAGTCTGAGATTGTGACTCTTGAGAGGAGTAAACAACTGAAGGACTTTGGTTATAGGAATTTGAAATTGTTGATACCACCATTCAGCTCTCACTGAACTTTCAGCATTCATTAGCTCCATATAAGCATCTCTTTGACCTTGATGTCTGAACAGAAAGAATGCTCTTAATCGGTTCAAGGTCATATTGAGTCTTTCACTTGGTGAGCAATAAATTTGAAAGGCTCTTTCTTCAAGATATCTAGCTCTGCACACCATTTCTTCAGGTCTAGTTCTCAAATCCAAAATTTGTTCATAATTCTCAGCAAAATACCCTTCATTGATCTGCCATATCGTATTTCTTGAGATTCTTGGATGTCTAACTCCTTGTCCAAGTTCATTTGGAGTCTCAAGATTTTCTGGGTTTCTGAGCTGATAGACTATCTCTTCAAATATATCCTCTCCATATTCTTCTTGAGCAATACTTGCTGGAGCATCATCAGGATTATCTGAATCAGACTCATCATCATGACCATTCTCTGGTTGAAATGGATCAGGATCACTTGACTCATCAGAACTTGATGTGGAAGAGTAATAATGAGAAATATTTCTGATGAGTGGAGGTAAATCATCTGAATCTTCTTGAATTTGAGTTCCTCCTTGAGTCTCTGTGACAACTTCTTGAACAGTTTCTTGATCATTTTGAGCTTGTGTCTCATGACCCTCTCTAATATCTCTCATATTCTCCCCTTCGGGTTGATCATCAGGGTCTTGATCATCCCGACGCCTGGAGATATTAGCCAGTCGACATTGTTGATCAAGTTCAGTAACTCGCTTTTGAAGAGCTTCTATTTGAGCCTGTTGTTCCTGTTGTGTATTTTGGAAAGACAAGTATGCAAGAAGTGATTGAAAAATTGATCGTTTATGTGAAGAAAGATGGGGTTCTTCTGATCTCAATCGATTCATGAGAGTGACAATTAAAGTATCGGTAGATAACCCACTGGTGGCAATTCTTTTTGGTGAGCAATCACTTAAGAATTCAGATGAATCAGATGATTCAGAAGATGAACTTGAAGAATGATGTGGTGAACTTGGATCTGGAAATGATTGTGATGGTGGAGTTGGTGGTAAGGTTGTTGTTGTTGTTGTTGTTGTTGTTGTTTGTGGGGGTGTTGTTGTTGTATGTGTTGGGGTTGGAGTTTCTTCTGGAGAACGAATTCGTAAAGCTCCTCCAGTATACAATCTTGGTGGTTGAGAAGTTGATGGTGATGCAGGAAGTTTACCAGTGATAATGTTTCTTGAAATAAGTAACTCACTTCTCTGTCCCTCTTCAATCCCTTCAACAAAATGAGAAATTAACCTTTGAGCCTCAGGTGGTAATGGAATATCAGAAATTGGCACATCAGTAGTCTCAAGTGATTCTACCAATTGACCTGAAGACATCATGACTGTCTCAGGATTTCCTGTTGGTTCAAAAGTATGAACAACAGTTGATGATTCGGCTTTGCAACCAGAATCAGTTTGTTGTTGGGCAACACTACTAACAATTCCGGGGTCACTGAGAATGCCCGTTAATACAGTCTCAGGTTGATCCTGAGGAACAGCACATCGGTTGAAAAGCCATAGACTGAACCATTTAGAGAAAACAACCAAAAAAAAACCCAAAAAAAAAAAACCCACCCAACCGCCCCCACACGACCAACCACCCACCCCCACCCCCCCCCCCCCCCCCCCACTACTAACAATTCCGGGGTCACTGAGAATGCCCGTTAATACAGTCTCAGGTTGATCCTGAGGAACAGCAGTGTCACAACGGCGTTCATACTGCTCCTCAGTCTCTGTTTGAGGACTGTTACCTGCGGCTAAAGCTGGCGTGATGTTAGCTAAGGCAGGATTTCCAAGCTGTCTTTGAGGGTCACACAAAGTGGGTCCCTCTCCGCTTGTTCCGGCACCAGTACTCAACTAGGCTTGTGTTTCTGTGTCCCTAGGAGATCTAGACTCTAGTGCTTGAAATGAAGGCGAGAGGTGGGGCTGGTCCTCTCTATTTTCAACACTCTCATCCTCCAAATGAGGAGAGTGTGGTGAGCGTGGCTGTTCCCCGTGTATTTCTGAGACTAACTCCTGTTGTGAGGAGTCAGAATGGCTGGGATAGTTTGGTGCAAGCGAGAATGGGTAGTTCTCGACTTCTACTCTAGGGTAAACCCGGCGTTGATATTGGTTTAAGACTAATTGGAGGCCAACTTTTTCTTTTTGCCTTTCACCTATCCCTGACCTCTCAACCTCTCTGGGATTTTCAACCCCTCCCTCAGTCCTTCCTTGTCCCTCCGGGATGTCCATAACATCATCAGCAAACTGATTGGCATCATCATCAGATGCATCACTATCAGTAGAAATCATTTCTTCTGGTTCGGGTTCTTGAAATCGGTCATACTCAAAGCGAGATCTTTTAAAAGTTTTGCGAATATTCACAGGAATTGATTTCTTTCGGCCTTGAGTATATGTCGGTGGAGGAGATCGGACAAAAGATGATAAAAGAATGGTTGGGGTAGATTGAGGTATGATAGGTGGTTCAGGTGTCGTAATTTCCGGAAGTGGTGAAGATTGATGAATTGGTGATTGAGGTAATTTGGGTGAAGATGGAGATGATGGTGTTTGAGGTGTTTGTGTTCTGGGGGGTGGTGATCGGATTAGTTTAGGAGAACCAGAAGCAGATATTGTCTCTTCAGAAGAAGGTTCATCTTGAGCTTTGCTTTTGAGTTTCTTTGAAGAACTCTTTTTCTTCTTCTTTTGGTGCACTTGCTTACTCAGCCTTAACACAAACATTTCTCCTCTTTGTTTCTTTCTCTTTGGCTTACTGGAACTGGATTCACCCTCACGCTCTTTTCTTTTAACACTTGACCCCTCACCAGGTGTCCTATGTACAACATGGGAAGAAACCGGGAGGCTTTCCGGTCTCATTGCTGTTCTAATCCAGTCCAGATAAGCTATCTTATCATCATCAGCATCTGAAACCATATCTAAAAGAAATGATGGAATCAAGAAAGTATAGTTAGCAGTTCCAGAATCTCTAACATACTTATAAAAATGTATGATCACTTTGCTGCTGTCTGGAAGCCTTGGAATGCTTCTTTCTTGTCTTATGGCACTGTAGACGATTGCTGTTAGAAATCTTATAAATGGAATATACTTCTTGGGAGCAGAGACTTTGCCATTTACTAATACTATTAACTGATCCCACAGAAGTTGAGCAATGTCGTAATGTCTGTTGAAAACAACAGCATAGAAGATGTGCAGCATTGGCTGTGTCAGATTGTCCATCCCTCTTGTGTAAGGAGTTAAGCAGTTGCTTAGGATGGAGTACACATAATACCAGATTTTTGGTAGATTTTTCAACTTGAAATCTTTGGTTCTAGACAAAGCACCTTCATAGCCAATTGAAATTAAAGCAGCAAACATCTCTTCATTGGACTCAAAATCATCATAATTAACATGTCCATTGAAGTCTGCTTCAGGTAGTCTTAAAATCCTTCTGAAGTCATCAATATTAAACTCAAACTCATATGTTGTTTCTCCTGAAGTCAATTGATATTGAAAGTAGCCTTGACGACGTAGTTCAGGAGATTTTGACTTGGATTTTGCTTTTGGATTAGTTGGATCATAAGGTTGAACAAATGTAATCGATCTCCACATATCAAAAAGGTATACTTCTGCTAAGTCTTGTTCAACAGTAAGTGCATATGTGAGAGGATGATTATGAAGAATTCTCGGAACTATTTGAAAGCCGGGAGCAATGAATGGATCATATAATGCTCTGTTGTTTCTCATATTGCTTGTATTTCCGGCAATGAGAATCTCTTCAATGGATTCATTTAGTGCAACCTCTTCATCAAATTCAACAATTTCTTGATGATCCATTTTTTTTTTATTTTTCTGTTTTAAGACATAAAAGAAAATTTAACGCACACATAAAATAATGTTTGAATAGCAAATAACAAGTTTCACTCAAATGATTTAAATAAATCATTTGAAATGAGAAGATAAACGCAGAATATAAAGTATAATCATATAAGTACAAGGTATTTAAAATAGCAAGGAAGTACACAAAGGCGTTCGATTCCCTGAATTTCAAATAAATTGTGATTATATGATAATACAAAGCACTTTGACACAAAACACAAAAAAATTAAAAACAAATTTGAAAATTTTTCTTGATTTTGAAAATTTTTTCTAAGTATGGAACCTAGGACGATCTTGACAAGATCGTCCTGAGGTTAAACTCAGGTTTTTGAAACACATTAAAACGATCTTAAGAAAGATCGTCTCAACATTTGATATTGAAAAATGGTTTAAGGAAAAAAATGTTAAGTAGAGGAAAAATGAAACGGTCTTGTTTAAGATCGTCTTATCCTTGATTTTTTTTTTAAAAATGTTAAGTATGGAAAACCTGGATATGAGACGATCTTGACCAAGATCGTTTCAACATTCAAAATGTTGAAAAATGTTTTAAGGCAAGGAAAATGAGACGATCTTGTTACAAGATCGTCTTAAGGTTTTATAACTTAAAAATTTGAAGTGAGGAAAATGGAACGATCTTGTTCAAGATCGTTTTGAACACACAAAAAAATTCTAACACTTTGAAATATAAAGTGAAATCATCACAATGATTTCCTCTTTATATTTAAACGTATTAGTTTTTGAGCAAACCGATCTCTTACGAGTTCAGTTACCCATTCTTTTGATTTTCAATTTGAAACAACAACCACACAGCGTTCAGACTCTAGAACGATCCTGACAAGATCGTCCTTGTCTTGGTCTCAAGGGTTTCATGGCAAATTTATACAAGGAAGTGGAACTAAGACGGTCTTGGCAAGATCGTCATATTTCCAAGTAGTTTTGGAACCAAGACGATCTTGGTCAAGATCGTCTTAGAAACAAAACACTTGAAACTAAGAGACTTTGCCCAAAATCGTCTTAACCTTTTCAGTGAAACTCTTAGTACCAAATGATTTCTTTTCACAACAAATCATGGTAAAAACACTTATATGAATCATAGAAAGCAATACTAATCAACTCACATCACTGAAATCAAACAATCTATTCTAGATCGTCTTAGGTCATCTTCTTCACAAAAACAAAAAGAAAGCAGGTTTTTTTTTTTTTTTGAATTTTCGAAATCTCAAAACTAAGCATAAAAACATGTAATATACATACACATATAACCTAAACATGCATCTAAATCATTCCAATATCACATATGCATTACCAGTCGATCAAAATTCAAGAAATAGAAAAAATAAGTTTAGCATTTAAGAACAGTTTCTTACTTGAATAAGTGATCTGAAGACAATGTGATTATGAAATAAAATGCTTAGAATGAGATCACGAACAAAACCCTTATCCTTTTTCAATGATCAGCCAACAATTAAATTTGAAGTGATTTGAGAGAGTTTATGGGAAACTGGAATGAAATAAAGAAATGAAAAGAAAAAAAATTGGTTTCCTCCTCCTTAAGTAAGAGGGAACTGAAATGTTTGGGTCGGATGAATGGTTCGGGTGGGTGTTGACCCGGTGGTTTTTGAAATTGGGCTTTTAACAAGAATGGGCTTATGAAAAAAATGGACTTAGGTTTTATTTAATCATACCAAAAAAAATTTATTTAAACTAAACAAAGTAAAACAATTGAAAAAAAATTATTTTTATTTTTATGATTTTTCAATTTTATATTTGGTTTATCTAATATAAAAGAAAAAATTATTTTTGGTTTTTCTAAAATAAACAATGAGTTCTCTTCAAATAGTGCAAATACACAAACTCCCCCTTTATTCATGAATTATCCTTTTTCTCCCCCTCAAACATTGCATGATATTTAAGCACATTGCACATAAGCATAGCATCAATGTTTGACAGATAATGAATGAAAGAGAAAGAGATGAAGGATTTGTACAGAACATGCAGAGGCAAGTAAGCGGATTGGTAACGAGCACTTATTTGAGATTGTTTCTTGAAAAGAAACTCATTCCAGGATCATGTGTTAAACAGTATCCGAGATTGAAATACTAAACACAGACCTTTATTACCTGCAAAACAAAATTAGGTTTTTCTAGGTACCCACCTTTGAATGGGTCCTTTGGGGTTAGTGGAATCATTCAAAGTATATAAATGAGGTTTTCGAACAAGAGGTTTATTCTTTAGATTCACCACAATCCCATTGGAATCAAACAATCAAAGGTTTAGAAATCACAGTAGAAGGTTTAGAATTTCTTACCGACCATGGTTTAGCTAGATTACTCAAATTTGAATTAATTTTCCTATCAGGAACTTCCTTCTTGTAATCATTAGCCATCCAATTTCTTCTAACTGATGACTTAGGAATCCACTTATGGGTACTAGCTGATGTCTTCTCTCCTGTATTAGATAAATTCTTGGAATTAGTTCGAGGAGATAAAAACATATTCTGATTTTGTGTTTTCTTGGTGGAAGATTTGTTATACTGTTTCTTTTGATTTTTAACAGTGAACCAACCATACTGATCTCTATAACTAGTTATACCATTGGATGTATCTTTTATTAGCAAATCTTGGCTAGTTTTAGATATCTTAGGTAAAGAACTAGATTGAGAGATAGCCTTAGTAGCAGAGGTTCTAGAAACAGATGAAGTATCAACTTTGAGCTTTGATTTAGCAGAGATAGTTTTCTTACCTTTGACAGTTGTTGCATACTGACCTTTGGGTAAATAAAATGAAGTTGGAGCAAACTTAGATTTAGATTCCTTCTCTGGTTTAGGCTTTTTGGGTGAGAGTTTTTCAAGCTCTTTTTCAACTTCTGGTGCAAAAACATGATCAGTTTTCAAAAACTTATCAAATTCTTCAACAGAAAAATCTGGATAAGTAAATTGTATTCTTTTGGTTTGAACTTCTGATTTGAAAACATTTTTGTTTGTCCATTTTTCAATTAATGCTTTTGCTTCAGCCTTAAGATCAGTAGGAATCTCAATCTTTTGCTCTAAGTTCACTTTATTTTGGTCAACAGAGGTGATCACAGGGGTATCAAAAGAAAGTATTTTCTTGACAGAAGCACGATGTTTAGCTTTTAAAGCTTGAACTTTCTCTTCAATTTGGAAGAATGATGATAGCATGGAAGTGGACATATCATGAATCTCTTCAGGAGAGATTCTATCAACCTGCATATCTTTAAAATTCTCACTCCCTTTGACTGGAGTGGAGCAATCAACAGAAGTTAGATCATGCATCATTTGAATCTTGGTGGTCTCACTTACCTTTGGAGTATGATTTTGAGTTTCAGATGTTCAATGACTTGTTGTTGAGACTCAATCTTTTGTTTTAAACCTTCAATTTCTTTTTCCAATATGGTAGTTGGAATGTAAAATCTTTCAGAAATTTGTTTTGAACAATCATTTTGAGACTCATTTTCAGGAATTGAAATGCTGTCTATTTCTTCTAACTCATAGATGGATCTTTTATGAGTTTTCCTGTATGTGTCATTAATAGCAACATAATCAATCTGAAATCTGTTTGGTTTTTGTCTTTCAACATCATCTGACTCAAAGTCATCCTCAGATGGTCTAATAAACTCTTGAATCATGCCAAGTCTGAGACATTTTTCATTGTAAAGTGGACCAAGGTCTTCTTTTTGAATTTTGCTTAAGTGTGTTGGATTCTCATAACCCAACCCAAGAAGGAGTTCTGATCTATCAATCTTTGACTTATTGTAATAAGCAGTGAAATTCAGAAGAGGATTTTGTTCAACTTTATAGATTTTTTCTTGATAGAACAAAATGTTTGTTTTCAAATCCTCAACTTGTTTTTGAAGAGTTTCAACTTCAACTCCTTTGAGAAAACAAGTACTGTTTAGATCAGAAATCTGTCTTTCATGTTTTTCACAGTTGGGTCTAAAATCTTTCATTTTATTTGTGAGAAACTCAACATCAGCTTGTCTTGCATTTGCTCTTAACCATTCATTGGCTTTCTCAAGCTTTAAAGTTTCAATGGTTTGCTTGAGTGAATGAACAGTTTTTTCAAGGTCTTGACATTTGTTGGTCAATTGAGCATTGGGTGAAACAACCTGAGAACTGTTACTTGACAAATGCATTTCTTTTAAAGAATCATAGTTCACTTTGAGAGCTTCATGAGCTATTGAGATTTCTGAAAAATCTTCATTAAGTTTATCAAACTCTTGTTTAGCCATTTTCAGATTATTTTTCAAAGTTAGATTTTGCTTTGTCAAAGTATCAGCAGTTGTTTGGACAGACAAGTAATCATCTGTGGAGATGAATTGTACCTCAGTTGTTGAAGTTTGTGAATGATTGTTTGTTGAAATGACAGATGTCATTAAGCATGTGAGATCTTCTGAATCAGCATTAATATCTCCGAATAGCCATGGTTTCATCTTTTGTTGTTTGGCTAAGAAATTCTTTCTGATCTCAAGCTCTGAAAACTTCATTGTTGACATCTGAAATGAATAAACAATGATTTGTATTTATTTTTGTTGTTTTTGATTAAAAAATGAAACGATCTTGAGAAGATCGTTTTGAAAATTTGGAACTGAGAAGATCGTCTTAGAAAATTGGAACTTAGAACGATCTTGAAGAGGATCGTCTTAGTAAATTGGATGAAAATTTTCTAAGTATTAATGAAGAAATATTAGGACGATCTTGAGAGAAGATCGTCTTAGAAAATTTTGTTGAAAAATATTCTAAGTAAAAAATGGTAGGACGATCTTATGTGAAGATCGTCTTGGAAACTTGTTGAAAAATTTCTAAGTAAAAGAAATGGTAAGACGATCTTGGATGAAGATCGTATTAACAATTGGTTGAGACAAGGTAAGACGGTTTTGGTTAGAAAGAGGTTATTATATCAGAATTTGTTGAGCAAAACCAATCTCAATGAGATTAGTTACCCAAGGAATTCACAACACACAGTTCACACAGAACCACAAATATTAGGACGATCTTATGAAGATCGTCTTAATACCAAAGCAAAGAAACACTAGGACGATCTTGTAGAAGATCGTCTTAGAGTCATGAAGATCGTTTTGAATGAAGAACAGTAAGAACACCAGAAATCGATTGTTTCACTAATTTGCCTATAATTCACTCAATTTTGAGTGTTATAACTCGATTCAAACCTAGAAACACTCAAAATTCGATCGCGCACAACCCTAGAAACAAATCCATTGCATAAATCAACTCAAACTGATAATTCAAAATCTCATCAACTTTCCAGAAAATTTGGATTTTGATCAATACTGTGAATTGGATTCTGAAACTTAACAGGATGTTTTTAGAGGTGATTTAGAATGTATCTGTGAACAAAAACAGGAAAATTGAATGAAAATTGAGGTTTAATTGGTGAAGAACAGTAGCAGTTAAAAAAGT
>CM067174.1:49128949-49214959 GCA_034093135.1 Erigeron breviscapus | reverse complement strand
CCCCCCCCCCCCCCCCCCCCCCCCCCCAAGAACATTAGACCGGGGGACTTAATAGGAAGCTTGGTCGTTATTAGTCATTCAACAGTTATAAGTAATATGGTAGATGATCTATGTGGCATGTGAACTGTTTCCAAGTAGATGTATTGTTTCCATTATTATTATAGTCTTTCATCTTCAAATCATTTCGTGCTTCCTCGCTAGACCAAGAGGTTGGAAACTTTTTCTAGTTTTAGTAATTAAGTCGTGACAAACCCCCCAACAATCTTAGAATTACACCTAGCTACATTCTTAGACATAGTCCCTGAGAACGATCCTGGTCTTACCGATTTGCTATACTATAAACGATCGGGTCCACTGCCCGTGAGTAAGTGTAGTAGAGAAGTTAACCTTGTAATAAATAAATTTAAAACTTGTTAGGAATTTAAGTTAACAAATCCCGCTCATCACTTCTCCCGTGGCGAAAGCGCCTTATCGCGTAGCCATGACCGAAATGCAAGAGTTGGCCGCCCAACTCAAAGAACTCCAAGAAAAGGGTTTCATCCACCCTAGTCAATCACCTTGGGGCGCACCGGTCTTATTTTTCAAAAAGAAAGATGGATCGTTTCGGATGTGTATTGATTATAGAGAATTGAATAAGCTAACGGTGAAGAATCGTTATCCTCTCCCTAGGATCGACTATTTATTTGACCAACTTCAAGGTGCTCAATACTTCTACAAGATTGATTTGAGGTCGGGTTACCATCAATTAAGAGTCCATGAGGACGATATTCCAAAAACCGCTTTCTGAACAAGATATGGGCATTTTGAATTCACGGTGATGCCTTTTGGGTTGACCAATGCACCGGCGGTGTTCATGGACTTGATGAACTGGGTGTGTCGGCCCTACTTGGATCAATTTGTTATTGTCTTTATTGATGACATACTTATTTACTCTAAAACGAAAGAAGATCATGCCGAGCATTTGAAGCAAGTGTTGGAGTTACTTCGGGGAGAGAAGTTGTATGCCAAGTTCTCAAAATGTGAATTTTGGCTAGAAGAGGTCCATTTCCTTGGTCACGTGGTGAGCAAGGAGGGAATTCATGTGGACCCTAGTAAAATCGAAGCGGTGAAGAATTGGAGACGACCCGAGACGCCAACCGAGATTCGTCAATTTCTTGGTTTGGCGGGGTATTATAGACGGTTTATTGAAGGCTTCTCAAAAATCGCTCAACCTTTGACCTTGTTGACACAAAGGTAAAGGAAGTTTGATTGGGGTGATAAGCAAGAGCGGGCCTTCCAATTGCTTAAAGACAACTTATGTGATGCACCAATCTTAAGTTTGCCCGATGGAGTCGAAGATTTTGTAGTGTATTGTGATGCATCTGGGCAAGGCTTAGGATGTGTTTTCATGCAACGTGGCAAGGTGATTGCATATGCATCTAGACAATTGAAGATGCATGAAAAGAATTATCCAACACATGACTTGGAGTTAGGAGCGGTCGTGTTTGCTTTGAAGTGTTGAAGGCATTACTTATATGGCACCAAAAGTGTGATCTATACCGATCACAAAAGCCTACAACACATTTTTGATCAAAGCGAGTTGAATATGAGACAACAGGGGTGGCTAGAGCTTTTTAGTGACTATGATTGCGTTATTCGGTACCACCCGGGTAAAGCAAATGGTGTAGCCGATGCTTTGAGCCGGAAGGAACGTGTACATCCAAGAAGAATTAGAGCCATGAGCTTCACCGTGCAAAGAAGTGTTCGTGACACCATTATTGAAGCTCAGAGAGTGGCTACCTTACCGGAAAACTTCATCAATGAAGCATTACATGGCTTGGAAGAACAATTTGGTCGGAAGGATTATGACGGGTTATACTTTGTGGATCGATTATGGATTCCCGTCTTTGGGGGTCTAAGATTGAAATTGATGAACGAAGCCCATAAGTCGGCGTACTCGGTTCACCCGGGGTCCGACAAGATGTATTTTGATATGAGGGATTTGTATTGGTGGCCGGGGATGAAGAAGGATATTGCTAGGTATGTTAGTGAATGTATTACATGTTTGCAAGTAAATGCCGAGCACAAGAAACCCCCCGGCTTACTAGTTCAACCGGTAACACCGGAGTGGAAATGGGAAATAATTGCTATGGACTTCATCACGAAGTTACCTAGAACGAGTAGTGGTCGTGACACCATTTGGGTGATTGCTGATCGATTGACTAAATCGGCTCACTTTTTAGCTATTCGAGAAGATGATAAGTTTGACACCATGGCACACTTGTATATCAAAGAAGTAGTATCCAAACATGGAGTGCCGATTTCCATAATCACCGATCGGGATACCCGATTTACTTCAAAGTTTTGGAAGGCGTTCCAAAAAGCAATGGGTACTCAACTCGATATGAGTACGGCGTTCCATCCACAAACCGACGGTCAAAGTGAAAGAACGATCCAAACACTTGAAGATATGTTAAGAGCTTGTGCCATCGAGTTTGGTGGCAATTGGGATGTGCATCTCCCTTTGGTCGAATTCTCTTATAATAATAGCTATCACGCTAGTATTCAAATGGCGCCGTTTAGGGCTTTATATGGGAGAGTATGTAGGTCACCTTTAGCTTGGGCGGAGATTGGTGAAAGCCAACTCATTGGGCCCGAGATTGTCATTGAAACGACTAAGGTGATCTCGCAAATCAAGGAGAAGTTGAGGGTGGCTCGAGAACGACAATTGAAATATGCTAATGTGAGACGAAGACCCCTCGAGTTTGAGGTAGACGAGTTTGTTTATTAAAGGTGTCCCCGTGGAAAGGAGTAGTTCGTTATGTGAAGCGTGGCAAGTTAGGGCCAAGGTATATTGGCCCATTCAAGATCTTGGAGCGTATTGGCCCGGTTGCTTATCGTTTAGAGCTCCCTCAAGACTTGAGTGGAGTTCATAATTTGTTTCATGTTTGTAATCTTAGGAAGTGTTTGGCGGATCAAACGCTTCATGTACCTCTTGAAGAAATTCGAGTTGATAAAACGTTAAAATTTGTAGAAGAACCGATAGAGATACTTGATTGACAAACTAGGAAGTTAAGGAGACTCGTTATACGCTCGTCAAGGTGAGATGGCAAGCTAGGCGCGGACCCGAGTTTACTTGGGAACATGAAGATTCTATGAAAGCTAAATACCCTCATTTGTTTAGGGACTAGAGTTTTGATCGAATTTCGGGGCGAAAATCCTTTAACGGGGGAATGATGTAACATTTGCAAATTTTGACTTACGTTGACCCAATTTGCTTTGTGTTCAACTTGGTGTGATTTAATTGGTTGATGTTATGTGATCGAGTCAAATGCGATTTAAATTGTATTCAAGGTGCATTTTGTGATCGATTAGTCGTTTAATGAAATGTTCATGGTTAGTTATGGTGTAATTAAGTTAGTTAAGAGTATGGACTACTCATGGGTTCACCCAACACCCAACCCATGACCCAACCCTATCCCCTTGCATTCAATCACCTCCCACCCACCAATCCCATTTCTTTTCTATCTCTTTCTCTCTCTCACTCTTTTTTGCAAGAACTATTGCATTCTCTCTCCCTCTCTCTAAAAATTTAATACATTAAATTGTGGTTCAAGCAAGATTAAGTTAGGGTTTTCCATCTATATCATCATCTCAACAACATATCAAAAGTTTGGGTTTCAAAGTGCAAGGAATATCTCAATTCGGGTCAATTTCGGGTCAAACACCTTGGTGAAAGATTTGGTTAGTCAAACTTAACTCAAATTCATCATTTTATGTTGTTATGTATGTTTCATAGCCAAATTTAAGTGTTCTTGGTCAAAATCGAGTCAAAAATCGGATTTGGGTCAATCTAGGGTTTCATTAGGGTTTGATTGAGTCAACATTTGGATTTGGGACTTGTTTTAATGTTATGGAATGGATTTATGAAGTGGGATATGTTTGATTTTGGTTGTTTATGTCTGAAAATGAGTTATAAACCTTCCTTGGTCGATTCTTGAGTCAAAAATGGGTTATGGATGTGTTTTGGGTCGTGTTTGGCTACAAAGGTTGTGCAGGTCGACCAAAAATATGCGACTCATAATATCCTATGAGTATCATAACGCAGCTTTTCCCAAAATATTATGCCAGACCATGAGACTCATAAATATTTATGAGTCTCATCACCCTGAAGCTCGCTCACTGTTTCACTATTTGCGACTCATAAATGTGTATGAGTCTCATGACCTGAAGAAGTCAACAAAATCCATTTCTTTAGCTATTATGCGACTCATAAGTGTCTATGAGTTTCATATCTTCATCATTCGACTTCTTCCTTTACCAAGACTTCTATGCACTATCCTTAAGCCTCGTTAAACCTTCCTTGAGTCGTTATTAGCCATTTCTATCTATTTTCCACGCGATAAACCTAAAATCACTACCATAAGCATAAATCAAAGATTTGACTTGTGAACGTAATGTGTATGGTTGTTAGGTGGTGGACATTTGGCGAACGTTCGACCTACTTAACCTAATATTAACTTATCGTTGCCGAATCAAGGTGAGTTCGTAGCCCCTTACTTCATATTTTTTTGGGGTGAAAAGTGTACAATGTGTTTTCTTGGTTTGTTTGCTCGTTATGTGATCGTTTATCAATCCAATCAAGGTTTCAAGGTTATGTGATCGTTTATCGATCCAAATCAAGGTTTCAAGGTTATGTGATCGTTTATCGATCCAAATCAAGGTTTCAAGGTTATGTGATCGTTTATCAATCCAAATCAAGGTTTCAAGGTTATGTGATCGTTTATCGATCCAAATCAAGGTTTCAAGGTTATGTGCTTGTTTAATTGTTGAATCAAGGTTGTATGATTGTTATATGTTCGTATCAAGGTTATGTGATCGTTTATCGATCCAAATCAAGGTTTCAAGGTTATGTGATCGTTTATCAATCCAAGTCAAGGTTTCAAGGTTATGTGGTCATTTAATGATCTAATCAAGGTTATATGTTCGTATCAAGGTTATGTGATCGTTATAATGTTAATCAAGGTTAAACGGTTGTTATCCCGACACTTGTTTCTTATTGTCAAAACCTACGAACTCACCAACTTTATGTTGGCGCATTTTAGTACACTTTTCAGGTAACCATTTGAATCAAAGATGTGAAGGATGATTGCTTTGCATGTGATAGGATTGAGCTTGGACTTTTGTGGATCCGTGATTCATTGCTCCCGTTATGGGTTATGCTTAGGATTATTTGCCATCAATTTGAATTGTATTCTTTTGTGACATTTGATGGTTATGTGCTCCTTATGCATTTTGTGATCCAAATTGTGAAGTTGTATTCGTATTCGAACTTTATCTATGGATTGCCCAATCCTTATTTGCATTTAGCGTTGTCTCTACTTAATTTCCATGTCGTGCTGAGCTTTTCTTATAACCCCCATGATTCCGCCTTGTTGGGGTGTTACACTTTATCAGTGTTCTAGACCTTACAAATCTAAACACTGATTACGAGGATTTGACCTTTGCCTTTACACGCTTTTATCCGGACGATCTATTTGTCTATTGTTAAAAGTACAACACGCGTGTAAAGGTGGTTGGTTAAAAGGATGACAAGTTACATCAATATGACTTTATCCTTGTACTTTAACCAATGCATTTAAGGAATTAAAGTTGTTTCCTTAAATGCATGCAACCATATTTTTACGGCATAATAAATTCACTGTTGAATTTATTTGCCTATAAATACCAAGTCATTTCCTTGTACAAATTACTTTTTGCAATTTGGTGAACTTGCCTAAATACTCTCGATCATCAAAAGTAATACTTCACAACTTTAAGTATTTCGATATAAGAAGAATATTTAGCAAGTATAGATCATTTGTAATTCATAGATTGTTAGGATACTTACACTTACTTGTTTAATATCTTGGTTCCGCAACAATCTTGTATTTTATTTAAAATGAATAAATAAAATACACTTGAAAATTACATTGTGTTCCACCTTTTAATTATTTATTCCTTTAAGTCTTGTATTATTTAATTTATATACTTGCATTTATATTTAAGTAATACTAGTCCTTTTCTAGTGCATACTTGACTTGTTGTATTTTACACTAGTGGGTTAAACCATCAAGTGAGGGACTTACAAATGTTATCAATGTTATGAGGTGATTATGATGTGTAACGAAATGTTAATGATGATGATGCTTATGATGTTATTATGATGTAAATGTTCATGCTATATGATGAAACTATATGTCATGATTATGTGGATGTGCATTATATGTGATATGTGATGAATTCATGGCTTGTACACCTAGCACACTAGACCTACTAGGTATGCCATGACACGTGCACGTTTAAGGGCCCAAACGTAAAAGTGATAAAGTGTAGTTTAGGTAACGTGAACACCTAAACTAAATATAAAGTGTTAGCTCGAGCAAAGTGTAAAGAAAGTGTTAAGCTTAACCCGCATTAGCTCCTCGTGGGCTAGTGTGCCATGTGGTCGCTTGAGTGGCTCCTTGCGACGAAGAGTACGTGTTTGAGTATTTTCGGGTGGAGTAACTCACCACTAAATGCATAAAGGCATAAACGGTATACTCCAGGATTGACTATGGCTTTCCTTAACGACGCTGATGGACCGCCGGCAGGCAATACCCATCATGTCGAGTGTGAGGTTCCCTGTCAGGTCTTAGGACCGCCTACACACAACCCCCACCTTCCATATGATAGGTGACGAATGTCACCAAAAGTGTAAAGTGAGAAGTGAAAGATAAAGTGAAAAGTGTAAAGTGAAAAATGAAAGATAAAGTGAAAAGTGAAAGTGAATGATGATAGGCACAATTAGGATTTTAAATCCTATGATAATCAATGTAATGTGATGTGATGCTATGCAATGTCTTGTGCTTTATAATGTGATATGTGAAATGTAACATGAGATGATAATGTGCTATGATTTGTGTCTTAATGATTATAATGGAATCTTTCAAAGATTGAAATGGACAAATGTTTTGTAATCTATGTGTTATCTTACTTGGCTAATTTATTAGTTAACACTTGCTCTTTTAAAATGTGTTGTGCCCTCAGGTTCAACAAGTTTGAGCACGTAGATGTGAGAAGATGCGAGGCTTGGGTAGATGATCTTGAAGCTGACCTTAGTCACCCATGATAACCTCAATTATTAGACTCTTGTTTATTATGTCTAGATGTTATGAACTTAATGATACGTAGACTAGGTTGTTTTATGTTTGAACGACCGTTTGGGTTTCCATTTGAATTATTGTTATGATATGATTAGTAACACCTCCTTTGTTTAAATGAACCATCCATGCGGATTGGTTGATGTTTTAAAATGATTACTTCCGCAATGTTTTAACGCCGTTAGGCGAAAAATTTTGGAAATCCATATTTTTAAACGACGGGTGTTACACTGGGTATCTATAAACATTTTAGTAGATGAATATGAATCCCATTCAGTAATTACTTGAGTATCTGTAAGATCATAAGTGAATAAATGTCATTAGTTTTTTTAAAAAGAAGATAGAATTTAAATTAATTTTGGTTGATGAAGCTTAGTAAATGTTACTATACCTTCTATTATTTTAACTCGAGCGAATTGCAAAATAATTATAATGTTGTCTTCAGAAGCTCGAGAAGCAATGTAAGATGATAATTGAGTTGCAAAAGTACCAACGAGCATGCAATGAATATTATATCCGCTGATTAAGAACAAATGAATAATTGTAGTTTAGTTGATTAAAGTATAGGAAAGGTAATTGTTATTAAATCTAATGGTGTTTAATTGGAATAGAATCCATACCTTGTATTGTGTAGATCCAATAGTAAAACCTTTGTCTTTTTGTTATCTTGTATTTCATCTCATAATGAACAATTCGTCTAATAATATATGTGTAAAGAATGACTAAATAATTTAGTATACATAATTTTAAATAATTAAAGTTAGATTTAACTGGCAATAAGAATAATATAACAAACATGTACGTTGAAAGTATTTGATAGCAATTTTCTGATTTAGTAATGACGAATGAAAAAGTCGACTATATGATGCATATTTATTATTAAATAAGTCTGTACCGTATTTAAAAACATTGAAAATAATAGTATCTATATAATTTAGTAATCATAAAATAAACTGACTGATAAAAATAGTGCAAACGTACCAATACTAAATGTAATAGGCTTTGTAAAATTGCTGATATCTTTAAATTTAGTAAAGTTAAATCCATAAGAACATGAAAATTTAAGCAAATATAAAGACTTACAGATTTCGTAATATGGTGAGGAGAAGATGAAGAGCTATGGGAGGAAAATATAAACTCAAAACTCTAAATATGTATATATAGAGGATCGACATTGGTTTGATTGATTTTTGCTATGAGATACCAATTTCCTAATTATAAAGATCTAGATTCCTAAAATATAAGGGTTTGTAGATTAATGGGGGAGGCATACATACGCAGTTTATTTTAATTTAAGCTTTAATGTAACCTATTTTTAATTTTAATTTTAATTTAAGCTTCAATGTAACCTTTTTTTTTTAATTTGTTTATTAATATAATGAAAGATATTTTCCCAAAACATTGGATCCTCCGAAAAACATACGGGAGTTTATTTAATTTAACTTTTTTTTAATTTATTAAATAATATATTAAATCAAAATTAATGAGAGAGGTTTGGGAGTAAATAAAGGCTTATGGAGGTTCGGGATTAGGTTTGGGAGGCTTTTAAAAAGGTTTGGTAACTATTTTTAGTTATATATATATATATATGTGTGTGTGTGTGTGTGTGTGTGTGTGTTGTGTGTGTGTGTGTGTGTGTGTGTGTGTGTGTGCGCGCGCGCGTGTGCGCTCACGCATATGTAATAAATCAATGATATATAAAGAAAGAAAAAGGTGCCTAAGGGGTTTGAAGATGAAAGATGGAAAGTGGTAGTGGGATTTTGAATTGGCCAATTGAAACCATTGAAATTAAAACCAACATAAGTTGGTGCAACCTTGGCCACTGTTAGGGGCTCCACCATGGTGGTTACCCATATTACAGTGGTGGCCAACAATTGCAACCAAAGAACTTTTATCTAACAAAAACGTTCGACTGTGTATCGTCTTGTCAGTTAGCATTAGGGCTCCGACCCTTTAGGAATTCCTTAGTCGCAATATTCATATTTTCCAGCATCCTAGAGATGGCTGACGACATTAGTTCTCCGGTGGCAGCTCTTTTAGAGTTTTCTTCATTTCTTTTCATACATTTTCTCCCATGGATCTTCTTCTTAGATAAAACAAACTATATGTAGGGCTGTATACATCTTTATTGATCCCTTACCACCTTCCCCGTGACCTGGTTTGGTCCTTGATGTGTCTGGAATCGCTGTTTCAATGTTGGGGCCTTTTCTATATGGTGAGACGAATTAGAATTTTGAGGGTTATCATCCATCGAATCTGTGTGGGTAGATTTTGATCTTAGGTTTTTGTTGATATGGATTGAAGGGAGTTATGTTGGAACCACGTTAATTGTGACCATTACTAATCATTTATCATTCCTAATATGATAATTGACGATAACTGAAATCCCTATGTCTAGTAAATATACGATGGGCGTATTTACTCTTAAAGACATACTATAGGGTTTCCCTTTAGGTGATTGGAACTTCAGGGACTAATAACACACACATTAAACACCAGGGTTAAAACTGTAAGTTCTCTTATTATAAATAGAGACTCATATGCTTCATTTTAACCTCCTAATCTTCCATCTCAATTTCTTGTGTGTGTTTTTTCTCTCCCTAATTTCGGCTCTAATCATAGCCGAATTCTTCACTCCCATTATTAATCCATCACCTCGTTTTGGGAACCCGACATCAATGGCAAGTATGCTTAATCATCTTACAGGTTCCTCGGGATCAACAGGTACATTTACTTTTGATCATATTTTCATTATTTATACAATACGAATCATGTTTATTCCAACATGTGGTATCAGAGCCAATGGTTCATATTAGATCTATTGATTCGTGTTTGTATCTTATTTGTTCCGTAAAAACTTGGAACATTAAAAATCGAAAATATGTTTTAAAAATGATCTCGCATGTTTCGTTTTGTTATTACTGCCGAGAGGAATGAGATCTCACATAATTAAAACAATTGGTTTTGTTTGTTTGTTGTTACTGCCGAATAATCTTGAAATCCAAAAAAAAAAAGAATTGTTTTTGATTCTTTTCTAATCTAGCCGCCAATAAGTCTAATTAATATGTATCCTGATCACAATCGTTTTGATCTTGAAAATGGATTCTTAAAGTTTAATTAAAATAATCGGATTAACTTTTTGGCTGCACATATACATCGGCGTTTCATATTTGTTCTCTTAATTGTTGAGTTCGACCATTACTCTTAGGTCGAGTTCGACCATCATCATTAAAGGTTGAGTTCAACCATCACCACCTTATTTGTAGGTCGAGTTGGACCTCTTATGGTCGAGTTCGACCACCTTATTTGAAGGTCGTGTTCGACCTCTTATGGTCGAGTTCGACCACCTCACAAGGTGGAGTTCGACCACCTAAGGTCGAGTTTGACCATGACTACTAAGGTCGAGTTCGACCACCTAAGGTTGAGTTCGACCATAGTTCGACCATAACATGTCACGTTCGACCATAAAAGGCCGAGTTCGATTTATTTATTGAGTATGATCATAACTTGTTGAATTCAACTTACTTGTCGAGTTCTACTTAAATGTTGAATTCGACTTACTTGTTGAGTTCTTCTTAATCGTTGAGATCAATCATAACTTGTTGAATTCAACTTACTTGTCGAATTCTTCTTAATTGTTGAATTCGACTTACTTTTAGGTCGAGTTCGACCATCATCATTAAAGGTTCGAGTTCGACCACCTTATTTGAAGGTCGAGTTCGACCTCTTATGGTCGAGTTCGACCACCTCACAAGGTCGAGTTCGACCACCTAAGGTTGAGTTCGACCACCTTATTTGAAGGTCGAGTTCGACCTCTTATGGTCGAGTTCGACCACCTCACAAGGTCGAGTTCGACCTCATTAAGGTCGAGTTCGACCACCTAAGGTTGAGTTCGACTACCTAAGGTCGAGTTCGACCACCTAAGGTCGAGTTCGACCACCTAAGGTCGAGTTCGACCACCTAAGGTCGAGTTCGACCACCTAAGGTCGAGTTCGACCACCTAAGGTCGAGTTCGACCACCTAAGGTTGAGTTCGACTATAACATGTCACGTTCGACCATAAAAGGCCGAGTTCGATTTATTTATTGAGTATGATCATAACTTGTTGAATTCAACTTACTTGTCGAGTTCTACTTAAATGTTGAATTCGACTTACTTGTTGAGTTCTTCTTAATCGTTGAGATCAATCATAACTTGTTGAATTCAACTTACTTGTCGAATTCTTCTTAATTGTTGAATTCGACTTACTTGTTGAGTTCTCCTAATTTTCGAGTACAACTTTACCTTAAATTTTATGGCAAAATTTATCTCCCAAATTTCGAAAATAATTTATTCTGAGACATTTTTACCATAACAGCTCGACCCCGCCAGGGGTTGCCGCCCCTTGGACCCTGCTTCCAGGGGAGCTGCCCCGGACCCCCGTAACTTAAGGGCTTCGCACTAATGTACATGGTTTCATCATTTGTGCCCAAAGGTCAAAAGATAAGTGTTGTGTTGCATGACCTTAATGCTCATATTCACTTAGATATTAGTTACTTCTGCCCAAAGGTGATGTAACATCTAAGTAGAGCCTTATTTTAGCATATTGTTTTGGTGTTTACAATACGCTTACCCTATCACTAGCTTCATTACTATATTAATGGTCATAGTCTCATTATTCTAAGGAACATTACTATTAGACCTACTTATTTTAGGCATTACTATTATAATCTTCTATTGCTTGTATTATAAATTAATATCCTCCTTATTTCCACTGTAGTACCTAACTTAGGCATTAAGCCACTTATTGATGCAAACTTTACTTTATGAAAGGATTATTTACCTCTAACTCTGGAGATGATAGACCTTGACTATGTCATTCGCCATAATGAACCCACTGCTATTACTGCTAACTCTTCCGCAGCTCAGAAAGCGAATTTTAAGAAAGTGGGATAGGGCGAATCACTTGTCACTAATGATGGTCAGGATGTTCATCAATCATAGTATCCGAGGTAATGTATAAGGCGTATGCAAGTAGCTTAAATACAAAAAAAATAGCAGTATTTGTGAACACATAATTATGATGACTGACATGACTCATAAGTTTAAGAGTCCTAAAATGGAAGTCTTTGACAATTTTTCTTGTGCATTTTATAATGACCTCATTGCCTACTCATTTCGACACCTTCAAAATTAAATATAGCACTATGAAGGATAAATGGTCGATGAGTGAACTAATCGCAATGTGTGTGCAAGAAAATGGTCGTCTTAAGTTGGGCCAACCTGAAGTTGTTCACCTTACTACCACTGCTAATTCCATTAAAGAGGAAGGATAATAACAGTAATAATACGTTAAGACTTCAAGTAAAGGATAATCATGGTGCTGTTGCCTCTAGCTCTAAGTCCTTGACGAGCAATCTTAACTGCAAATTCTATTATACCCAAATTGCCCTAAATTCAAGGAGTGGCTAGCTAAGAAAGGTAACTTACCTTATGTAATATTTGATTCTCTTGCGTTTGATGTACTTATTAATACATGTGTAAGTGACTCTGGTTCTATAGTTCATGTGACCAACTCAATACAATGATTATAAACAATCCAGAAGCCGTCAAAAGAACCAAAGAAAGCTTAGAGTTGAAAGGGGTGATCTCTTAGATGTCGAAGCCATGGAAACTTATAATTTACATATAAATACTGGAAAGTGTGTTAGACTAGTAGATACCTTATGTGTATCGAGAATTTCTCGGAACCTTGTATCTATTTTTCTAGTCTAAGACCTTGAAGGTTATGTAATAATTCATGGTTGCGATGAGATTGTCATTACTCATAATAATGAATTCCTTGGTCCTGGTTTCTTGGATGGATTGATGTATAAGTTAGAACTAGATGATAATTTCTCACAGTCTTTGTTGTCTCCTAATATTGATGACGTAACTAAAACAAAGACAAAATCACCTAAATAATTAGAGAATTCTTCCATGTTGTGGCATAAACATCTTAGCCACATCTCACGAGTTCGCATAGTACGACTCATAATGGATGGAACATAACATTCTCTTGAGTTTAGTGATTTTGAAACATGTATTTAATGCTTCAAAGGCGAAATGGCTTAAGGAATTAGGAACGGAGCCACTAGAAGTTCCAACTTGTTAGAAATAATTCACTCTGATATTAGTGGCCCCTATCCTGCATCCATCTTAGGACATACATCAATTATTACATTTATTAACGATTATTCGTGTTATATGCACTTATATCTGATCTGAACCCTTAGTTGACTTTTATTGATCTTAAAACTTTGGTTTTAAACCAACTTGATCGTAAAAATAAAAGTTGTGAGATCAGATAGAGGAGGTGAGTATTATGGTTGACATACTGATATTGGTGAAGCTCTTGGTCCTTTCCATAACTTTTGAAAGGAACATGACATAACTAATCAATACACCATGACTGGTTCTCCTTAATAATATTTATGTTGCTAAAAGGAGAAATAGAACCTTAATGGACATGGTGACAAGTATGCTTGTCAACACTAACTTACCTACATACCTTTGGACTGAGGCCTTACACACAGCCGTTCATATACTCAATAAGGTGTTCCATCAGAATCTGTCCCTAAGACTCCTGGACAGAAAGGAAACTGAGTCTAAAATATATGAACGTATGAGGTTGTCTTGCCAAAGCATAACTCTATAACCCTAACTAAAAGAATCTGGATCCTAAATCCCTTACATGTTTCTTTATCAGTTTTTAGTTTTACTGTCTTTCTTTATCATGCCACGTTTGTCGAGAACTAAGAGATCAGTGGGAGCAAGACAAATCATAACTTAAGATTTGCAATAAGTACAAGAAGCGGGGGGAACCACTCGTCGGTTATTATTACTCCGCCGATAATCCTTCTTGTACCCAACGCTGCTCCTAATAACACTGATCCACCTTCTCCTAATCAAAATCCTAATCCTCCTAATCAGGATACTACTAATGATAAACCATTTTACTAATAATGCTGAAGCATCTTACTATTAATGCTAAAGCATCTTCCTTACTGAACCTGAAAATCAACTCAGGAGATCATCTAGGTCACGCAAGGCCATAACTTTGATGATTTCATAACTTATTTAACTGAAGTTGAGGACGTTGGAAAGCTTACTGATCCTACCTCTTATTAAGAAGTCATTAATAGTGATCAAGCCACTTAGTGGAATGAAGTCATGATTTAAGAGCTTAATTCCATGTAGCATAATGACGTTTGGGACTTGGTTGAATTTACTGAAGAATCCAAACCTGTAGGTTGTAAATGGATCTTCAAAACCAAATTAGACCCAAATGGAAACGTTGAACGCTATAAGGCCAAACTGGTTGCGAAGGGCTTTACTCAAAAGGAAGGAATCGATTATCAAGAGACCTTTTCTCTTGTCTGTCATAAAGATTCCTTAAGGATCGTCATGACATTCGTAGCTTATTATGATTTAGAGTTACATCAGATGGATGTCAAGACCACTTTCCTAAATGGAAACTTGCAATAAGACGTATACATGCGGGAATCTGATGGATTCATTCCAGAAGGTAAAGAGCACATGGTCTGCAAGTTGAATAAGTCCATATACGGGTTAAAGCAAGCATCAATAAAATGGTACCTTAAGTTTAATGAAGTCATAAGAGGATAAGACTTCCTAAAGAATCAAGTGGATCATTGCACCTATCTCAAGATCAGTGGGAGTAATTTTACAATCCTTGTTTTGCACGTGGATGATATTATACTTGCAAGTAACAACTTGGATATGTTGCGTGAGTCGAAGCATTTACTATTCGCATAATGTCGACATGAAAGATCTTGGTGATGCCTCTTATGTCATAGGTATCGAAATACACCAAGACGGGCATAATGATTTTCTGGTTCTTTCTCAAAAGACTTATATTGAACACATCTTAGAACGCCATAACATGCAGCACTACACGCCCACTATAGCTCTAGTAGTAAAAGGAAACGTGTATAATTGTTTCCAAAGTTTGAACATTGAGATTAAAAAGAGCAAATGAGGATGATACATTACTCATAAGTAATTAAGAGCATTATGTACGCTCAAGTCTGTACTCATCCAGATATCGATTATATCGCCGATATGCTTGGGAGTTAACTATCTAATCCCGAATTAGCATATTGAAAAGCGGCTAAAAGGTTCTACAATATCTGCAAAGGACCAAAGACTACACATTAACTTATAGAAGAGGTGACAACTTACAAGTAGTAGGTTACTTTGATTTCGATAAGAAATCTACTTCTGGATATATATTTATGTTAGCTAGTGGACCTATCTCTTGACGAAGTCATAAAAGGAAACTAACTACAACATCCACCATGATGGCATGGCTGAATACATTGCCGTTTATAATGGCACTTGTCATGGGATGTTGTTAAAGAACCTGGTGAGTAGACTCAAAATCGTCAACTCCATTACCAAACCATTGAAGCTTTACTGTGATAACTCAGCTGCCGTAATTTTATTGAACAGTAACAGTTCAATTGGCGTTGAGTTGTATCTCGATACAAAGTATCTGTTTGTAAGCGAACGGATTGAGGAAAATGTTCTTTGTATTGAGTACATAAGTACACATAATATGCTAGCGGATCCAATGACCAAAGGTCTTCCTCCTAAAATCTTTCTAGGACACGTGTTGAAGATGAGGCTTACTAAAGGACCTAATATAATAGCATGTTGTACTTATTGGTCATTATTATTATCTTAATAAAAAATTCCCTCTATATTCAGATTTTGTTTGTCTATTAATTACACTTTAAGTACTCATAACGGTGTATAGACATTATTATAACAAAATTTGTCTTAGTCAATTGATCATTGCTTATTAGTTTTAAATTTGAGTCATAGTTTGACTAGTGGTGGTCCTGAGTTGATGTTCTTCTCTACGACTGTACTTATTGACTATGATTTCAGTTTAAAACAAAATGAGTATTATCCCGGCCGAACTTATTGAATACTCATAGATAAATGATCGCTTGGTCAAGTGGGAGAATGTTGGAACCACGTTAATTGTGACCATTACTGATCATTTATCATTCCTAATATGATAATTGACGATAACTGAAATCCCTATGTCTAGTAAATATACGATGGGCGTATTTACTCTTAAAGACATACTATAGGGTTTCCCTTTAGGTGATTGGAACTTCAGGGACTAATAACACACACATTAAACACCAGGGTTAAAACTGTAAGTTCTCTTATTATAAATAGAGACTCATATGCTTCATTTTAACCTCCTAATCTTCCATCTCAATTTCTTGTGTGTGTTTTTTCTCTCCCTAATTTCGGCTCTAATCATAGCCGAATTCTTCACTCCCATTATTAATCCATCACCTCGTTTTGGGAACCCGACATCAATGGCAAGTATGCTTAATCATCTTACAGGTTCCTCAGGATCAACAGGTACATTTACTTTCTATCATATTTTCTTTATTTATACAATACGAATCATGTTTATTCCAACAAGTTATCATCTAAAATTGGAATAGAAGATGAAGATTCATCACGCAATTTCCCAAAAACACGGTTGAAAATCTAGAAATGAATGGAGTTATTCATAATAAAACAAGAATAAAAAATGTCAAGTTTGATACCTTGGAAGTGGAAAAGGCTATAATACTCTCATGTGGGAGGTACGTAACAGTGTTAACGGAGGGGATATAACGAGCATGAACGTAAAGGACATAATACGAACCTTATCCACCTATAAAGAACAATAACGTTATTGAACCCTAAGGACCAAAGGCAAATTTATTGGTAAATCAGGGGACAATTTAGGTCGATAACTCTAGAAACTATTAAAAGTTACCAAAATGTTGTAAATAAAGATAAAAGTGATTGTTTATAAGCTTTAACATCATCTCTTTCGTAAGCTCAACAACAACACCGATCCCATTCCCACCACCACCACTACCCCTTAAACCACCAATTGTGGCACATGTATCTTCAAAGTTCATTCATCTTCGGGAAAAACCCACCACCACTATGAAGTTCTGGCGCCAAGGATTGAAAGAAACCACCATTTCCACCACCGCCGCCGTCATTACACCACCATAACTACTCCGGATGATAAGACCACCACAACCACTTCAACGATAAAAAGAAAACCAACATTAATCCGATGTCTTCGTGTCGCTGGCGTCCCTCAAAGATAAAACTCGATTCAGTCCCACCCACACCAGAAGTTTTTATTGTTGTAGATCCACATCATTGAATTGTTACTTTGGGGATTTGTTAGCTCAGTGTTTCTATTGCATATGTGTACACACACACACACACACACACACACACACACACACACACACATATATATATATATATATATATATATATATATATATAGTATTAGCCTGTAATCGACAGGGTTTCTAGCCATTATCTTATGGTGTTTTATTAAACTTCTTACTTCTCTCATTTTCTATAATAAATCATAAAACTCATAGGTATATGTACATGTGCTTACTTTGTAGATCATTTATTTGATGTGTAATTTAAGGATTATGGTTTACTTATTGGTAGAATTGTTGAAATAAAAACTTTAGATTGAATATTAGGTAGCCGTAGAATATGGTGTAACTGGAAACGATGATGTTGCCAACAAAATTTGGTGGCTGGTGGTGATGATGGCTAGTCACATGGCAGCTTACGTGGGAGTAAAAAAGTTTAGCTGGCATTGCATATTATTAATAACATTTATTTAAACAACTCAAAATGAAGTTTAAAAATGAAAGTGATTGATGACCTCATAAAAAGGTAACCCAGACTCACAAAAGATGTTTTTGTCAAGTTTTATCCCGCAAAAGACGCATTTTTTATCAGACTCTTATAAAACTATTTGGTACAAATTAAAGTACTTTTCAAACAATTAGCCATGTAAATAACCATGGCAAAAATCATCTATCTTCCAATATGTATACTCAAATTAAACATCTTACGGGAAAGACTAATTACATATTTATAAGCTAAAGGAATATTTGGCTCCCGTGTATATTTCATAGCACTCGTACAAAACCTTTACGATTTCTTCCATGCAAGGACGCTTATTTGGATCGCGATGAAGACACTTTGAAACAAGTAAAGCGAACTTGAACGCCCCTTTTGGAGGTTTTTCTACAAGTTGTGGGTCAATAATCATATCCATATTCGCCTCTTGTGTTAGTAATGGAGTTGCCCATTCTACCAAATTTTGCTTTTCTTGTGGTCTTTTCTCATCAAAAACCTTCCTCCTCGTAAGTATTTCCAGCATTATCACTCCAAAAGCATAGATATCATTCTTAAGTTCAAAATCTGCAAATGGATTGGTGCATCATGTCAAATTATTATGACAATGAGTGAAGTCATCCGTTATTATTCATGTCTACTTACATTATAATGCATGATTTAATTCATATGTGATATAATTGGATTTAAAACATTACATATTGTAACATCTTAAACTTTTCGTTTAACGGTTGACATGTGCTGACAACTTGCTTCCGTTAAGTCTTTAGATGATTTAAGGTGCGTTTATAGTTAATGTGACTTATGTGTATATGTGTCCTATGACTTAATGATGTGTGTTTTAATGTAATTTTGATGAGTTAAAGTGGTTTAACGTGCTTCAATTGTCGGTATGTATTCCCATTTGCCAGTTTTAGCCATAAAAGAGATGATTATAGACTTGAGTGGCCGAGAAGTCGTGTTTTGAAAGTTGCTACATCGGATCAGAAGGTCATAAGGCCTTAATTATATTCAGTATTCAGTTCCAATTCCCTTTCCAAGCCCTAAAACAGCTCAATTGTTTCCTATAGCAATTAATTTGATTTCGGTTCGTTCAGTGTTGATTATCACAAGATTTTGATCCACCATTCCTTGCTTCAGGCATTATAAGTAAATTCCCTTTGTTTTGTAATCGTATGGATCCTTTCAAAGTGTTCAATTCGGATCTTGATGGGTAGAGGTGATTGAATTGTGTTTTGATAATGTGAATAAGTTGTTGGTAAGGGTTGGAAACGTTTGAGAGTCGATTGCTAGTTGTTTAGGTGAAAATCAAACTTTTGCATGTAAGCCCATTTGAGCGACCGGGTGAGCGATATAAACTCTGAGGGGGAGTGACGACGACTAGCGCTCCCAAAGGGTTAGAGGATCTAACGGACGTTCATACTTCCGGGAGCGGAGCTCAAAGCCCCTAGAGTATGTTTTTAGTCCCGTTTAAGCTCAGTTATGGTTTATATATTCATTCGAGGTTGTCGGGATTGGTTGTCAAGCACGACAAACTAGTTGGTGAGCTCATCTGAGGTAAGATTCATGATTTTGCCACATGAGGGACAACAAAACATAGCCGATAACTTCCCCTAATAATGTCTCGTCTAGTTATGGGTATTCGGAATTACGTGGGAGGCTTCATGGGTTAACTTATAAATGCACGTATTTAAACTTTGATGTATGTGATGATGTATGATATGTTTGAGTGCATGTGTTTATGTGAAATGTAATTGAATCATGACTTGTACATCTAGTTCAATAGACTATATAGGTTGTCATGACACGCGCACATTTAAGGGCTCAACTTTAATGTGATTGGTGTAATATGTGTAAATACTCGAGCTAATTGATGTGATTAAGTGTAAAGCTTAACCTAGCCAACTAAGGCTAGTGCGTTGATGTGGTTGCTTGGATGACTCTTTGCAACGTGGTTATATGTGAAGAGTAACTCCAGGAGACCAGCCCATTGTCTTTGAACCTACTAACCACTCCGGGACCGACTTTGTCTTTCCTTAACGACAATGATGGACCGCCGAAAGGTTACCCCATCGAGTCGGATGTGAGGTTCTCTGACAAGAGTCTTATGACCGCCTGCACACAACCCCTACCTTATATGTGATGCTTGACTTATGTCACACCTGACGATAAGTGATGTGTCGCGAATAGGTACAATTAGAATTATATAGATCCTATGATGTATGTTGTGATGATATGTAATGACATCCCCCTTAATGTTAAAAATGTAATTTTTCTAACAAATAGTATGTAGAAACATTTTATCCAATATGTGCTACCTTATTTAGTTTTGGAATTAGAATTATATAGATCCCATGATGTATGTTGTGATGATATGTAATGACATCCCCCTTAATGTCAAAAATGTAATTTTTCAAACAAATAAAATGTAGAAACATTTTATCCAATATGTGCTACCTTATTTAGCTTTTATTAGGTTAACAGTTGTTCTTTTAAATATGTTGTACCCTAAGGTCGAGCAAGAAGATGTGATGAGATTTGAGACTTAGGTAGATGATTTATACAGCTGACAAGTTCACCCACTAGCAGCCTCTTCATTTATCATTCATTGATTGTCTAGATGTTATGACTTATTTATAATGTTATTTGGTCGTTTAATGGTGGACAACCATTTGAGTTTCCATTTGAATAATGTTACACATATTATACAGAATTAGGAAGAAAAAGGATAATTCAGAAGTACAGGGACTGAAAATGACAAAAGTTGTACTAGTTTGAAATTCTGTTAGAGTTTGTTACGAGCGGTTGTTTGTATTTTCCTTTATATTCACAATTAGTTGTAATAATACTCACTTCTTGATCAATAAAAATACAAATTCTTTCTATCTTTATTATTTCTTCTTTCATTTTGGTATCAGAGCCACCGATTTTCTCGGCCGGCAACGATTCCAATCATCTTCTCCGGTGAAGCAGTCTTCTCCGGCGAACTGGTTTTGGGATTTTCCGATTAAAAATTGGGGAATTCGCGATGGGAACACGTAATCAAACGCAAGAAATGGAAAAACTAGCGAAAGACAATGAAATATTAACAAAAGAGGTGACAACCACTCAAAATGAGATGATTTCTCTTCGGTCAACCGTCCGCGCAAATGGCGGAAATGGAGAAACAGAGGTCAACAGATGTGGTTAGAGTAGATGGAGGGGAAAGATTCAGCAATAACCGCCTTGCAAAACTTGATTTTCCAAGATTTGAGGGGGATGATGTGGAAGGTTGGTTATACAAATGTGACCATTTCTTCACCATTGATGAGACGCCTGAAGACAGAAAAGTAAGATATGCAGCAGTTCATATGGATAGGAGAGCACTTTCTTAGGAGAGCACTTTCTTGGCACCAAGGATACATCAAATCAAGTGGGAAGACAATTGATCAAATCAAGTGGGATGAATACTCAAGATCTGCCATGGCCAGATTTGGAGATTCATCAATGGAGGATGCCATGGGGGCATTAAAGGCATTAACTCAGACTGGAGAACTGGAGGTATACTCTGATGAATTTGATAAACTTTGAATAAAGTGAATTTGTGTGAAGAATACACCATTAGTTTGTATATTGAGGGTCTAAAACCTGAAATTAAGTGTCCATTAAAAATGTTTCAACCCAAGACTTTGAAGGATACTTATTCATTGGCAAAATTGCAAAATCAGTCAAATAAGATGTTACATCATACTATGGGGGTTGGGGCTAGCAGTAACAATGGTTATAAGGGTTCTGGAATTAAGAATAATCAATGGACTAATGCTACTAAACCACCATTATTAGCTACTCCTGTCAATAGTGTACCTTTTAATGCTTTGGTTCCAAGAAGGGTAAATACCAAATTTATGGAAGAAAAAAGAGCCAAGAATGAGTGTTTTTAATGTGATGAGAAGTTTACTGCTGGTCATAGTAAAGTGTGTAAAGGAAAGAAACAATTGTTCATTATTGAAGTAGAAGAAGAGGATGATGAGGAGGAATTAGGAATGGTAGACAGGCCTGTGATGCAGTGTGAACCCCAAATAAGTTTGAATGCTCTTAGGGGAATTCCCTCTTATTCGACAATGCAAATTGTCAGTTGGCACTAGAAGATTACATATTCTAGTAGACAGTGGGTCAACACACAATTTTATGAGCCAAACAATAGGAATTAAATTGAGGTGTTTTCTACTGGACATTCCAAATGTCAAAGTGGCTGTAGCAAGTGGTAATAATATGGCTAGTGACTCTTTGTGTCAGAATTTTAAGTGGATGATGCAAGGGAATTGGTTTGAGGCTGATATGTTGTTGTTAGAGTTGGTAAACTATGACATTGTGTTAGGTATTCTGTGGTTAGAAACTTTGAAGGACATTATATGGAATTTCAAAGATTTAACTATGAAATTCCAATTAAATGGTCAAAAGTTTGAACTGAAGGGGATGAAGCAGCAGAATGTCAGTTTGTGTTCAATGGAGAAATTATCCAATATGATGGTTAATACAGAGAGCATAGCACAAGCAGAATTATATTTGCTGCAAGATAATGAATCTATCAATAATAGGCTGCAACCAGTCTTGGGGGTGAGTGAAGAAAATAAGGATTTGGAAAAATTATTGGAGAAATATATTGATATATTTGAGGTGCCAACTGGATTACCACCACCCAGACAATGTGACCATAGAATTGAGCTTAAGGATGAGAAGGTGAACCTCAACCTGAAACCCTACAGGTATCAAAGTACATAAAAGGACATTATTGAAAAAATGACCCAAGAGTTGTTGGATTCTGGAGTTATAAGGCATAGTACTAGTGCCTTTGCTGCACCAGTGGTTTTGGTAAAAAAGAAAGATGGATCTTGGCGTATGTGTGTGGACTATAGAAAGCTGAATGATGCTACTAAAAAAGATGTATTTCCAATCCCATTGATAGAAGAGTTGTTAGATGAACTGCAGGGTGCTGAATTTTTTTCAAAACTAGATTTAAGGTCAGGATATCATCAAGTGAGGATGTATGAGGGTGATATTCACAAAACAGCTTTTAAAATACATGAGGGCCATTCTGAATTTTTAGTGCTTCCTTTTGGTCTCACTAATGCACCAGCTACCTTCCAATCTTTGATTAATACCACATTCAAAGAAGTTTTAAGGAAATCTGCACTTGTTTTCTTTGATGATATTCTGGTTTATAGCAGCAGTTGGAAACAACATTTGTTGGATTTAGAGAGGGTGTTACAGTTGATGAGGTTGAACACACTGAAAGCAAAAAGATCAAAATGCTCATTTGGCAGTCATCAAGTGGAGTATTTAGGTCATATTATCAACAAACAAGGTGTTTCTACTGATCCTACAAAAATAGCTGCTATACAAGAATGGCCAGAACCCAGTAATGTGAAACAATTGAGAGGATTTTTAGGTCTTGCGGGCTACTACATAAGGTTTATCAAACACTTTGGCATTTTGGCTAAGCCTCTACATGAATTGTTGAAGAAGGATAATTTCAAATGGTCAAAAGAAGCAAAAACAGCTTTTGACAATTTGAAACAGGCTTTGAGTTCCCCACCTGTTTTAAGTCTTCCAGATTTTTCAAAAACATTTGTCATTGAGACAGATGCATCTTCTAAGGGAATGGGAGCAGTATTAATGCAAGACAGTCACCCTCTGGCATTCATTAGCAAGGCATTGTCAATTAGACAACAGAGTTGGTCTGTATATGAGAAGGAATTGTTGGCTATTATTATGGCAGTCAAACACTGGCATCACTATCTGGTTACTAATCATTTTCTCATCAAGACTGACCACCAAAGTCTTAAATTTCTTATGGAACAGAAAATTGTGACACCTTTGCAGCAAAAATGGTTGTGTAAATTGATGGGTTACAGTTATGAAATTTGTTACAAACATGGCAAAGAAAATGTGGCTGCAGATGCTCTATCCAGAGTTCAGGGAATGGCCTTGTTACAAATGGGGGTCAGTTCAATTAATCCTGCATTATTGGGCAAAATTAAAGATGCTTGGCAACAAGATCAAACCACTAAAGACATGATCAGTCAACTGGAGCAGGGCTTAGTAATCCCAAATAGGTCTTGGGATGGTGAATTGTTAAAAAGGAAGTCCAAATTGTTGATACCTAAGGATTTAAACCTCAGGAAGGAGATTTTACAGTTGGTACATGCATCTGCTGCAGGAGGGCATTCAGGTATTACTCCTACTTTGGCCAGGCTTAAGGAAATATTTTACTGGAAGGGTTGCCATAAAGATGTCCAGAAATTTGTGAAGGAGTGTTCAGTTTGTCAAAGAACTAAGTATGAGAGAGTCCCATACCCAGGGTTATTGCAGCCATTACCGACACCAACCTCTATTTTTACAGACATTTCTATGGATTTTATCTCAGGCCTTCCCAAAGTGCAGGGTAAGGATACTATTTTGGTGGTTGTGGATAGACTTACAAAGTTTGGTCACTTCTTGATTTTGAGTCATCCATTCACTGCAATGACTGTGGCTAAAGTTTTCTTGAATAATATCTTTAAATACATGAAAATCCTGTTACAATTGTATCAGACAGAGATCCAATTTTTTTAAGCAAATTTTGGCAAGAATTCATGAAACTGCAGGGTATTCAATTGTCCATGTCCAGTGCCTATCACCCACAATCTGATGGGCAGACTGAAGTTTTGAATAGATGTTTGGAAGCCTACTTAAGAAGCATGTGTTTGGATGCCCCGTTAAATTGGGTGCAATGGGTACCTTTGGCTCAATGGTGGTATAATACTTCTTGGCATTCAAGTATCAAAATGACACCTTTTGAAGCCCTATTTGGAGTCAAACCCAGTTTGCACATTCCTTTTGTACATGGGGATACTGATATTGCAGCAGTGGAAGATCTGCATAGGGAGAGAGAAGCCATGATACAGAGACTTAAGACTAATTTGGGTGTGGCTAGAAATAAGATGAAACAATTTGCAGATGCTAACAGAAGTGATAGAGAATTTGCTGTTGGAGATTGGGTTTATGTGAAATTACATCCATTTGCACAACAATCTTTGAAATCTCATCACAACAGGAAACTCAGTCCTAAGTATTTTGGTCCTTTTTTGATATTAAAGAGAAATGGCAAGGTAGCTTATCAGTTGGATTTGCCTGCAGAAGCTCAGATCCACAACACTTTTCATGTTTCATTACTTAAGAAGGCAGTAGGACCATTACCAGCTCCATCACCATTGCCTCAGGGTCAGAGGTTCACATTGCAGCCAAGAGCAGTTTTGGATAAGAAAGTGGTTAAAAGAAATGGTAAAGTGGCTGTGCAGATTTTGGTTCATTGGGAGGGATTGGACATTTCAGATGCTTCTTGGGAATTTTTGGAAGATATGCAGTTGAGATTTCCACATTTCCATTTTTGAGGGCAAAAATGTTTAAAAGGGGAGACTAATGTTACACATATTATACAGAATTAGGAAGAAAAAGGATAATTCAGAAGTACAGGGACTGAAAATGACAAAAGTTGTACTAGTTTGAAATTCTGTTAGAGTTTGTTACGAGCGGTTGTTTGTATTTTCCTTTATATTCACAATTAGTTGTAATAATATTCACTTCTTGATCAATAAAAATACAAATTCTCTCTATCTCTATTATTTCTTCTTTCAAATAATTGTTATGATATGCTTCCGTAACACCTTATAATTAATGAACTATCCATTACGGATTTTTTAATGTTTTAAATGTTCTTCTCGGGCATTATTTAACGACATACATCTAAACGACAGGTGTTACACGTACCAAACTGCGACAAGATTTGAGCACCACCACCACCCCCCTCCGATTGTTGGACTCTAAGCAACTCTGGCGACGCGTAAGATCTATCACTAGCATCGAAGAAGTTTAAATTTTCAAATGTACCCAACTTGCGCACATCATAATTCCAAAGTCGAGCATTGAAATCCTGAAATAAACATGAAAAGCGTAGAGAAAATTAAGCTAAACTGATGTTGCCTAGTATTAGCAATATATAAGTATGTTGAATACGGTCTAATTTACATTATCCACCAGTATAACAGCAGTCTTAAATTGTTTATACGACACTTCCTTTCTCTGATGCAAGAAAGACAGGCCTTGTGCGGCTCCTATAGCTATGTTCAACCGGTTAACCCAAGAAAGAGGAGATGTACCTATCTCTACATATACATCATTGCAATGCCTTAAGGTCTCAAAACCTGCTTACGTGTGAGGTAGAATTAGTTTTCGACAGAATTAAAAAATATATATATATATTACCTCCAAAAAGATATTTGTCTAAACTTGGATCTGGAATTAGCTCATAGACGAGATATAATATATATGATAACTATTTGGCAGGCAATATCACAACAGTTTCACAAGATTCGGATGAATGAGTTCTTCTACTTTGAAATTTTTCTGCACATGAAAAATGTCAAATATACGTACTATAACTGAATAAGTTGGAAAAGATGGAAATGCATATGTACTGTGTATGCATAAATTAATAGTGAACATCAATAATGTACGAGCTTCGCTCATTCTGCTATTCTAAATTACTTCCACATGATGGATTTTAGATTAATGTAATTAAGGTGTTTGATTCCAAGTACCCTCCACTTCCGCCTAACATAAATTGCCAAACCAACACCACTTTCTGCTGGGGCATATGTGGTTTCATCGACCCATCCTTTGTAAATGATTTCAGATAAAGAGCTGGAATACTCTTCGTGCTGGAAATTGCTTGTTGTTTCCTTCAATTCAGCATATGTGAAAATTCTTGAACTTCTGTTGTTGACTATCTGAATATTGCTAGCACTTATTTCAGGTTGGCTTCCTACTGCAGGAGCTGCCATCATGTTAGGTTTGCCTGTGAGGAAAAATCTTACCTTGTCAATTAGTCCTCCATCACCAGCACTAGAATCAGCATTTTTTCTTTCTTGTGACATAATAAACTCAAGCTTGACCACAACCTCTGACATGGTTGGGCGGATCTTTGGATTATTATGTAAGCACTATCCTGCTATGCTTACAAACTCTTTTAAGCATTTCTTTGAGATTTGTCCCCTTAGTCTAGAATCAATAAGTTGACTTAGTTTTCCTTCTCTTATTTGATCTTGAGCCCAAACAGCTAAACTCCATTGCTCTTTATCAATGGTTGGATCGACGGCTTTCTTCCCGCACAGAATCTCAAACAGTACAACCCCAAAAGCATAGACATCAGATTTTCTAGTCAGTTTTCCACTATAGAAATAACAAGGATCCATATACCCAAATGTCCCTTTGACTCCGGTGCTCACAAAAGTTCGTGTCTGATTTATTGGGCCAACTTTAGCCAATCCAAAGTCAGCAATTTTCCCAGCAAAGTTTGCATCCAACAAAATATTGGAGGTCTTCACATCACGATGTATGACCCCATGTAGAGTTGCTGTACCTGTGTGGAGGTAATCCAATCCACGAGCCGCACCTATACAAATCTTTAGTCTTTGTAACCAAGATAAATCTCTACGGTCGTCTTTGTGGAGATGATCTTCAAGGGTTCCATTAGGCATAAATTCATAAGCCAGGATCATTTCTTCACCTTCATTGCAATAACCAATGAGCGGCACTAGATTACCATGCCGCAGCTTAGAAAGTACCTCAACTTCCGCCTCAAACTCACGGGCTCCTTGGCTAGACTTAGAATCCAACCGTTTGATTGCAATTTCACTTACCAATCCAATCTTCGTGCTACGACATCTATATACCTTCCCGAATCCCCCATGGCCAATAAATAATGTCTCGTGGAAATTTTCGGTTGCTAGTTTCATCTCAGCAAGGGTAAAACGTCGACAGGTTTGCTCTGGTAACATCATTAGACTTGAATCTTGAAAATATATCTGGCAAAACTACAGCTTTAAACTAAGTCAAATGATCATGGTTTTTTTTCTCTGTGATGTTTGTTGATAAGTTTTAGGGTAAAGATGGAAGAAGAAATGAATAGTAAAAATAATACAGTATTTAAATAAGGAAAATTAAAAGGAAAGTTGGAATAGACAAGAAGGGGGGTAACTTTTAGGCAAATTTGAGATACCCACATTGGTATCTACAAACTTTATTAGTACTATATTTCATCTTTCAAATTTTATTTTTTTCCGATTTATATTGTTTTTATACTATGATATTTTTATGTCATAAATTACTCCATTAGTGCATTTTTAGTTTACATTATTATGCTTATTAGTTTATAACCAAATGACTCTCTTGCTATATTTATCCAAGATTTTACAAAATTTTTATTCACTAATATCTGTTTATGTTACCAAAAAATCAACATGATACACTTATTTACTAACGGTATTTGAGATGATCTAGCAACCAATAGACAACAGGTTCAACCAATGAACTGTAGGCGGGATGAAGGGCATTTGGCTTTCTAGTCAATATAGACGCCGTTTATAAACAATCTGACTAAACACTTACATATTTATAAGCAAATGAAATAATAATAATAGTAGATGAACATAAAAAGGAAGTAAAACTTAGCCTCAGTAAGGATCAGCGTCGTATTGGTTAAAGAATCTGTAAAACGACTTCTGTAACATCAACCAATTTTGCTCCAGAAAGTACTATTAAAAAGGAGACAAAACCTGTTAGAGAGAATAAAGATAATTATATCCGTCAAAGTCAGACAGTGGGAATTGGGAAGCATGATAAAAAAATTATAGATCAAACTTTTTGCATATAGGTTGCAGTTTTGGTCCTGTTGTCATTTTATAACTATTCTGCATTATGTCATGCTTTTCAAGCTTTGGTAGAATTTAAGCCTTCGCGAGTTTTCAAAATTTATGTTGGCAGGGTAAAGGGTAAGGTTGAAGCTTAGTATTTTCTATTAAGGAGGATAAAGTTGGTCTGGCAGCTACTCCTGGCCTTCTCGAAATGGAAGAAGAGGACTTGATTGAGGTATGTGTATAGCCTAGTTGACCCATGTATCTAAAGGACAACTCTTGCAGTGATGCTTATAAGTTAAATAGGTCTTTGACCTTGGGAGGATCCACCTGGGTTCGAGTCCCACTTCTCACATTTGTGAGGGTGGATTAATAGGGGTTTTTCGAGAGTCCTGGTTTCCAGGCATACGTGTAATTTAGGACTAGGAGTAGAATAGAACGCCGTTCAAAAAAAAAAAAAAAAAAGGTGGGTCATATGAATTGGGTAAATGGCTCAGAGAGGCTTTATCATGTGTCGAAATGGGTTGGATGATTTTCAGTGGAATACATTTTCTAGAATAAATCTTGAAGCTTTTATGTTCAACATCTGGTACATAATAAAATTTATATGGGCAAATTGGGTAATGGTCGAAATATCATATGTTAGTGCATGCCAACACTTGACCCGAAAACACTGTGTACTCTTTTTAATGTGTAAGAATACTACATGTCAGAAGATAGATGGTTTAGAAAACAGGTCAAGATGCATTCCCAATAGATCATACTTTTTTTAAGTTCGAATTGGAATCGAAATGGGCATGGGCTGTATGGGTTAACCTATAAAATCAACTTTTTCCATTTTTTTTAATAGCTTAGTTTATCTGTTAATCATGCATATAAAAGTAGTTTTATTTCATTTACAATCTTAAGGTTTGAATAACAATATTTAGTAGCCTGCAAGGCATAACCTTCGGTGAGTTTCAACCCATATATGTTCTTTAATTTGGGTTAGGAATAAACAAAAATGGGTTAAAAGGGTTGAAATCCTATGTAAAACAAGTTGTGCAATGACACTCATTTAGTCATTTATTAATTTATTTTGGAGTTCCTTGTTGCAGAAAATTGTTATTGTTTCAGATTAATATCAGAAAAAATCTCCAAACATAAATGAAGTTAAGGAACTTTAGGAACAAAGAGGCGGTTAGACTTACGTGTATCAAGTGTCCAGCCTTTGTCCCAAATCGGCACGGGATATGCTACAAAATCTGCACATATGTGATGCATGATATGTCGTGAGAAAGTTGTATCTGTTAACCTTTAGCAACTAAAGGTTAATAGCTAGAGATCTCAAAGTAGACAGAGACAGAGCTGCTTCTACTGTTAAGCTTTACGAATTGGTAAGTTCTGCTTTTGTTTTTAAGTGGCTAAAGAATTAGGTTATATAAATTTGATGTTCTTTGCGTTTCCAGCCCTGTTATATTGCCTTTTAAGCTGCACATTTTCATTGGTCAAAAGAGGATGTAAATGACCTGATTTTAGAACGAGGGGAAGAAGGGCAGGGCTTTTTTTCTTGGAAATCTCAGGATAGAACCTACTTTATTTGATGCATAGATGCAAGTCAATCGAAGAAATAAATATGTTGTTTAGCTATAGAAAATGACGTTCGGCTACATACATTAATGGTAATCTTGTACAATTCAGGTATAGAAGGATCCATTCGGGTATTTGTATTAACATTATCATGAATGGGTCAAACATGTGAAAATAAATTTCAGAAAATAAGGCAATAAGTCTGACAATCCGAAGTGTGTTTCTATGCATAACACCTTCTAAACCGTTCACCCAAAATAATTAAATTATCAATAAAACTAAAATTGTAAGCATATTAACAGAGAAAAGCCTATAAATGTTGAAAAAAGGTGTATCGGGTTGACATAACCACCACAGCAACCTGCCAACCTGTAACAAACATTATGTGTTCCATCTAAACCCTTTTTTCCTGTTAGCTACTTAGCCAACCAGTCAAACCCACCCATTTTGTCAAACCTATAGTAAGAATATATAACTTGATACTAATATTGAGAGAATTGTGGGGAAAAAAACACCTGTTACATATTACAAAGGCATTAACATAACCTCATTGAGCCGGCAAGAGTTGAAAACCTTTTTAAACATCAATTAACATTCAGAACCATAAGGCAACCCGATTTCCTACCAACCTGGTATACGTTCCTTAGCAAGCAACATATGGAATGCCAGTTAAGTGACCCCGTACCATTGCTTTCCATCGTGTATCACAAATCGCTACTAGATTACATTAGCCCACAAAAACACTTGTGATCTCATGACACAGTTTTCTGAGGATAGTTTTGATCCGCTTACTCGACTTCACCTGCACAGATTATATTAGTGTATCAAATTGCCTGATAACAGAAAATATTATACTCAGTATTAAACCATGACAGTCAAGATGTTTACTTCTTCCAAACATATGAACCCACAACGAGAATTCATTATACTAAGACAGATAAGTACTGTTGAGGTCTATATGGATGAATCTGAAGTAATGTGGCCATACATAGTCACTAGTCAAGAAGGATGAACCGATGAATATTTCATGCCTAGTTTCATTGATGGGCTGAAGGAAAAGAAAGATGTGATTACGGCTACTCTGACTAATTTGGAAGAGGTAGTAATGCTAACCAAACAAGCTAAATTACCATTCAGAATCCTCAAGCAAGGCCCAATTTCGGAAATTCAAGGTACTATCGAAACTATCCACAAACCACCAGCTCGCAAGTTAGATCCTATCCTCGTCCCTACACCGATTACAATTCTCATGCGGGTTCTAAATCAATTTTCCACAGCTAAAATACCCTCAACCAACTAAAAACAAAATGTTAACAACGGCTGAAATTCATGAAAGAAGAAAGAAGGTACTTTGGTTCCAGTTTGATGAAAAGTGTCATCCTTGACCTTTTTATTTCCTGCACAAAAATTGAAAACAACCAGACCTGTCATAATAGTTGAATAATTTTAGCTCAGTTTATTGATTTGGGTATGCTCAGTTTATTGATTTGGGTATATTAGCTATGATTGGCCGGTCACATAAATAATATTAAGTCAATTATCAAATATTAGTTGATGTTGAACAACATGGTTGCGATCAAACAAGGCTACATATCAAGAAGACCCCGACAACTATTTATGAAGACGATGCCGCTTGCAAAGCTCGGATCAAACAAGGCTACATCAAGGATGACAAAAGGAAGCACATTTCAACATAAATTCTATGTGAAGTCAATATTATAATACAAGTGCAAGGTTCCCACAACACGTTATCAGCACGAACTTCCCCCCCCGGTTTCCTGCTTCCCATCCAACGATCTTCAATCTGTTTTTCTCAAGCAATTCATCATCAACATCCGGGTATATATTTTCTTTAAAAAAATTCTTTACTCTGAACGTGACAAAATAAAATAATAAAAAAAATTATGACCCTAAATTATTTTTCTTAACCCTAATGAAAATCAAATTAAAATATAGATCGTACAATAAAAAATAAAAAAAAAACCAAGAATTTCATGTTTGGCTCAGTGAAAAATTTACTTATCTATGCAAGATCTAAGATATCCATTATCAGTTTATCAGAAAGCAAAAATACAGGATATATGTATTATTTATGTTTCTAATTTTTAAAAAAATAAATATTAATCAATGAGTGATTTTTATGGGTACGGTCTTAGTTACAAGATATGAGCATAGATTGTTGATTTTTTTTTAGGAATAATTCAATATAGAAAAAAACTAATTTATAAAAATAATATGGTTTATGGCAGTTCAAAATAATGAAAAAAAGTAGAAAATGTGTACAAGGAAGGATTGCTTAATACAGAATTGGTATGGTTGAATCGCAAGCATCAATTAGGAGAGCTGCTATACGAGTTCATGCTGATACCGTGCTGTGAAATCCTGGTCTTGAATCAACAATTTTATTGATGATGGAATAGATATAGGTTTGCAGAGAGAATTGAGAGGAAACATAGATCTGAGAATAAAAGAATTATTCTTATGACCGTGTGTATGTTACATATGTGTAAAATAGTCGGTGCTTAGAGGAATGTTAGGAGGATATTCCGGGAAGCCATTTTGAAATGGGAAATGATATATACGAGAGTATCATACGAGTAGTATTTTAGTACACCTTTTTAAACATATCATATAACTTTGCAAATAAGATTAAATTTATGACTTAATTTTTTTTAACTGCGAGTTACTATATACTTGATATAGTCTCGTATCAAATACACAAGTTATTTATGATATACTCAATATCTAACTATAATATAACTAAAAGAGGGGTTGAGGATACACTTGGCATCCCTAACCCCCCTCCTTGAGCCTAATTTTCTCTCCTAATTAATCCTCTATTTTTCTATATTTTTTTAATGTAAAAATTTAGGTAGACCGTCCTATTAATTAATAAAAATAAAAAACCAAATACCTATCGGCTCCAATAGTCCATTACCGCCTAGCATTATTCTAGCAATTAGAATAAAAAAATTACTAATCAATAAAAATAAAAAACCAAATACTTATCGGATCCAATAGTCCATTACCGCCTAGCATTATTCTAGCACTTGGAATAAAAAAAATCCTCGAACTCAAATATGTTGGTTAAGTTTATTTATCAATAACTATCATCCTAGCAAAATGTTAGATAAGCTTACCTTATCTTTCACATGATATACCTGTGGTGATCTAACATGAGATGCTTAATTAATTCTTGGGGATTGGAAATAATCAACTTTTCAAAATTCATTCAAATATTCATACTTTGAAGTTTGAATAATTATCTAGGTAGATAGAACTGGAATTATACGTAGCTTAACTCTAAACCGTTTAGTCTAAAATTGTTGTTTGTGTTTGTCGTAAGTTAAGATATAACAAACTAAATAATGGTTGAAGTCAATAAAGTATGGATGCACATACATAGTTTTGTTGGCCACATATTTACGAATGTCATATGGGGGTGGATTGAGATTCTATGGTTATATATAAGGAATTAAGACACACACTTGCAAATCACGAACCACCTAAAGTTGACTAAAGTCTAACTAAATCACGAATTTTTTCCTTCTTTCAATCTACAAACTACAAATTTTTTATTTAACTAAAGTTGGAAAAAAAGGGTTAACTGGAATCAATATTTATATGGAGTTATGTTTCTTTCTTTAAGCCGTAACTTTCTATATATCCTTGATGCATTACACACAAAATTTGTCCAATTTTCATGAGTGTTTGATTAAGTTGTGATATTGGTCATAGGGATTTTGTCGTGTCCACGATGATTATCAAATTGGGTATCCTTATAAATCTTTGAGTAGCACTGTAAAAGGCCTTTTGCTTTGACATTAAGTTTTCTGAATGTGCATTTAGAATGATTTTTGTCTTCATATAGTTATATATACCTAAGACCAACATGGCTTTTTATTGTATAAGTAGCATTTAATTGTTTAGTGGGTTTCAAATTTGGAGAAAATTTGTCATCACTGCCATGTGAATTTAAGAACTCATATAAACTCCAAAGTTGAAAACTGTCTTTATGTAACTACAATTTGAGATATATATTTAAGTGAAAAGATATTTTTTTTCTTTCTTATGTATTTCAAGTTTTACATATTGGTGCTAAAGGTGCGTAGGCTATTAGTAGTTGTATCTTGGCTTCAGATGGTTTTTGTTTGATGTTGGGTATGGTTACTATGTGAAATTATATATTTTGAGAATACCCGTCTAATGGACGGGCCTGAAGACTATTAAGATTAAATATATGTTATCCAAAAAAATTTATAATTTCAAATGTAAAATATAAAAAAGAACAAATCGGTAAATTTTAATGTTATATTTTACTTGTTTGTTTATTTATTATCATGTCAAAACATGATGATATAGCTGAATTTCTGATAAATAATTGTTTCTATTATGTCATATTTGTTAATATTGTTGATGGTGTAGTTGGAAATTGATATTGGAGACATTCTAGAAGAAGCTAGGTAGAAAAATGTCGAGTTTTTCTTTATACGAAAAGGTATATTATCTATACTCCCTATATACTCCCTATTAAGGAAAATCCCCCTGTTAAAAGTTACAAAAGAAAAAATGTCTATTATGCCCTCACTAAACAAAACACTTTATGTACAAAACTTCCCGCGTGACAAACGAGTGTTGTCTACATTCTTTTGAATTTCAAATACCACCCCATGTGAACATATCAATTCATTCTTATCAAAATGTTTTCCTAACTATGGTAATTATTATCAAATTATTTTCATTCTTATCAAATTGTTTTTTATTGATTATAAAACGTTTCCAAACGGATGACAAATCCCTCACGTGAGCATCATCAATACATATTTTCAATTACAAGATTTTCAAACTTTTCAAAACCAAAACTTTTGCAACAATCTTTTCATTATTTCATAATAATTTCCATAATTAAAATATCCATTATCAATACCAAGTTGTATATAACTTTATAGACAAATTTTATTGAACATCCTTATATTATACTAATGAACCTCCTTAGACTTTTAATATAAATTAAACTAAATTGACACTTATGCACAAATTAAACTAGATTATACTGTATTTGTATCATTTTTGTCTTTATATGTACAAACATAGTTCATTAGTTTAGTTTGAGACATATACAAATCTGTCTCTTATTACGTAATTTATTAAATCATATCAAAACAACTCGTGGATTTGTAATTCATTTATTTAGAATATCAAACAAAAAAACATAGATATCTCATGTGATTATAAAAAAAATGAAAAGATTTTGAAATAGTCTTTGGACATTTTTAAACTTGTTGTGAAAGAAAAAGTTGTTTGTTATTCTTAAAATATTGATGTGTGAAATCGAGTCTTAAATTTATAACACGAATCACCTAGCGACTGACTACTACACACTTGCGGGCAGTGGACCCGTTCGTATGCAGTATAGTTAACTTGGTAAATCCGGGGTTGATCACAAGGACTAAAGTTACAGCGGTTATTCAAATTAAGCACTTCAAAGTAAAGATGGGGTTTTGTAACTGTATTGTCACGTTGCTTTGAAAGTTAGTTTGTAAAAGATTAACTGAGTTAGTAATTCTGAGGAATTAATCGCAAAGAGAGTTTTGTTTAAAACAATAATTTAAAAGGCATCCATCTCGAATCCGCTCAACAACATGCTCAGATTGCACATAAATGAAGTTCAAATCCAATTTAAGTTGATTAAATAACCGAGACTCAAACAAAGCACCAACCCCGTCAAGTTCGTGACCTTACTCGACCCTCTTGTTTAAACTAGTTTCATTACAAAGACCGGTACCCCAAGGCATCTTTTATAATTTCCCTAATCAAACAATGGTTTTGGTTATTTAGATAACAATTATATCTGTCGATTGTACCCAACCGTTAACACATTAATTCCTATTATCATTGAACGATTATCTACCGTACTCGTCATAGACCCAATTGTTTGTACCCAAACAATCAAAATGACATATGTATAGTCAATAACTACCATTAAAGACACACATATATCACCAATCAATTCAAGATAAATTATAAGGAAGAAATATGCTAAGATCTCGATATAACGTTAAATGAAATCAACATTGAATTAATAAAATTGTGCAATCCTTACATATTGTCTCACTTCATCAAGATGGATGATGAAATGATTAGCTACTCATATTGAAAATGAAATAACAAGTCAAATAAGAAGAATTCATCGTTACCGAATACAAAGAATTGAAGGCAAGTAACGAAAATGATCCAATCGTGTTCTTGATCTTCAAAGATGATTAAACTGATGAAAATCCTCTTCAAAAGGTCTCAAAAACGGCTGGTATGTAAAAGATAGGGTTTTGGAATGTATAAGCAAGCTATTTATAATTTCCTTAAAATTCCCCATTTTCCCGTAAAAGACTGACGCATCGAAGCATTGACTTGACTTTAGAGGACTGCGATGCATTAGACTAGCTGCAACGTGTTGGAAGTCTCGAATCAAATGGTGCGGCGCAGTGGATGACTGCGACGCATTAGGATCTTGGCCTTTAGCAGACTGCGACGCATTTAACTGGTTGCGCCGCATTGGAACTCTCGAACAGAAGGATGCGACGCAGTTGAACACTGTACAGCTTCCAAACTCAGTTTTGTGCCTTGTAAACCTTCCGTAAGCACACTTTCACCTTCAAATGTTGTTTTATTTAGTAATATGCCATAATACCTGTTAATATCCTAAAAACACTAACAAATACCATAAACGCACCAAATGTATACGAAAACGACTCAAAGTCGCTTATAAACAATTAAAATTGACGTGTGAAAATGGTATAGAAGACGCATTGGAGCGTTGACCGCATCTGACTTGACTTTAGAGGACTGCGATGCATTAGACTAGCTGCAACGTGTTGGAAGTCTCGAATCAAATGGTGCGGCGCAGTGGATGACTGCGACGCATTAGGATCTTGGCCTTTAGCAGACTGCGACGCATTTAACTGGTTGCGCCGCATTGGAACTCTCGAACAGAAGGATGCGACGCAGTTGAACACTGTACAGCTTCCAAACTCAGTTTTGTGCCTTGTAAACCTTCCGTAAGCACACTTTCACCTCAAATGTCGTTTTATTCAGTAATATGCCATAATACCTGTTAATATCCTAAAAACACTAACAAATACCATAAACGCACCAAATGTATACGAAACGACTCAAAGTCACTTATAAACAACTAAAATTGACGTGGGAAAATGGTATAGAATTAGACTCATCAAATATTATAAGTCAATTGGTAATCAATAAAAACGAAATAATTTCCAAATCTGGGAAACAAATTGATAAGCATAAAATAAGCTTAATTATGTAGATAACTCATTTATTTAGAATATCAAACAAAAAACATAGATATCCGTTTATTTGGGTTGTAAAACAATGTGATATGATTGTATTTGACCAAAATTGTTTGATGTTTACCACCCAAATAAATCATTCCATAAAACATATTAATCGTTTGATGTTGATAAATACTTTGTATAGATTTTATTTACTTCACACATTTTAATAGCATTGGGTCAAAGTTTGGTAACAAAAAAATCATTACTCACAATACAAAACAATCATATATCATTAGTCACCTTTTAATTTTGGTAATGATTTTTTTGAGTTGTAAAGAGATATCCATTAAACTCTTTAGGTCGTTACTTTGTACAATGATAGTTGTCAAATTTTAATGGCATAATTAAAGGGTCAAACTTTGCTAACAAGAAAATAAAATCTCACTATACAAAAATAGAGTATCAATGTTGATGTTATAACACTATTTTAACTACTGAATTCGATTCATCAATGGCGGATTTGGTGAGTGTGTGTTCTTGGTGTTTGTGTGTGTTTTGAGAGAGAATCGTGAGACTGTGTGTAGATCTGGTATTAAGATAAAGTTATGTGTAAAAGTTATCAAAGGTTATGATCTCTAAGGTGTGAGAGGGCTATTTATAGTCTAATTACACAATTATGCTAATTGTCACAATTAGCCCCTCAACCTTAGTGATCATTTATCTATGACTTAACAACAAGAAATTCCTCTAATCTAGATTACAATTTATCACTATTTTTTGGATTTCTAACATTCTCCCCCTTAGTGATACATTGTAATGAATGAAATACGTGTTATATTGTCTTGTAGGAATGAATTTGATGAGCCCGGTGGTGAAAACAATTGGTGTGTTGAAACAAGTCTTCAAAGCTTTCTCTTTTGTCTTTGGAGAACTTGATTCAGTCTTGGTCTTGAACTTCTTGAAGTTAAATCATGTGAGGATTCTCAATGTTCTTTTAGAACAGAGAATAATGAATGCGTGTGAGTCTTGAAGAAAGAGAATGATGAAGTCGAACAAGTGTGTGACTTGAATCTTCAAGAATTGTTGAATCATGAACCAGAGTTGTCTTTTGAAATGAAGTTTCATGAATATGAACTCTCCCCCTTGATGTATGCATTGGAGTTTCTTGACAAAATGTTGTTGTATGACTTGAAGATCTTGAATGAAGTATGTTTGATGAAGACTCTTTTGAAGCTTTGATCTTTGTCACATCAACTTGAATACTTTGGAGAGTAAGCAATTGAATGAAGTTTCATGAATATGAACTCTCCCCCTTGATGTATGCATTGGAGTTTCTTGATAAAATATAGCTCTAGACACAATGTGATCAAATGAAGTCGGGGACTGGAGCAGAATGTCACCCTTTTTCAATATCAACATCTTCCGAAAGAAGAGTCAATAGAAATGTGAAAATCTCCGTGAGAAATGAAACCAGATAAGAATGATCCGTTAGCATGTTCAAAAATCAAAAGGATTAATGAAATGACCGATTAAAATGTATAACATTTTTCGGATTTCCTATGTATCATTGAGATATGCACAAAACAAGTCTCTAACATAGTTTGATCTGCGGCTTTGCAACCACGAGATTGCTTCAAAGAATATAAATCATGGTTAACACTACCGAAGCATTTGATAACCACAATTTTATCCTTAAAGACTTTTTGGGAAATAACATCCGAGGTCACATAGACTTCTCGTTAACTCAACAAATTCATAAATGAAAATGTGAGACCTACGTTCAATGTTGGAAAGGATGTTAGCATTGGTAGGATTTCCATTCGATCATCGTGGAATATCAATTAAGATATCACTACAAATGTTCCGGCTATATCACAAAGATAAGCAATTATATCACAAAGATATGACTCGAATGTGTCCTAAAGTGAAGAATAATCAAACTAATGATCAATTAATATAGCTTTAGACACAATGTGTATCACAAAGATAAGCAATTATATCACAAAGATAAGCAATTATATCACAAAGATAAGCAATTATATCACAAAGATAAGCAATTATATCACAAAGATAAGCAATTATATCACAAAGATAAGCCATTCTATCATCGTGGAATATCAATTAAGATATCACTACAAATGTTCCGGCTATATCACAAAGATAAGCAATTATATCACAAAGATATGACTCGAATGTGTCCTAAAGTGAAGAATAATCAAACTAATGATCAATTAATATAGCTCTAGACACAATGTGATCAAATGAAGTCGGGGACTGGAGCAGAATGTCACCCTTTTTCAATATCAACATCTTCCGAAAGAAGAGTCAATAGAAATGTGAAAATCTCCGTGAGAAATGAAACCAGATAAGAATGATCCGTTAGCATGTTCAAAAATCAAAAGGATTAATGAAATGACCGATTAAAATGTATAACATTTTTCGGATTTCCTATGTATCATTGAGATATGCACAAAACAAGTCTCTAACATAGTTTGATCTGCGGCTTTGCAACCACGAGATTGCTTCAAAGAATATAAATCATGGTTAACACTACCGAAGCATTTGATAACCACAATTTTATCCTTAAAGACTTTTTGGGAAATAACATCCGAGGTCACATAGACTTCTCGTTAACTCAACAAATTCATAAATGAAAATGTGAGACCTACGTTCAATGTTGGAAAGGATGTTAGCATTGGTAGGATTTCCATTCGATCATCGTGGAATATCAATTAAGATATCACTACAAATGTTCCGGCTATATCACAAAGATAAGCAATTATATCACAAAGATATGACTCGAATGTGTCCTAAAGTGAAGAATAATCAAACTAATGATCAATTAATATAGCTCTAGACACAATGTGATCAAATGAAGTCGGGGACTGGAGCAGAATGTCACCCTTTTTCAATATCAACATCTTCCGAAAGAAGAGTCAATAGAAATGTGAAAATCTCCGTGAGAAATGAAACCAGATAAGAATGATCCGTTAGCATGTTCAAAAATCAAAAGGATTAATGAAATGACCGATTAAAATGTATAACATTTTTCGGATTTCCTATGTATCATTGAGATATGCACAAAACAAGTCTCTAACATAGTTTGATCTGCGGCTTTGCAACCACGAGATTGCTTCAAAGAATATAAATCATGGTTAACACTACCGAAGCATTTGATAACCACAATTTTATCCTTAAAGACTTTTTGGGAAATAACATCCGAGGTCACATAGACTTCTCGTTAACTCAACAAATTCATAAATGAAAATGTGAGACCTACGTTCAATGTTGGAAAGGATGTTAGCATTGGTAGGATTTCCATTCGATCATCGTGGAATATCAATTAAGATATCACTACAAATGTTCCGGCTATATCACAAAGATAAGCAATTATATCACAAAGATATGACTCGAATGTGTCCTAAAGTGAAGAATAATCAAACTAATGATCAATTAATATAGCGTACAAGGAATATCAATTAAGATATCACTACAAATGTTCCTGCTATATCACAAAGATAAGCAATTATATCACAAAGATATGACTCGAATGTGTCCTAAAGTGAAGAATAATCAAACTAATGATCAATTAATATAGCTCTAGACACAATGTGATCAAATGAAGTCGGGGACTGGAGCAGAATGTCACCCTTTTTCAATATCAACATCTTCCGAAAGAAGAGTCAATAGAAATGTGAAAATCTCCGTGAGAAATGAAACAAGTATTTGTTAAGAAACACTTGAGTGGTTAGGTAAAGATGTGCATCGCTTCACTGGGTCCATGAAGACTTCTTCAATATCAAGAAATCAACAAATGAAATCTGATAGGAGCGTGTTTTACCCGGCTTTTTGAGAATTTGGGGAAGGGTATCATTTCTTTTTAACCCTTTTCGCACAACATATCACCTTAACCTCTCACTTTTCGACTTTACTCCCTCCATCCTATTTGCACGAAAACAACAGCACTCAAAATACCCTCACTATCTAATGAAAGAAGTGAATACTCCGGGGTTAGAACTCATCGGCGATGATGAAATTCATGGAGTATAATTTGAGAAATACTTATCCCTCATGTGCAAACTAATCACCGAACTCCATTTGATTGAAAATCATTGGAAAAACATCAAATGTGTGCATGAAAAAAAATTTGAAACACATTTGAAGGTTTGAAGGTTGTTGAAATCACAAACTCCTCCTTAATCTATGCAAGAATAGATCAAAAATTTCCATAGAAAGGTGGAGCAAAAATTGGTTTTGTGAGATCAAACATGAGTAAAATCTTTGTTGTGATATTTCGGAAAAGTTTTGCTTCAACAACAATGTTGAATGTAAGACAGCTAGGGAGTACACAAAGGCGTTCGATTCCTTGTTATCTTATATCAATTTATATGTATAATAACAATATCTTAGAATGTAAAAACACTCTACAAATAAATATATCATTTAAGAACGGGTTGCATACATAGTATATACAAGCCATTGAAATAAATATCTTTTTGTGTATTTTGAAAAAAAATTATATTTTGTTTTTGATTTTCTCTTTTCAAATTTTGTATTTTGGTTTTCTGGAATGTATCAAGAATTCCTTCAAATGTAAAAAGAATTAAGGTTTAAGATTTAACATACCAAGCTTGGAGATAAGAAAGTTAAACCTCTTTTCATCCAATGGTTTTGTGAACAAATCTGCAAGTTGAAAGTCAGTACCCACAAAGTAGAGCTCGATGTCACCTTTCTCAATATGATCTTTGAGAAAATGATATCTAACATCAATATGCTTTGAGCGAGAGTGGTTTACTGAGTTGACTGCAATGGCAATGGCACTCTGAGAATCACAATAGATAGGAATATGATCATATTTCAGACCATAATCAGTTAGTTGTGTCTTCATCCATAAAACCTGAGCACAACAACTAGCCGCAGCCACATATTCAGCTTCAGCCGTTGATAGTGACACACAATTTTGTTTCTTGGAAGACCAACTCACAATTTTATCGCCTAAAAATTGTAAAGTACCGGAAGTGCTCTTGCGATCAAGTTTACAACCAGCATGATCTGCATCTGAATATGCAGTTAGATTGAATCCAGTATCCCTTGGATACCAGAGACCTAAATCGGGTGTCCCCTTCAGATAACGAAATATTCGTTTCACAGCTTGATAATGTAAATCAGTTGGAGCAGCTTGATATCTAGCACACATACATGTTGCAAACATTATATCTGGGCGAGATGCTGTTAGGTACAACAACGAACCAATCATACTTCGATATCTCTTTTGGTCAAATGGTTTCCCATTTGTATCAGCATTTATGTTTGTTCGAGCAGCCATTGGGGTAGAAATTGAAGAACATGAAGTCATATCAAACTTTTTCAACATGTCATTTATGTATTTACCTTGTGATATAAAAATACCAGTTGGTAATTGTTTGATTTGAAGACCCAAAAAGTAATTCATTTCCCCAATCATGCTCATTTCAAAATGATTAACCATAAGAGATGAAAAGTTTCTGCAAAATGTTTGACTGGTCGACCCAAATATAATGTCATCAACATATATTTGAACAAGTAGAACATGCTTACCTTGTTTGCGAATGAACAAGGTAGGGTCAATTGTGCCTTTGGTAAAGCCACCTCTTAGTAAGAAAGTAGTTAAAGAATCATACCATGCTCGGGGTGCTTGCTTAAGACCGTAGAGAGCCTTGTCCAATCTGTAGACATGGTTTGGTCTTTGAGGATCAACAAAACCTTCTGGTTGATCAACGTAAACTTCTTCTTTGAGATCACCATTCAGGAAAGCAGTCTTCACATCCATTTGAAACACAGTAAAGTTTCTGAATGCAGCATAAGCTAAGAATATCCGAATGGCCTCCATTCTTGCAACTGGAGCAAAAGTTTCGTCGAAGTCAACACCAGGTTGTTGGCAATAACCCTTTGCAACAAGTCGAGCTTTATTTCTTACTACTACTCCATTCTCATCCTTTTTGTTTTTGAATATCCACTTCGTTCCGATTGGATCATCTTTTCTAGGATTTGGAACTAATCTCCATACTTTCAGTCTTTCAAATTGTGCGAGTTCCTCTTGCATTGCCTTAACCCACTCTGGATCTCGAAGAGCTTCAGATACTGTTTTGGGTTCGATATTGCTAAGAGAAAGTGCAACGAGACACTCATTCACTGAAGTACGAGTAGTTACTCCTGCTTGTGGATCTCCAATAATTTGTTCAGTAGGATGGTATTTCTGCATACGTGTCCACTTGTGATCATGAGGAAGGAGATCTTGTTGTTGAAGATCAACATCATCATCATTAAAGCTTGAGTTATGTTGAGAGATGTTATCATAACTTGGTGTAATTCTTTCCTCATAAGCTGGATGATCAAAGTCAAGTGGTACATACACACTTGGAGTGTTCAATGGATTTGTTGTCTGAGTTAATCGAGAAGGTTGTTCTTGAACATTCACTTGAGAAGAATTATCCTGAGAGAATGGTGGAGAAGTATCAGGAAACGAGGATTCTTGCTCTGAAGAATTTGAAGAAGATTCATGAATATTGTCAGGAACTGGATCGTTGTTATGAAGAGGTTCATTGGGTTTAATTGGTTCAACGATGACTTGAGGTTCTTGATCATGAATCGGTTTTGAATTGTAGAATTCTTCAAAAAGAATATCTAATTCATCACTTGTAGGAGTTGGAAACTTCTTGAATTTAGAAGCTAAGGTAGTATTCCTTGTAGAAGGACTTGAAGCACTTGGATCATTACTTGTTGGTAGCAAACTTTCTTGCTCAAAAATCATGCCTGACATCTCATCAAACCAAACATTCATTGTTTCTTGAATTGTGTTGGTTCGACGATTATAGATTCGATAGGCAATTGATGTTTTGGAATAACCAACAAAATATCCTTCATCACCTTTCTTCTCGAACTTTCCAAGATTCTCCCGATCATTCAATGTGTAACAAACACACCCAAATATGTGAAAGTAGTTGATGTTGGGTTTGCGTTTGTTAACAACCTCATAAGGAGTCTTTTCGAAACGCTGATTGATAATGGACCGATTCTGAGTGTGACAGGCAGTGTCAACAGCTTCAGCCCACATATTGGATGGTAATTTGGAATAAGCAAGCATTGTCCTTGCTGCTTCTACCAGCGATCGATTTCTCCTTTCAACAACACCGTTTTGTTGTGGGGTGCGAACTGCTGAAAATTGATGAGTGATTCCTTTGGAGTTGCAGAATTCATCAAAAACAGCATTCTTGAACTCAGTTCCATTATCTGAACGGATGTAACGAACTGGAAGTTGAAGATTTACTTGAGTATTAGTGATGAAATCTATCAACATCTGAGTTGTTTCATCTTTGGATGCAAGGAACTTGACCCAAGTATATCTTGAATAATCATCAACAATAACCAAGATGTATTTCTTCCCATTTCGGCTTTGTACTTTCATCGGCCCACAAAGATCCATGTGAAGCAAATGAAGAGGTGCTAAAGAATTTGGAGATTTCTTCGGTTTATGAGAAGTTCTTTTGATCTTCCCAACAGCACAAGAAGGACAAACATGCTCACTTTCATACTTATAGTCAGGTAAGCCTTCAACAAGATGCTTATTGACCAAAGTATTGATAGTTTGGAAATTCAGATGAGAGAGCCTTCTATGCCATAACTAAGAATTCTTTGAAGTAGCCTTTGAAATGAGACAAATATTATCGATTGAGAGCTAGATTGAGAGCTAGATTGAGAGCTAGATTGAGAGCTAGATTGAGAGCTAGATTGAGAGCTAGATTGAGAGCTAGATTGAGAGCTAGATTGAGAGCTAGATTGAGAGCTAGATTGAGAGCTAGATTGAGAGCTAGATTGAGAGCTAGATTGAGAGCTAGATTGAGAGCTAGATTGAGAGCTAGATTGAGAGCTAGATTGAGAGCTAGATTGAGAGCTAGATTGAGAGCTAGATTGAGAGCTAGATTGAGAGCTAGATTGAGAGCTAGATTGAGAGCTAGATTGAGAGCTAGATTGAGAGCTAGATTGAGAGCTAGATTGAGAGCTAGATTGAGAGCTAGATTGAGAGCTAGATTGAGAGCTAGATTGAGAGCTAGATTGAGAGCTAGATTGAGAGCTAGATTGAGAGCTAGATTGAGAGCTAGATTGAGAGCTAGATTGAGAGCTAGATTGAGAGCTAGATTGAGAGCTAGATTGAGAGCTAGATTGAGAGCTAGATTGAGAGCTAGATTGAGAGCTAGATTGAGAGCTAGATTGAGAGCTAGATTGAGAGCTAGATTGAGAGCTAGATTGAGAGCTAGATTGAGAGCTAGATTGAGAGCTAGATTGAGAGCTAGATTGAGAGCTAGATTGAGAGCTAGATTGAGAGCTAGATTGAGAGCTAGATTGAGAGCTAGATTGAGAGCTAGATTGAGAGCTAGATTGAGAGCTAGATTGAGAGCTAGATTGAGAGCTAGATTGAGAGCTAGATTGAGAGCTAGATTGAGAGCTAGATTGAGAGCTAGATTGAGAGCTAGATTGAGAGCTAGATTGAGAGCTAGATTGAGAGCTAGATTGAGAGCTAGATTGAGAGCTAGATTGAGAGCTAGATTGAGAGCTAGATTGAGAGCTAGATTGAGAGCTAGATTGAGAGCTAGATTGAGAGCTAGATTGAGAGCTAGATTGAGAGCTAGATTGAGAGCTAGATTGAGAGCTAGATTGAGAGCTAGATTGAGAGCTAGATTGAGAGCTAGATTGAGAGCTAGATTGAGAGCTAGATTGAGAGCTAGATTGAGAGCTAGATTGAGAGCTAGATTGAGAGCTAGATTGAGAGCTAGATTGAGAGCTAGATTGAGAGCTAGATTGAGAGCTAGATTGAGAGCTAGATTGAGAGCTAGATTGAGAGCTAGATTGAGAGCTAGATTGAGAGCTAGATTGAGAGCTAGATTGAGAGCTAGATTGAGAGCTAGATTGAGAGCTAGATTGAGAGCTAGATTGAGAGCTAGATTGAGAGCTAGATTGAGAGCTAGATTGAGAGCTAGATTGAGAGCTAGATTGAGAGCTAGATTGAGAGCTAGATTGAGAGCTAGATTGAGAGCTAGATTGAGAGCTAGATTGAGAGCTAGATTGAGAGCTAGATTGAGAGCTAGATTGAGAGCTAGATTGAGAGCTAGATTGAGAGCTAGATTGAGAGCTAGATTGAGAGCTAGATTGAGAGCTAGATTGAGAGCTAGATTGAGAGCTAGATTGAGAGCTAGATTGAGAGCTAGATTGAGAGCTAGATTGAGAGCTAGATTGAGAGCTAGATTGAGAGCTAGATTGAGAGCTAGATTGAGAGCTAGATTGAGAGCTAGATTGAGAGCTAGATTGAGAGCTAGATTGAGAGCTAGATTGAGAGCTAGATTGAGAGCTAGATTGAGAGCTAGATTGAGAGCTAGATTGAGAGCTAGATTGAGAGCTAGATTGAGAGCTAGATTGAGAGCTAGATTGAGAGCTAGATTGAGAGCTAGATTGAGAGCTAGATTGAGAGCTAGATTGAGAGCTAGATTGAGAGCTAGATTGAGAGCTAGATTGAGAGCTAGATTGAGAGCTAGATTGAGAGCTAGATTGAGAGCTAGATTGAGAGCTAGATTGAGAGCTAGATTGAGAGCTAGATTGAGAGCTAGATTGAGAGCTAGATTGAGAGCTAGATTGAGAGCTAGATTGAGAGCTAGATTGAGAGCTAGATTGAGAGCTAGATTGAGAGCTAGATTGAGAGCTAGATTGAGAGCTAGATTGAGAGCTAGATTGAGAGCTAGATTGAGAGCTAGATTGAGAGCTAGATTGAGAGCTAGATTGAGAGCTAGATTGAGAGCTAGATTGAGAGCTAGATTGAGAGCTAGATTGAGAGCTAGATTGAGAGCTAGATTGAGAGCTAGATTGAGAGCTAGATTGAGAGCTAGATTGAGAGCTAGATTGAGAGCTAGATTGAGAGCTAGATTGAGAGCTAGATTGAGAGCTAGATTGAGAGCTAGATTGAGAGCTAGATTGAGAGCTAGATTGAGAGCTAGATTGAGAGCTAGATTGAGAGCTAGATTGAGAGCTAGATTGAGAGCTAGATTGAGAGCTAGATTGAGAGCTAGATTGAGAGCTAGATTGAGAGCTAGATTGAGAGCTAGATTGAGAGCTAGATTGAGAGCTAGATTGAGAGCTAGATTGAGAGCTAGATTGAGAGCTAGATTGAGAGCTAGATTGAGAGCTAGATTGAGAGCTAGATTGAGAGCTAGATTGAGAGCTAGATTGAGAGCTAGATTGAGAGCTAGATTGAGAGCTAGATTGAGAGCTAGATTGAGAGCTAGATTGAGAGCTAGATTGAGAGCTAGATTGAGAGCTAGATTGAGAGCTAGATTGAGAGCTAGATTGAGAGCTAGATTGAGAGCTAGATTGAGAGCTAGATTGAGAGCTAGATTGAGAGCTAGATTGAGAGCTAGATTGAGAGCTAGATTGAGAGCTAGATTGAGAGCTAGATTGAGAGCTAGATTGAGAGCTAGATTGAGAGCTAGATTGAGAGCTAGATTGAGAGCTAGATTGAGAGCTAGATTGAGAGCTAGATTGAGAGCTAGATTGAGAGCTAGATTGAGAGCTAGATTGAGAGCTAGATTGAGAGCTAGATTGAGAGCTAGATTGAGAGCTAGATTGAGAGCTAGATTGAGAGCTAGATTGAGAGCTAGATTGAGAGCTAGATTGAGAGCTAGATTGAGAGCTAGATTGAGAGCTAGATTGAGAGCTAGATTGAGAGCTAGATTGAGAGCTAGATTGAGAGCTAGATTGAGAGCTAGATTGAGAGCTAGATTGAGAGCTAGATTGAGAGCTAGATTGAGAGCTAGATTGAGAGCTAGATTGAGAGCTAGATTGAGAGCTAGATTGAGAGCTAGATTGAGAGCTAGATTGAGAGCTAGATTGAGAGCTAGATTGAGAGCTAGATTGAGAGCTAGATTGAGAGCTAGATTGAGAGCTAGATTGAGAGCTAGATTGAGAGCTAGATTGAGAGCTAGATTGAGAGCTAGATTGAGAGCTAGATTGAGAGCTAGATTGAGAGCTAGATTGAGAGCTAGATTGAGAGCTAGATTGAGAGCTAGATTGAGAGCTAGATTGAGAGCTAGATTGAGAGCTAGATTGAGAGCTAGATTGAGAGCTAGATTGAGAGCTAGATTGAGAGCTAGATTGAGAGCTAGATTGAGAGCTAGATTGAGAGCTAGATTGAGAGCTAGATTGAGAGCTAGATTGAGAGCTAGATTGAGAGCTAGATTGAGAGCTAGATTGAGAGCTAGATTGAGAGCTAGATTGAGAGCTAGATTGAGAGCTAGATTGAGAGCTAGATTGAGAGCTAGATTGAGAGCTAGATTGAGAGCTAGATTGAGAGCTAGATTGAGAGCTAGATCTCTATATCTAGTTGAACTATTGATGTATATTTTTAGTTAGCGAAACTGAGCTAGACTTAGACACCTTAGGTAAAAGGCTAGATTGAGAGCTAGATTGAGAAGCATTAGGATAGTCTTTCGGAAGTTTCACTTTGGTGTACTTTGTCGTGTGTGGGGTTTCAGCTTGTTCCTTTTTGACATGTTTCACTGGGGTAGCAACAAAGGTTTCTAACTTAATGGTCTTTGGTTCAGTCTTGACGAGTTTGGTCTTAACTCGTTTCTTTGAGTAATATGAAGTTGGAGCTTTGGACAATGGTTTTTGAGATTCCACTTTTGTTTCCACTTTGATTTTGGTAGATTCAATCTTTTTCTCAGTTTCTGAATTAAAAACATATTCTCCCTCCATGAATTTATCAAAATCATTCTTTGTGAAATCTTTGGAAAATGAAAATTTCAATGGAGATTGATTAGTTTCAGATTCATTTGAAAGTTTTGAAAAATCAGGAATCTTTGTGTCCAACTTCACATCATGGGTATTCTCAGAAATTAGGTCAACTTGAACTGACACATCTTTGGTCTCACAAGAAAATTGAGTAGACGTATCAACACCTATACTAGCACTAGGCTTAGGGTGAACAACTAACTCATCAACAGTGTTGCATGTGAAAAACCTATAGAAGTACCATATCAAAACTAAACTATGTGCAAGTTCTTCATCAGAAAAATCAGATTGCACACAATCATCAGCTATAAAAGTAGCAGTATTTTGACAAGTACATTCAAGAGAATCAGTCAAGGTCTGGGTAGAGGTATTGGTGGATGAATCACAAGTAGTTTGGGTAGAATTTTCTACTGAGGCTTTTTGGTCAGTTTGAGTAGAAACATTCTCACAAACTTTCTTAGTATCAACAGCAATACATTTATCCTCTGAATTCGGACTTTGAGACTTGAGGTGATTAATAACTTTTTGTTGAGATTCCACCTTTTGTTGTAAACCCTCTATTTGTTTTTCCAAAAATGTGGTTGGAAAGTACATTTTAGTTGGTTTGGGTGGATTACCGACAGATTCTTGGTTTTGAAAATTTGATTCAATTTCTTCCAATTTGAAAATTGAAGATTCTTTTGTTTTGTATGAATCATTTATTGCATCATAATTAACCAAAAATTCCTGTTTTGGTGTTCTCTCAACGTCATCAGTCTCAAATTCATCATTCAATGGACGAATAAATTGTTGTATCATACCAAGTCGTAGAAATTTTTCATCATACAAGGGTTCAATTTCCTCTTGAATGCTTTGTTACCGCGGCAAGAGCTTGATATAGTTCATCTGAAACACCATCTCTTGTAGCCATCAGATCATCTCCCTCCTCATCAGACGAAGAAACAACCACCATTTGCTTCTTAAGAGCTTCAGAAATCTTCTTCTCAACTATCAATGCCAAAGGATCAGAAGATACAACTTCTGGCATTTTGTTTGATGAAGCTTTGCTTAGTACTTGGTTTTCATTGAGTTTGAAGGATTCATAAAGAGTATGAATGGTGAACTTGGTCAGATTTTGATGTTGCTTGATCTGTGTTCCAAAATCTTCCCATTCTGGACCAAGAGCTTGATATAGTTCATCTGAAACACCATCTCTTGTAGCCATCAGATCATCTCCCTCCTCATCAGACGAAGAAACAACCACCATTTGCTTCTTAAGAGCTTCAGAAATCTTCTTCTCAACTATCAATGCCAAAGGATCAGAAGATACAACTTCTGGCATTTTGTTTGATGAAGCTTTGCTTAGTACTTGGTTTTCATTGAGTTTGAAGGATTCATAAAGAGTATGAATGGTGAACTTGGTCAGATTTTGATGTTGCTTGATCTGTGTTCCAAAATCTTCCCATTCTGGACCAAGAGCTTTGATGAATTTGATGTTCAGCTCAATCTCAGTTTTCTTGACATTGTTCTTCCTTAGCTCATTTATGACATTGCAGAATCTGTAGTAGACAGCTTCAAGAGATTCATTAGGCAATTTGGAGAAGTTGTCAAACTCAGTCAGAATATTTGTCAATCTTATGGTCGAAGTCACGTCAGCTCCCTCCATCTGTCTAGCCACCTCATCCCATATCTCCTTGGCTGTATCATAAGAATCAACAGAGCCATAGATTTCATCCGGTAGGGCTTTGTATAGGCATGACCTAGCTCTGTTATCTGCAGCTGTTCGATCCTTTTGTTCAGCATTCAACAGATCAGGAAATGAAACGATCTTGATAAGATCAGGAAATGAAACGATCTTGATAATCAGGAAATGAAACGATCTTGATAAGATCAGGAAATGAAACGATCTTGATAAGATCAGGAAATGAAACGATCTTGATAAGATCAGGAAATGAAACGATCTTGATAAGATCAGGAAATGAAACGATCTTGATAAGATCAGGAAATGAAACGATCTTGATAAGATCAGGAAATGAAACGATCTTGATAAGATCAGGAAATGAAACGATCTTGATAAGATCAGGAAATGAAACGATCTTGATAAGATCAGGAAATGAAACGATCTTGATAAATCAGGAAATGAAACGATCTTGATAAGATCAGGAAATGAAACGATCTTGATAAGATCAGGAAATGAAACGATCTTGATAAGATCAGGAAATGAAACGATCTTGATAAGATCAGGAAATGAAACGATCTTGATAAGATCAGGAAATGAAACGATCTTGATAAGATCAGGAAATGAAACGATCTTGATAAGATCAGGAAATGAAACGATCTTGATAAGATCAGGAAATGAAACGATCTTGATAAGATCAGGAAATGAAACGATCTTGATAAGATCAGGAAATGAAACGATCTTGATAAGATCAGGAAATGAAACGATCTTGATAAGATCAGGAAATGAAACGATCTTGATAAGATCAGGAAATGAAACGATCTTGATAAATCAGGAAATGAAACGATCTTGATAAGATCAGGAAATGAAACGATCTTGATAAATCAGGAAATGAAACGATCTTGATAAGATCAGGAAATGAAACGATCTTGATAAGATCAGGAAATGAAACGATCTTGATAAGATCAGGAAATGAAACGATCTTGATAAGATCAGGAAATGAAACGATCTTGATAAGATCAGGAAATGAAACGATCTTGATAAGATCAGGAAATGAAACGATCTTGATAAGATCAGGAAATGAAACGATCTTGATAAGATCAGGAAATGAAACGATCTTGATAAGATCAGGAAATGAAACGATCTTGATAAGATCAGGAAATGAAACGATCTTGATAAGATCAGGAAATGAAACGATCTTGATAAGATCAGGAAATGAAACGATCTTGATAAGATCAGGAAATGAAACGATCTTGATAAGATCAGGAAATGAAACGATCTTGATAAGATCAGGAAATGAAACGATCTTGATAAGATCAGGAAATGAAACGATCTTGATAAGATCAGGAAATGAAACGATCTTGATAAGATCAGGAAATGAAACGATCTTGATAAGATCAGGAAATGAAACGATCTTGATAAGATCAGGAAATGAAACGATCTTGATAAGATCAGGAAATGAAACGATCTTGATAAGATCAGGAAATGAAACGATCTTGATAAGATCAGGAAATGAAACGATCTTGATAAGATCAGGAAATGAAACGATCTTGATAAGATCAGGAAATGAAACGATCTTGATAAGATCAGGAAATGAAACGATCTTGATAAGATCAGGAAATGAAACGATCTTGATAAGATCAGGAAATGAAACGATCTTGATAAGATCAGGAAATGAAACGATCTTGATAAGATCAGGAAATGAAACGATCTTGATAAGATCAGGAAATGAAACGATCTTGATAAACAGGAAATGAAACGATCTTGATAAGACAGAAAGTGAAACGATCTTGACCAATTAGCTCTAGGTAAGATCGTCTTGAGCTAGATCGTTTTGAACAAAATCGTCCTAGGTGAAATCGTCCTAGGTGAGATCGTTTTGGAATCTTGATGAAATTTGGTTAAGTATTGAAAATGAAACGATCTTGAAAATTGAAACGGTCTTGAGTTAAGTCAGGAAATGAAACGATCTTGATAAGATCAGGAAATGAAACGATCTTGATAAGATCAGGAAATGAAACGATCTTGATAAGATCAGGAAATGAAACGATCTTGATAAGATCAGGAAATGAAACGATCTTGATAAGATCAGGAAATGAAACGATCTTGATAAGATCAGGAAATGAAACGATCTTGATAAGATCAGGAAATGAAACGATCTTGATAAGATCAGGAAATGAAACGATCTTGATAAGATCAGGAAATGAAACGATCTTGATAAGATCAGGAAATGAAACGATCTTGATAAGATCAGGAAATGAAACGATCTTGATAAGATCAGGAAATGAAACGATCTTGATAAGATCAGGAAATGAAACGATCTTGATAAGATCAGGAAATGAAACGATCTTGATAAGATCAGGAAATGAAACGATCTTGATAAGATCAGGAAATGAAACGATCTTGATAAGATCAGGAAATGAAACGATCTTGATAAGATCAGGAAATGAAACGATCTTGATAAGATCAGGAAATGAAACGATCTTGATAAATCAGGAAATGAAACGATCTTGATAAGATCAGGAAATGAAACGATCTTGATAAGATCAGGAAATGAAACGATCTTGATAAATCAGGAAATGAAACGATCTTGATAAGATCAGGAAATGAAACGATCTTGATAAACAGGAAATGAAACGATCTTGAAATCAGAAATGAAACGATCTTGATAAGATCGTCCTAGTGAAGATCGTTCTGGTCGTCTTCTTCAATTCAACAGTTTTCCAGAAAAACTCCATTAACAACTTTTAAAACTTCAATATCTTTTGAATTACTGGGAGTTAGATCATGAAATCACTGGCAAACTGTTTGAATTCATGTCCGCAACACGTTTATGAACAAAATTCAACACAAAACACAACAGAATCAAATCCCAAAAATTCGCGCCAAAACTCAAAAATTCAATCTCGAGATTTAGATTGAATTGAAACTTGAAACTTGACAGGATTATGTTTTCAACTACCACAAATCTATTGATGAACAAATAATTGTGATTTTATGTGATTTGAAGTGTGAATTTTGAAGAACCAGACGGTGAAAAGTTCGAACAGAATTTGTGAATAACTTTGATTTTGATGAATTTGTGATTGAATTCAGGTATGGATCGTCATCAGATTGATGTTTCTCTCTGATACCACTTGTTATAACACTATTTTAACTACTGAATTCGATTCATCAATGGCGGATTTGGTGAGTGTGTGTTCTTGGTGTTTGTGTGTGTTTTGAGAGAGAATCGTGAGACTGTGTGTAGATCTGGTATTAAGATAAAGTTATGTGTAAAAGTTATCAAAAGTTATGATCTCTAAGGTGTGAGAGGGCTATTTATAGTCTAATTACACAATTATGCTAATTGTCACAATTAGCCCCTCAACCTTAGTGATCATTTATCTATGACTTAACAACAAGAAATTCCTCTAATCTAGATTACAATTTATCACTATTTTTTAGATTTCTAACAGTTGAACCTCCCTAAAAGATAGTTATGAACCTCCCGCATAATCTATTTGAATTTCAAATACCACCCCATATGTAACACCCCAAGCCGAGGCTCGGAATATCACGGAAATCACATAGCACCAGGTGGGATTACAATAGAACCAACTAAATGCAATTAAGAATTCGGTGAATCCAAAACATAACGAAGCAAGTAACAAAATACAAAAGGAGCAAATAGCCATCAAAGTTAACAGAATAACATCCAAAGATGGCAAACGATCCTAAGCATAATGCAAAAGGGCAAGTCGATGAATCCTTGATCCATGGGGTCCATAGTCCGGGTTTACAGCAAGCGAACAACTAAACTCCACGTCCTGGGAGAACCTGGTTACCTGAAAAGTGTACTAAGCATAGTCAACACAAGGTTGGTGAGTTCGTAGTAATGATTCATAAAGAACCAACAACAATAATCACAATATAAGAACAGAGGCTAGGCGCGACTTACAGCGAGCCTCTACATATCACAACATCGCCCAACATCAAGATTACACGAGACAAGTAAATGTGTAAATGAGAATGCACAAAGGATATGCGAATCAATATAAGTGCCAAATGCATGAATAAGCAAACATGCCTATCCTATGCGTGATCTCCAGTCACTTATGCAACGATACCCTTCTGTCATTACCATGAACAAGGCTGTATCTCAAAATCATCGAGATATATATGTCTATATACTCGGGGTCACGTTCTACATCCAAAATGGGTGCATACATCTATACACCAGGATGTCGGCAATCCCCTGCCGAGGGCTCATCAACAATGTATGCAATGCTTACAATCAAATGTAAATGCATAATTCATAAACCGACACTCAGTATACGATGAATATGAATCAACAATCAATATTCGCCAAACCTGAGTCATCCATCAATAATCGTCAATCATAAACCGATAATCACCACTCATCGACATCAGCCATTAATACTTTGTCAAAACACAACCCAAGTCAATCAACATATGATGAACCATAAACTAACAATCGATAATCGTCAATCTTAACCCAATAATCAACATTCGGCAACCATAAGCCATCAACCACAATTCAAACCAACTATACGTACATATACTTCAGAGGATTCTGCTTCCTTCGAGTCCCAGATGCTTATATATAGGGTCACCCGCAGCCTTCCCACCACATCTAAAACCCAATGAAGGCATAACCGACTTTCATGTATGTACGTCTATCCTATTATTACTAGGTACTTAACAAACATAAACTAAGTCTTTCAAACATGAAAACCGTCTCAACAATCCAATACTCGAACCAATTTAACCCAATCAAACGAAAGGAACTAACACATAAGACTAACAACTAAGACCATCAATCAATGAATCTATAATTGCAAGTAAACAAGCAAGGTTTACACTTTTCAGCCCGAATCTCAAGCGAGTAGGGAGATACGAAACTCACCTTGTCCGGCAAAGAAGTTAGTAAAAGTTTACAAACGAGTAATAGGGTCCACACCTCCACAACCTATAATTATACATCATAATACTGAAATGTCAATTATACAACCTCAACAATTTGAAAATCGACACACATATAATCACAGTGACCATCCACTGCGCCGCAGTGGGCCAGAACTATGCCCACTGCGCCGCAGTGGCTAAACTGAACTAGGACCAGAAACAATGCACTGCGCCGCAGTGGGCAAGAATCATGCCCACTGCGCCGCAGTGGCTAAACTGAACCAGGACCAGAAACAATGCACTGCGCCGCAGTGAGCAAAGGTGGAGCTCACTGCGCCGCAGTGACCACCTCCTGCAGCCAGCACCAGCAGTTTCATCAAGAAACACGAACCCAAACCAACCCAAATCGATTTGTAAAGACTTTTAACCTGATTTGAAGCATAACTTAGCATTATTGAACATATATATACATAACCCAACCCACAAATTCGACCAAAACATCAAAATCACTCACAAATCATTCAAACCCTAACCCTAACCCTAACTAAATTCCATTTTACCATTTTAAAGACTCGAAATCACCTCAAATCAACTAGAAACATATGAACAAGCATAAATGGAAATAAATGGGATGATTTTGACTTACACAAACACCTCCTTGAGCTTAAACCCGAAATTAGGTCAAAATGGCTAAGAATGGAAGATTTCCACCTTTGATTATTCGATAGGAAGCAAACGAGATGAAGATGGCTATGATTCTTGTATTATGGTAGTTTCAAACACAAAGTTGATGCAAGAATTGATGAAGAACCAAAAGAGGGTTCTTTTACTTGAGAGAGGATAGGAGAGATAGAGAGAAAAGAGAGAAAAAAAAAAAAAAAAAAAAAAAAAAAAAAAAAAAAAAAAAAAAAAAAAAAAAAAAAAAAAAAAAAAAAAAAAAAAAAAAAAAAAAAAAAAAAAAAAAAAAAAAAAAAAAAAAAAAAAAAAAAAAAAAAAAAAAAAAAAAAAAAAAAAAAAAAAAAAAAAAAAAAAAAAAAAAAAAAAAAAAAAAAAAAAAAAAAAAAAAAAAAAAAAAAAAAAAAAAAAAAAAAAAAAAAAAAAAAAAAAAAAAAAAAAAAAAAAAAAAAAAAAAAAAAAAAAAAAAAAAAAAAAAAAAAAAAAAAAAAAAAAAAAAAAAAAAAAAAAAAAAAAAAAAAAAAAAAAAAAAAAAAAAAAAAAAAAAAAAAAAAAAAAAAAAAAAAAAAAAAAAAAAAAAAAAAAAAAAAAAAAAAAAAAAAAAAAAAAAAAAAAAAAAAAAAAAAAAAAAAAAAAAAAAAAAAAAAAAAAAAAAAAAAAAAAAAAAAAAAAAAAAAAAAAAAAAAAAAAAAAAAAAAAAAAAAAAAAAAAAAAAAAAAAAAAAAAAAAAAAAAAAAAAAAAAAAAAAAAAAAAAAAAAAAAAAAAAAAAAAAAAAAAAAAAAAAAAAAAAAAAAAAAAAAAAAAAAAAAAAAAAAAAAAAAAAAAAAAAAAAAAAAAAAAAAAAAAAAAAAAAAAAAAAAAAAAAAAAAAAAAAAAAAAAAAAAAAAAAAAAAAAAAAAAAAAAAAAAAAAAAAAAAAAAAAAAAAAAAAAAAAAAAAAAAAAAAAAAAAAAAAAAAAAAAAAAAAAAAAAAAAAAAAAAAAAAAAAAAAAAAAAAAAAAAAAAAAAAAAAAAAAAAAAAAAAAAAAAAAAAAAAAAAAAAAAAAAAAAAAAAAAAAAAAAAAAAAAAAAAAAAAAAAAAAAAAAAAAAAAAAAAAAAAAAAAAAAAAAAAAAAAAAAAAAAAAAAAAAAAAAAAAAAAAAAAAAAAAAAAAAAAAAAAAAAAAAAAAAAAAAAAAAAAAAAAAAAAAAAAAAAAAAAAAAAAAAAAAAAAAAAAAAAAAAAAAAAAAAAAAAAAAAAAAAAAAAAAAAAAAAAAAAAAAAAAAAAAAAAAAAAAAAAAAAAAAAAAAAAAAAAAAAAAAAAAAAAAAAAAAAAAAAAAAAAAAAAAAAAAAAAAAAAAAAAAAAAAAAAAAAAAAAAAAAAAAAAAAAAAAAAAAAAAAAAAAAAAAAAAAAAAAAAAAAAAAAAAAAAAAAAAAAAAAAAAAAAAAAAAAAAAAAAAAAAAAAAAAAAAAAAAAAAAAAAAAAAAAAAAAAAAAAAAAAAAAAAAAAAAAAAAAAAAAAAAAAAAAAAAAAAAAAAAAAAAAAAAAAAAAAAAAAAAAAAAAAAAAAAAAAAAAAAAAAAAAAAAAAAAAAAAAAAAAAAAAAAAAAAAAAAAAAAAAAAAAAAAAAAAAAAAAAAAAAAAAAAAAAAAAAAAAAAAAAAAAAAAAAAAAAAAAAAAAAAAAAAAAAAAAAAAAAAAAAAAAAAAAAAAAAAAAAAAAAAAAAAAAAAAAAAAAAAAAAAAAAAAAAAAAAAAAAAAAAAAAAAAAAAAAAAAAAAAAAAAAAAAAAAAAAAAAAAAAAAAAAAAAAAAAAAAAAAAAAAAAAAAAAAAAAAAAAAAAAAAAAAAAAAAAAAAAAAAAAAAAAAAAAAAGTTGTATATAAATACTTTTCATTCCACACAAAACTTTCATACTACCATTCTATCAAAAAAAAAACCTTTCCATCAATATGACTCATATCGTCCACAATTTAAACCGTTACATATACGGTGTGAAACCACTAACGCTTATCATCTACCATTCAATGTAGGTTGCTGGTATATGGGTTGAGGGAAATGACAACATCACTGCATACAAGAGAAGCATAGTTGTCTATGGGAAGTCTCAACACGCTCAGTTCATTCAACCTTACTTTGGTTGTTATGATCCATTGTCTTATCCTTTATTTTTCCCTAATGGTGAGGCTGGATGGCATAATAGAATACCAAGACACGGTGTTGACATAAATGACATTGTTAATCATGCTAACGCCGAAGATGACATCGATGAAGATGAAGATGATGGTTCAGAAGGTTTTAATCATATTCACTTGACTTTTTGCAATACTTAACTTACACGTGAGTAACTTTCTTTAATGATTTTAATTTAGGATACGTTTTTTTAAACAACATTAACAGATACTGTAACATCCCAATCTTTTTATTTAACGTTTGACTAGAGTAGTTAGGTCAACGTAAGGTGTCCGTTAAATCTATGTTAGATTTAATGCTTATATGTAGTTAATGTAGAATGCGTGTGAGACTTAATTGTCTTATTGATTGACGTAGTAAGTAGTTATGTGGTTACGTGTGTAATGAAGTAAAGCAGGATAGGCACATTTAGGTGGTTCATCCTAATATGAAGTATTGTGTGTTTGATTTGTGTTGTGCCTTAATGAAGTGTTTAAATCCATAATGTTTGAAATGGACAATTGTTTTATAACTAGAGTGTTATCTTACTTAGCTAATTCGTTAGCTAGCACTTGTCTTTTGAAATGTGTTGCTCCCTCAGGATTAGCGTAGCTGGGGTTGTTGATGAAGATGAGTGAGGAATTGGTAGAATGCTTGATGAAGTCCTTAGCTACCCATAGATGCTGAACTTCTATAGACATTTGTTTATGTTTGTCTTTATTGGAGTTGGATTATTATGTAGTCGGTTGTTTTGTGTTGGGCAACCGACGGGTTTCTATTAAACTTGTTTTGATGATGCAATTAGTAACACCATTGAATAAGTAAACCAAACAGATTTTAATTGGTTTGGACTTTTAATGTTTCTTCCGCTTATTTTAACGTCGTTAGGCAAAAAAATTTGGAAACCCGTATTTTTAAATGAAGGGTGTTACAGATACAAACCGAGGAAAAAATAGGAAAACAGTAACTATGCGTGAGTTCTACGCCTACAAGTTCCAGATTCGGCCTGTCGAGAACGTGCTTCTGTTGGAGAGGAGATTGTAACAATAATTAGTTTCATTCTTCTTACATTAGTTTCATTCTCTCATTAGTTTCATTCTCTACATTAATTGTTTCATTCTCTACATTAGTTTCATTCTCTACATTAATTGTTTCATTCTCTACATTAATTGTTTCATTCTCTACATTATTGTTTCATTCTCTACATTAATTGTTTCATTCTCTACATTAGTTTCATTCTCTACATTAATTGTTTCATTCTCTACATTAATTGTTTCATTCTCTACATTATTGTTTCATTCTCTACATTAATTGTTTCATTCTCTACATTAGTTTCATTCTCTACATTAATTGTTTCATTCTCTACATTAATTGTTTCATTCTCTACATTATTGTTTCATTCTCTACATTAGTTTCATTCTCTACATTAATTGTTTCATTCTCTACATTAATTGTTTCATTCTCTACATCAATTGTTTCATTCTCTTCTTCATTAGTTTCATTCTTCTTCATTAGTTTCATTCTCTACATTAATTGTTTCATTCTCTACATTAATTGTTTCATTCTCTACATTAATTGTTTCATTCTCTACATTCAATTGTTTCATTCTCTTCTTCATTAGTTTCATTCTTCTTCATTAGTTTCATTCTCTACATTAATTGTTTCATTCTCTACATTAATTGTTTCATTCTCTACATTATTGTTTCATTCTCTACATTAATTGTTTCATTCTCTACATTAATTGTTTCATTCTCTACATCAATTGTTTCATTCTCTTCTTCATTAGTTTCATTCTTCTTCATTAGTTTCATTCTCTACATTAATTGTTTCATTCTCTACATTAATTGTTTCATTCTCTACATTAATTGTTTCATTCTCTACATTAGTTTCATTCTCTACATTAATTGTTTCATTCTCTACATTAATTGTTTCATTCTCTACATTCAATTGTTTCATTCTCTTCTTCATTTAGTTTCATTCTTCTCATTATGTTTCATTCTCTACATTATTGTTTCATTCTCTACATTAATTGTTTCATTCTCTACATTAGTTTCATTCTCTACATTAATTGTTTCATTCTCTACATTAATTGTTTCATTCTCTACATTATTGTTTCATTCTCTACATTAATTGTTTCATTCTCTACATTAGTTTCATTCTCTACATTAATTGTTTCATTCTCTACATTAATTGTTTCATTCTCTACATTATTGTTTCATTCTCTACATTAATTGTTTCATTCTCTACATTAATTGTTTCATTCTCTACATTAATTGTTTCATTCTCTACATTAATTGTTTCATTCTCTACATTAATTGTTTCATTCTCTACATTAGTTTCATTCTCTACATTAATTGTTTCATTCTCTACATTAATTGTTTCATTCTCTACATTATTGTTTCATTCTCTACATTAATTGTTTCATTCTCTACATTAGTTTCATTCTCTACATTAATTGTTTCATTCTCTACATTAATTGTTTCATTCTCTACATTATTGTTTCATTCTCTACATTAATTGTTTCATTCTCTACATTAGTTTCATTCTCTACATTAATTGTTTCATTCTCTACATTAATTGTTTCATTCTCTACATCAATTGTTTCATTCTCTTCTTCATTAGTTTCATTCTTCTTCATTAGTTTCATTCTCTACATTAATTGTTTCATTCTCTACATTAATTGTTTCATTCTCTACATTCATTGTTTCATTCTCTTCTTCATTTGTTTCATTCTCTTCTTCATTTGTTTCATCATCTTCTTCATTTGTTTCATTCTCTTCTTCATTTTCTTCATTATCTTCTTCATTAGTTTCATTATCTTCTTCATTAGTTTCATTCTCTACATTAATTGTTTCATTCTCTACATCAATTGTTTCATTCTGTGTTACATTTTGGTCCACATTTTTAGTATTTGGTTGCTTACTCTGTTCACCAGGATCCTCAATCATCAATGGTTTTTTAAACCTAGAATTCTTAAAGTCAACTACATTCGGCTCAGTATCAATTTCCTCTATTATACACCCTATTTTAGGGACAAACTGATCATCTAATGTGGTAACCCCATGTTCCACATACACATTAATTTCTTGAAACTTAGGAACATAACTTATCATCTTAATAATATCCCTATCACTTCCTAATGGTCTAAGACCACCATCTAAATCTTTTTCAGGAAGCAAGAAATGATAATACATTAAACCATCATCATACCCAATTTCTCTAATCATATCATTCAGCTCATGCATAGAAAATGTATCATACTCAATATAGTCAAAAGCTTGCATCTTTCCATTAACGTATTGTCTGTTTGGGTTTTTTGTGAACTTACCATCATAATGAATGTAGATGGTGAATAGATCCTTGAAAGTATCTGCAGGAAAAAAAACAAAAAAAGAAAAAAGAAATTATGATAAATGTAACACCCCATTTCTAAACTAAAGATGGAGTATCACTATGCAACTTAAATCAATACTAAACTTCTATAACAGAGCATTCTATACACAAATCCTCAAAGTATCAATACAAAGTTTCATATGCTAATGTAGTCATCAACCTCAAGATCTCTCGAATCTTCTATGTAAGACATCTCTCAAGCCTTATCTTCAGATTTAGTTATGCGAAAGCCAGCTATAAATCTTTTATCCTTTTTGTCTTAGTAAACCTGCCGCAGGGGGGAAAAAACTGCGGCTGAGCCAATTGCTCAGTGCGCGGATGTTGATAACAATAAACAATAATAACAGTATAATGAATTAAGAGGAAGTAAAATCAGTTCATTTTAATACCAAAAGTCTCCTTCAAGTACCACCCTTAACACCAGAGTAAAAATATTTTAAGGCTAAAGCAAAAGAAAGGTTTGGGATGTTTTATACCGAGTATCCCTACATATCAAATATCCAAGAGCACACTCCCGATGCCCAAATAATAATATCACAAATCAAAGTTAATACACCGGATGTGCACCTCTGCGTGTATCCAACCCGGAAGGTATGTATGGCACAACATCACACATCCGCACAGTAATCATATCATATCAAATCATATCCTAGGATGCATCTATACGCCTCCCCAAATAATCATAAAGCTCTCCCACGAGCATAATCAAAATATCACATAACAAGGGCAGAGACGCCGTGGACTAATCAGGTCGCCACGGATAGTGTCATGCCATTGGTCGCCACAATGACATGCCTGTGGTACCTCCACATGTAGTTAACTCGGTATTCCTAACTCCTGTCTACAACTAAAGGGTTCCAAAAATTTCACAAGCTCACAAAATCGAACCTTACTCCCCAAAAGTAGTTTCAAAATGCACATGATCCTAAATCAAATGAATCAGATACCAAAGGCACATAAATAAGCCACCGCTGTTCAAAGTATATCTCGACCAGGTTTTCTCAAATAAAGGTTTATAACTCATCATTTCAAAAATAACGTTTTAGCTCATGTAAGAGGGAAACGGATAGGGAAGTCGCATATATATCAAGAATAACAAAGATATATCAAAAGAATCATATGAGAGTAACGCTGAAAAGATAAGTACGGGCATCCGTACCTGTACTAGTATCTAAAGCTAGCAACGTCTAAAAGATCCACCACGATTCTGAACACAATCTACATCAAACAGTTTCATTTAGAACCTTGCTGTACCGTCCTACTTTAGTTCCTAGTACCCCGAATCCCAATTTCTAATATAGCCTAACAATGATTCTCGTACACTTATTTCATTCTAACCAGTGAGCCAAGTGAGTCAAATCTAGAGTGTAACTATTATAATTAAACTTGGTAGACCGACCCATGTCAAAGCATAGGAAAACCACCAGGTTATATACTATTGGTGTACCAGAAACATAAGTTCCAATATGTAAAGTGACGACGATATATAAAAATAATCCCAGCTAGCAATGATGTTGCTGTTCCAAAATAGTCGGCTTGTTTCGTGTACAGCAAGTAATTCACAAGTTTACTTAAATAGTTTAAAGACTCTTACTATTAGTTACAGAAGTTTATAAACTGATGTTTTTATAATATACTGATTAGAGAACCATCTTTAGGCACTAATAAAAATTCCTACAGTCACCTTCTTTACCCACATTGTACCGTACCAGTTTCATTGACCCATTTGGACAGTCCTTGACTCGACTCGAATTGGCTCAACCGTTATCATAGTATAACAGGCCTAACATTATTAAACACATTACTATCCGTTTAACCTTTATCCCAAGACTCGTAAAACTCTATTTTGTCAACTGTTGTGATTATGACATAGAACTGATGTGTTGTTTATTCTAAACCCGAGACTATGATTTGTAATCAGTAATGTCACATGTTATTCTTGACTACACACATCTGATATATAATTAAGGAAACTAAGACTACGACTAGTAAGAGCATATGCTTGATATACGAGAACGAATATAGTTATACCTCCGGTGACGATATGAAATACTAGCAAGATGACACGCTCCTTGATAACTCTTAAACCTACTGATTAGTTAACCCACTTCTCGTCTATAACTCTTGGTGTTTTCTGTGCCTTCTCCTCTGACCTCACACGTAAGAAGATTTTAAAGCAACGCTCCTGCTAAAACCCTCTTCTTAATATTCGATCTTTCCTTTTCCACCTTGGTGAGGGCTGTTATCTGATTGTTGAAGTCGAATGGAGATCAAAGACATATTTCAAACCAACCCTGCCCATAAATAGAGGGCGTAATATGTGGAGAGTTAGTTATTGAGCTTGACCGCGTTTCCTAATATCCAAGTCATCCTCTATTTTTATTTTTATTTTATATATAAATGGCTATATTTATTTTAAATATCTCTTATCCAATAAATACCAACATTATAATAAATTCTAAAAATCACGGGTTATTATAACATATCCCACTTAAAATGATTTCGTCCCCGAAATCGACTAATATGTAGTTTGTAAACGAAGTATAGTTGTTATTACGATTACGAGATTTGCTATTATTATTTAGACGGATATTACAACAAATCCCTAAAAAACCCTAAATAAACTTCATTTTATGAAAACCCTATATTAATACTTACGATAAGTATCTTTCGGATCACTACTTCATGTGGTTCTCTCTTATGCTAGTGTGGAACTTCCATGGTTGGATTTTGTGTGTGTTTTTTTGGGGGGATTTGAAAGGGTCGGAGTGAGAGAGAGAACAGGGAAGAAAAATGAGAAAATGGGACGGTGGTTATGCTTAAATATTGAGACCCACCAACAGTTCGGAAAAAAAGACGCCCTCACATGACTTGCACGTGGGGTAGACTTAACGGAGTCAGGGACAAAGTCACACCACATAGATGAAAAAAAATCAAAGACTAACGGAGGGATGAAACACAATACAAGAAAATCCACTTTTCACGACCATATGATTTTGCGATGACATTTGTTTGGTCGCCAAAACCCACAAAATGACAAAATAGGTGGACTTTTGTCTTTGAAAGTCAATGGTAGAGTCGTCGCTAACCTTTTTTCGATTTTAATTTCCAACTAAATTTTGTCCAAATAAAGAAATTAAAAGTGTCGTCGCTAAAGTATTTTTATTTTCTTTATTTTTTTTTGTTTTCCCTTCACTAGATAAAGTTTTCCCGCCATTTTGTCGACGGCTTGGGCGACGACAAAGTTTTCGCTAAACTATTTTCGCCAAAAAAATCAAATTTTTGTATCATATTTATGAATTAAGTATAATATATTACATTATTAAAAAATATATTTGAAAGAAACATATTAGTCCCAATTGAATTCGAAAAAGACATTTTAGTCCCGAATGATGAGAAATAATCATATTGGGCCTATCAGGCCTAAATAGATACGAAAGAAACATACTAGTCCCGATTGAATTCGAAAGAAAGGTAAGCTTAAATAAGTGAGTAAGAAACATATTAGTCCCGATTCATTTCGAAAGAAAGGTATTGGGCCCATTAACCCCAAACAGATGAGAAAGAATCATATTGGGCCCATCAGGCCCAAATAGATTCGAAAGAAACATATTAGTCCCGACTGAATTCGAAAGAAAAGTACTGGGCCCATTAAGCCTAAACAGATGAGAAAGAATCATATTGGGCCCATCCGGCCCAAATAGATACGAAAGAAACATATTAGTCTCGATTGAATTCGAAAGAAAGGTATTAAGCTTGAATAAGTGAGTAAGAAACATATTAGTCCCGATTCAATTCGAAAGAATCGTATTGGGCCCATTAAGCCCAAACAGATGAGAAAGAATCATATTGGGCCCATCAGGCCCAAATAGATACGAAAGAAACATATTAGTCCCGATTCATTTCGAAAGAAAGGTATTGGGCCCATTAACCCCAAACAGATGAGAAAGAATCATATTGGGCCCATCAGGCCCAAATAGATTCGAAAGAAACATATTAGACCCGATTGAATTCGAAGAAAGGTATTGGGCCTATTAAGCCCAAACAGATGAGAAAGAATCATATTGGTCCCATCAGGCCCAAATAGATACGAAAGAAACATATTAGTCCCGAATGATGAGAAAGAATCATATTGGGCCCATCCGGCCCAAATAGATACGAAAGAAACATATTAGTCTCGATTGAATTCGAAAGAAAGGTATTAAGCTCGAATAAGTGAGTAAGAAACATATTAGTCCCGATTGAATTCGAAAGAGACATATTAGTCCCGAATGATGAGAAAGAATCATATTAGTCCCGATTGAATTCGAAAGAGACATATTAGTCCCGAATGATGAGAAAGAATCATATTGGTCCCATCAGACCCAAATAGATACGAAAGAAACATATTAGTCCCGATTCAATTCGAAAGGATCGTATTGGGCCCATTAAGCCCAAACAGATGAGAAATAATCATATTGGGCCCATCAAGCTCAAATAGATTCGAAAAAAACATATTAGTCCTGATCGTATTGGAGTTTTTTCATAATATATACAGTTTATTTTTATTTAGAAAATTATAATACGTTTATGTAATGCATACTACATATTTTTATTTTACTTTTCATAAGATATATACATAAATACGGATATAATTAAAATTTAATCAATAGTTTTTTATATATAAAAAGGTTAAAATAAACTAAATATAATATAATAATAATAGAAATAAAGTAAATGATTTTTTTTTTTGAAAGAAACAAATATAATACAAATACATCAAAATTCAATTATAAATCCTTTATATTAAAAACAAGGGAAAAATCCATAAAAAGGTAACCTTTTTACACAAATTTTCTGTTAAAGAGAACCTATTTAGTTTTCGTCTATTTAAAGGACTCCATTTCTTAAAAAATTTCAATAAAGGGTATGTCGTTAGTTTTTAACGGACGACCCCCGTTAAGTGCCACGTCACCGATGCCACGTCATCTGACTTATATATATTAGTTTTATATAACCACATTACGAAATGATAGTAGAATGTTTGATTACGAATTCTTTAGGCACTTTATTTTGTGGCAAGAATTAAAACAATAGTTTGAATGTTGAAAATCTCTTTTTGCTTCTTGATCGAATAAAACAAAACTAAAACTAAGAAACCTTCTTTTCACTTTTCGAAACCCGTTGTGTGCTGCTGCTGCTTATTCGTTTTTGATGCAGCCACCCCAAAGAGTTTTGGCGGCTGGTCCCACTTTCCGACCTCTCCTCTCACGTACCGACTCAAATACCAAAGGCAAGAAGCCTTTTGCGGCTCAACTTGCTGCAAGACTCCAAGTCTCCCCGGGCAAAGTGACCACTTTGTTGAATATCGTTATCCATTTAGAGTAGTAGTTCATTTGTGATTTTGTGCTTACAAATTGATGATTTGAGCTGTGAATCAGGTGCTACTAATCTGAATTTTTGTTAGTGATGTAATAATCTGATTAGTATTTAAGTATGTGATGAAATCTGGTAGATTATATCTTTAGTTTTGTTAAATTGTGTTAGAAGTTTAGAATGCACACCATCTGTTTGTGTTAATGCCTCAATGAACCATGAATGTTATTTGAGCTTTGATTTCGTATCAAGTTTGCGAAAAAGAAATTATGATTTTTGATATATATAAAACTGATATATATATATATATATATAAGTTAGTCAAAGTCAACTGCCACGTCAGCAAAACTGATGACGTGGCACTTAACGGGGGTCGTCTGTCAAAAACTAACGACATACCCTTTATTGAGAAATTTTTAGAAATGGAGTCCTTTAAATAGACGAAAACTAAATAGGTTCCCTTTAACAGAAAATTTGTGTAAAAAGGTTACCTTTTTATGGATTTTTCCCTAAAAACAAATAATATAACAAACATAAATATTATCAATAATATATATATAATAAAAATTTAAATATAAATATAATAAATGTAATGTAACAAGTTTTAACTAATTTAGACTAAAATATAATTCTAAATCCTTTTATATTAAAAACACATCAAAATTATAAATCCCCCTTTTACCTCAAAAATTTTAAAAACCCCTCATTTTTTCCCAAAAAAGTTGATCCATATAACATCAAAAACCCTCTACCACACATTCAACCCTCTCTTATCCACTAATTCAACCCTCTCTTATTCTATTCTTCTTTCTTTTTCTCTAACACCTCCCCTCTTTGAAAACCCCAAGCTTTCACCGCCGCCGGAAACCTCAACCGCCGGAAAACGTCACCCGCCGCCAGAAACCTCCACCGCCGAACCCTTTTGTCTCCCTTTTCAATTTTCATCTTTCTTTTTCTCATATTTCCCTTTTTTAATCCGTTGGAAAATCCCACATACACAATACATAAACTGTAACACCCCGAGCTAGGCTCGAAATGCCACTGAAAAGATATAGCGTATGCATGGAATTATCGTAGAATAAGTTTAAATGATTAAAAAAAAGGATCCGGTGAATCCAAACACCAAATATAGAGTACAAATGCACAAGGAGCAAGTAACCATCAAACGTTTACAAAAGACTATCAAAAGATGGCTATCGATCTAAGCATAAAGTAACAATGGGTAAATGAATCCGTGATCCACGTAAGTCCAAGCCCGAGTCCAACATAATATCAATCAAACTCCACGCCCAAGATTTACCTGGTTACCTGAAAAGTGTACTAAACAAGTCAACATAAGGTTGCTGAGTTCGTAGTAATGGTTCACATGGAACCATCCAAGTCACAATATATGTAAAGTATAAGCGAGTCATAAAATGTACAAAATGTAAGAAAATCATAACTTACGATAAACCATCGCGTCACACAAGGAAGTAAAGAGGGTTACTCATGGCGTAACCTAGCCACGTGTTAGTACACGTACAAGTGTCTAATCACAATAGATAAAAAAAACATAACATCTGTGCTCGAACAATAAGACACCAAATGATGTATCATAAATGTACCACAACAACAACAAAAACCACCAAAACCACGATGTTCTCAAGTATGAAATACTTGGTAGTACGTCGTACGAAGCGCGTTCTCAAGTGTATGGCACTTGGTAGTACGTCAAACCAACCAATAAGTACATGCATGACCAAATCCATTCACAAGTCCATCGTACTACAATCTAACCGAATCCACAACGCACATACATTTCATACGACTTTACATTTAAGGAACCATAGATGCTTATATATAGGGTCACCCACAGCCTTCCCACCACATCTACAACTCATTAAATGTATCATCGTCTTCCATGTATGTACAACTATCCTAATCACAACACATAATCCGAACAACTAAAACATAATCCAATAACAATAAGTTAAACCGTCAACAAATCGATCAAACAAGTAATCAAGCAATAAGACAAATCGCAACTCAAGTCAATCAATCATTAAGTACAAAAGCATGTTCTCAAGTGTAAGACACTTGGGAGTACGTTAACCAATCAATAAGTACAAAGCATGTTCTCAAGTGTAAAACACTTGGGAGTACGTCAAACCAATCATTAAGTACCAACATAATCAATCTCAATCACAAGTCCATCCATTTCCACTAAACAACACGTACATACACTTCGGAGGGTTTTACTTTCATCAAGTTCTAGATGCTTATATATAGGGTCACCCGCAGCCTTCCCACCACATCTAAAACCCTTTGAAGCCATAACCGACTTCCACGTATGTACTTCTATCCAAAATAATCACAATATCACAATCATATGCGTAAACTATCCAACATTCAATCAAAAGCATCCATCATTCAAACAATCAATCAAACAATCAATAAGCCGTCAATCAAATCAACCAACTAATCAATCAATCAATAAGCCGTCAATCAAATCAACCAAACAATCAAACAAGCACGTATGTGTACACTTTTCAGCCCGAATCTCAATTGAGTAGGGAGCTACGGAACTCACCTTGGTCGGAAAAGGAGTTAAGATTGAGTTAAGATCGAGTTAAATTCGTTCGATGTCCGCCACGTGTCCACAACCTAGCATTATGTACAACATATATATAATTAATTATATATTATTACTCATTACAAAACCCTAATTAGGGTTAAGGTGGGTTCAAGACTTTAATGCGGCTCCCATGGCCCGACAAGGTCGTTAGAAGGGTCAAATAATAGTTTAGAACGAGTCAAGGTTGTCTCATGGTCGCCAAAGTTCACAATCTATAGTTATATATATGTACGTGTACACATTGTTGATTTGGGTCGTCCCCAAATAAGTTTAGAAAGCAGCCACACTTATGCTCGACCCTCGTGACTTGTTCATGACGCATTAGGGATTGAGAGAGGATTCATTTGAAAGCTCGATGTGTGTCAAGAAAACTGAAAGTGAAGCTAGAAAACATTTCAGAAAATCGAGCAATGGAGAGAGGCGTACATTACGCCCCAAAGTGGCGTAATTTACGGTGGCTGGAGTTTGCATGGGCGTAAGGTACGGTGGGTCAAAACTGTGGCAGCGTAAAGGGCGGTGATACCACCGTAAGTTACAGTGGTTCGCATATATGGTTTTTGGCGTTTGGTTCAATGAAAAATGGCGTAAACAGGGGGTGGGTGGCGTAAGGCTTAACTGAGAGAATGGGAGGGGCGTAGCTTACGCCACATGTGGCGTCGGTTACGCTGGTTCGTGGCTGGGAGACCCAGTTGACTCAGGAAAGTCAACTTCGACCAAAACAACTCCAAACCCTATCTTTGCCATGAAAACCGATTTGTAAAGCTTGGAAACTCAACTTTGTGCAAAATTAAACATAAATATTCATAAACCTATATGACCCACTTGCAAAAATCGTTCCATAACATGATTAAATGTCAAGAATCGGTTTTGACCCATTTCATGAACTATGAACCCTAAATCCGACCCATTTTGGTTCTTGAAGCTAGATTCGACCCATGTGATACTTCCAAACATATTTTGATCAATAATGAACATATCCCACACCACAACCCGACCCATTTCATAAATAAATGCCCAAAATCGATTTTGACCTAATTATAGTCAAATAAACCCTAATTTTGACTCTTTAGGGTTTTGACCCGATTTTGACCCAAGATTTGTTAGTTATGGCTTGAAACAACATTGAACACATAAAATGGTGATTATGAGATGGATTTAGCTTACCAAAAGTCGCCACAAATGCTCAAATCCGAAATTTGACCCGAATGGATAATTCTTGCAACTTGAAACTCCAAACTTTTGATATGATGAAGATATAATGATGATGAAGCTTAATCTAACTTGAATTTAACCCAAATAACATTAAATGATGGTAAGAATTTAGAGAGAGAGTGAGAGTGTCTCTTGCATTTACTTTGAGAGAGAGAAAGAAGGATAAGTGTGTGTGTGGGTGAGAAGAGTGCAAGAGATTGGGTGGGAGGTTTGGGATGAGGTTGGGTCTCATTTGTGGGTCATGGGTTATGGTTGTACCCAAGGGTTGACCCGTTTCAATTCACTAGTTAAATCACATGTCGTCTTGTATCGTTTCACTAAATAAATAAATTAATAGATCCGACAAGACATTATCTAGTCATTTAGTCACAATTTGAACTCGATCATATCATTAAATAAGAATGTTAGTCGATTTACATGAAAAGTCAAACGGGTCAAAATAGCGGATGTTACATCATTCCCCCGATAAAAGAATTTCGTCCCGAAATTCAACAAAACACTAATCACTAAACAAGTGTGGGTACTTCGACCTCATATGGTCCTCTCGCCCTCGAGTGAACTCGGCTCCACGTCTAGTGTTCCATCTAACTTTGACAATCATATAACGTTTATTCTTGAGCTTCTTGACTTGACGGTCTAAGATCTCCGTCGGCTCTTCGACAAAGTTAAGCTTACCGATTTCGTCGTATCGTGGTCATTTCTTGTTTTCGGCGACTTCGTAATGAAGTCCATTACTATTCGTTTTCCTATAATTCTTTTCTCTTTCAGTTAGATGAGTAAGTGGTTATACAATCCTTAGGAATTATTGGCACTTCGTAGTTGGTCAACAAATCATCAATTCAGGGAGGAATGGATACCGGTCTTTCACCACGAGCTTATTCACATCCTGGAAGTTATCACACTTTTCGAAGCGACACGTACTCTCCTTACAATGCAAGATAGAGACTTTATATGGTGGTTAGCTAGAACGAACGAGGTTGCTTCCTTGGGGTTCCTCAAGTCGGGTGTCTAAATTTGTATCTCGTTTATGGGAAACCTATAAGGGCTTTGGCTTCGGGTGCGACATTAGGAAGTCAAGCATATACGAAAATCAAGTTGTTGAGATGGGACAAGCCCAGTAAGTCACCCGGAAAGACCTCAGAAAACTCAAGGATGATAGAGACGACGTTAGTTTCAAATTTTGAGACAGTAGCACTAAAGGCCTTTGAGTATGAAGAATTGAACATTTCATCTTGAACCCTAAGAACTCTACCGTTAGTTAATGGTACACTAGCAACCCTACCATAAAATTAAGAACCGTATTAACTATTGGCATTCAAATTGTACTTATTTCATCGTCAAGAATCTCAATATCATAGGGCATAAAGTACATGAAGAGCGTGCCGTCTTCTAGAGTCAAGATACATACACGGGGTGTTCGATTAAGTTTAATTAGTGAGTCGTTGATCATCCAAAAATTCAAACACATAATTCCAAAACACACGAATGAACGAAATTTTAAAGGAGTAATGTTAGAATAAACGAGGTCATAGTCGGTTTCGATATCAAGTAATGCCATAACATGACGACCGTTAGGAGAAATGTACCTTCACCAACGTTTGGATCATTTTGGCCTCAATTGCCATTCCCCGCAAAAGCTCGGCCACGGGGTTGGACTTGATGGCCTTGTTGGCCACGGTTTTGGTTTGGCCCGGCGATTTGGAGTTGATTGGGGTGGACCTCCACTTGAACTTGTTGTCCAACCCATTGCGGACAATTGTTTCGGTAGTGATCGGAGATTCCACATCCAAAGCATGTGCCCCAAGGAAAGTTGCCTTGAGGACGAACGGCTCGAAGAGGTGCTTTTCAATGGTGCCACTTTCGGTGCCCTACAATTCTTAGCCTCATGTCCGGGTCGATTACAATTGAAGCATGTCCCACATTGGATGGTGGGAGAATGATGACGATTACATTTTGCACAAAAGGGGTGAGGTCCCAAATAAGTTTTCCTCACCGGTTCCACCGCCGCCATAACTCTACCCATATTAGCACCATTAGGGTCAAACCTACCCGCCTTCCTTGTCTCACTAGTTTCTCCAACTTCTTTTCTCTTCGATGAGGACTTACTCAATACCCCACTTCTCAACAAGTCCTCGGTAACACTACCAGCATGGTTAATAGCATCGGTCATAGAAGTAGGCATGACCAAATTAACAAGAGACCGGACTTGTGGAGTCAAGCCCAATACAAACTTATCAATAGCCCGAGACTCGGGGTTCACCAAGTGAGGAACAAGGGTAGACAAGTCTTGGAAACGTCTAATGTAGCCCTTGTAGTCGGCCCCGTCCATTTTAAGATGGACAAACTCTATGGTTAGATTTTGGAGTTCATATGGAGGGCAAAACTTCTCCTTCACCTTGTTCTTGAAATCGGCCCATGACAAGCCTCTAACCGACCCTTCTATTCAACCACCTTTTCATTCCTTAACCTCGACATTTTCCATCCACCCTTTCTCCCCTATCTGCGCCCTATCCCCCTTTCTCTTATCACTCTATGGTTAGATTTTGGAGTTCATATGGAGGGCAAAACTTCTCCTTCACCTTGTTCTTGAAATCGGCCCATGACAAGTTATAGGTCCGATTCAAGCTCACTTCTTGATTCCACCAACTTAGAGCATCATCCTTAAACATGTCGGATGCATAAAGAATCCGGTCATCATATGTGCAATGACTCCTTTCAATCACCGCTTCAATCTTCTCAAACCACCTTATACAATCCACGGGACCACCCTTACCATCAAACTCCGGTGCCCCATAATTCTTGAAGTCCTTGAAGATACATCCTTGACGGTACACCCCATGTTGGTTAAACATAGGTATGTAGTTATCGACTTCCACGGGTTCTTCCTCTTCACCAACCACAACATGAGGTTGAGCACCCTCATTATTCACATTTTCTGGATTTTCAACATTTTGAGGCTCATTAGGTTGTGCCCTATTGTTCCCTTCAAGAGTTGCCTTGACTTGGGCAACAATAGTTGGCATGATATTGGTGACCGTTTGAGCGATCACCTCCGCCAAGTTCGGCCCGGGAGCCTCACCACGACCCCTACCTCGGCCCCTACCTCGGCCCCTACCTTGGCCTCCACCATGGCCTCTACCACTACGGCCCCTGCCTCTACCTCCTTGCACCTCCGGTTGAACTTCCGGTTGAGGCTCTTGAGAGTTAGCCCTATAGTTAGCTCCGGCTCGTCTTGGTCTCACCATTTCTATAATGCAAGTAACACGTTGACCCGAAAGTTAGTCTCAAATGCTCACATGTTAGTCACACAAGTAGTCAATGCTCTCATACCGATATAACATATACATTTAGTATCATTATGCTAAGGCAAAAGTGATACAGTTCTAAGGGGATTGTTACTTATCATACCATCATGTCAAATTCACAACAATTATCCATCAACAAGATCAAGTACTCATATTCAACACATCACACAACAAGCAACTAAGACAAGTGGTTCAAAGTATAATCTGAATCCGATATGCTCTCTAGTTATTGACCGGGTATGTATACAGGGTGTACCAGCGGCTAACCCTCCAGCCAATCAACTTCCATTAAGCATATCGGTTCCTTATTATACCCTAAGCCAAGCATGTGCAATCCGTGATGTCATTAACTTGTTATAATACCGGATGACCATAAAATAGTTGATCAGGCTCTTTTAGGGTTGCCACAATATTATAGTAAGTTAATGCTATAACTTCATTTTGCCCTAAATCATCAAACTATCATCAATCAACAACAACAATAATAATCTATCACAATCACAATCAAGTTCACATCAATGTAAAAGTTGACCACATTGTACTCATCACACATTTATCACGTCGTACTTGCCACACACAACACATTGTCCATCTTGTACATGTCACAAAATAACACGTTGTCCAATCGTACTCATATTGTCATCATAAAATGATCCTAACTACGAACTCCTAGAGTGCACTTTCAAAGTTCAAACAAATCACGTTGTACACGAAATTCCTAATCATGCATGCTATATGAAGAGTTTTAACTTAAGCCGTAGTCTAGGTCAAACCGCCTAATTCTCTACGACCAAGCATGGGCCACCATTCTGTAACACCCCGAGCTAGGCTCGAAATGCCACTGAAAAGATATAGCGTATGCATGGAATTATCGTAGAATAAGTTTAAATGATTAAAAAAAAGGATCCGGTGAATCCAAACACCAAATATAGAGTACAAATGCACAGGGAGCAAGTAACCATCAAACGTTTACAAAAGACTATCAAAAGATGGCTATCGATCCTAAGCATAAAGTAACAATGGGCAAATGAATCCGTGATCCACGTAAGTCCAAGCCCGAGTCCAACATAATATCAATCAAACTCCACGCCCAAGATTTACCTGATTACCTGAAAAGTGTACTAAACAAGTCAACACGAGGTTGGTGAGTTCGTAGTAATGGTTCACATGGAACCATTCAAGTCACAATATATGTAAAGTATAAGCGAGTCATAAAATGTACAAAATGTAAGAAAATCATAACTTACGATAAACCATCGCGTCACACAAGGAAGTAAAGAGGGTTACTCATGGCGTAACCTAGCCACGTGTTAGTACACGTACAAGTGTCTAATCACAATAGATAAAAAAAACATAACATGTGTGCTCGAACAATAAGACACCAAATAATGTATCATAAATGTACCACAACAACAACAAAAACCACCAAAACCACGATGTTCTCAAGTATGAAATACTTGGTAGTACGTTAAACCAATCATTAAGTACAAAAGCATGTTCTCAAGTGTAAGACACTTGGGAGTACGTTAACCAATCAATAAGTACAAAGCATGTTCTCAAGTGTAAAACACTTGGGAGTACGTTAACCAATCAATAAGTACAAAGCATGTTCTCAAGTGTAAGACACTTGGGAGTACGTTAACCAATCAATAAGTACAAAGCATGTTCTCAAGTGTAAGACACTTGGGAGTACGTTAACCAATCAATAAGTACAAAGCATGTTCTCAAGTGTAAGACACTTGGGAGTACGTTAACCAATCAATAAGTACAAAGCATGTTCTCAAGTGTAAGACACTTGGGAGTACGTTAACCAATCAATAAGTACAAAGCATGTTCTCAAGTGTAAGACACTTGGGAGTACGTTAACCAATCAATAAGTACAAAGCATGTTCTCAAGTGTAAGACACTTGGGAGTACGTTAACCAATCAATAAGTACAAAGCATGTTCTCAAGTGTAAGACACTTGGGAGTACGTTAACCAATCATTAAGTACAAAAGCATGTTCTCAAGTGTAAGACACTTGGGAGTACGTTAACCAATCAATAAGTACAAAGCATGTTCTCAAGTGTAAAACACTTGGGAGTACGTGAAACCAATCATTAAGTACCAACATAATCAATCTCAATCACAAGTCCATCCATTTCTACTAACCAACACGTACATACACTTCGGGGGGTTTTACTTTCATCAAGTTCTAGATGCTTATTTTTAAATAGTCTTTTGAACCCCTTTTTATTCTTCGTCTTGTAATTTTTTAGTTTTGTGATACGCTTTTTTAATGTACGTTTATCTTACGCATATATCACCGATCTTATACACATTACAAGTTTTACGTATCGTTACGTTTCCCGGGGCAATGCCCGGGTTAAAAAACTAGTTGTATTATATGGTAACTCAATCAAAATATGATATATGTATCATTTTCCATTTCAAAATGTATAGCTTTCTACCTGGCCGGAATATCCTCCTAACATTCCTCTAAGAGTAAATTACACTTTTCGTCCCTAAACTTGGCACGTTTTCCACTTTTCGTCCCTAAAGTTTAAAAATTACAATTTTGACCTTAAACTTGGCAGAATTTTGCAATCGACGTCCTTTGGCCATACGGCGTTAAGTTTCAGCCGTTAAGTCCCACACGTGCAAAACACGTGAGGGACTAAAAGTGCAAAAGGTAGACTAGTTCAGGGACGAAAACTGAAATTTACATTATATATTGTCATCATCTTCATCTTCTCCGGCTGAGTGGCCGGAAAATTCGCCGGAAAACTTAAAATGCCGATATCTCACTCGTTTCTTCGAATTAGACCACGAAACCACCACCAAACTTCTCAAAATTAATTTTCGCACGAATCCTAACCAAAAGATTTCAGATTCAACACTTGCCGGAAAACTCAAAATCTCACCAGAAAACGAACTGCCGACCAAACTCAACGAAATGAAGAAATCATCACATCAACATGCTCAGAATTCTATCGCGAATAAAACCTTGTGATTTCCAGATTGATTTGAGACAGAAGATCAGTAACATGAAACCATGACGATTTGTTGCTTGATCTAAATCCAATGTGGAGTGTATCACTAGACTTATAAGAGTCTTCTTTCTTGTTTTGGGGTTAAAAATCAATTTCTACAAGTCTAATCTTTATGGAAGCAGTGTTGATGACCCGAAATTTCTGAGCTAGCAGATAAACTACATTGTAAGTCATACTTTTCCTTTCACGTATTTGGGTCTTAAGGTATTTATTCAAGAGTTGGAAACCAGTATTTGATTTAGTGGAGGCACGACTCTCGTTATGGAAGACCTCGGTTTTATCTAATTGGAGGGCGGGTTACTCTATTACGCTCGGTTTTTGTGACCACGGTATTTTGAGTTTTCCGGCAAGTGTTGAATCTGAAATCTTTTGGTTAGGATTCGTGCGGAAATTAATTTGAGAAGTTTGGTGGTGGTTTCGTGGTCTAATTCGAAGAAACGAGTGAGATATCGGCATTTTAAGTTTTCCGGCAAATTTTCCGGCCACTCAGCCGGAGAAGATGAAGATGATGACAATATATAATGTAAATTTCAGTTTTCGTCCCTGAACTAGTCACCTTTTGCACTTTTAGTTCCTCACGTGTTTTGCACGTGTGGGACTTAACGCCTGAAACTTAACGCCGTATGCCCAAAGGACGTCGATTGAAAAATTCTGCCAAGTTTAAGGTCAAAATTGTAATTTTTAAACTTTATGGACGAAAAGTGAAAAACGTGCCAAGTTTAGGGACGAAAAGTGTAATTTACTCTTAGAGGAATGTTAGGAGGATATTCCGGCCAGGTAGAAAGCTATACATTTTGAAATGGAAAATGATACATATATCATATTTTGATTGAGTTACCATATAATACAACTAGTTTTTTAACCCGGGCATTGCCCCGGGAAACGTAACGATACGTAAAACTTGTAATGTGTATAAGATCGGTGATATATGCGTAAGATAAACGTACATTAAAAAAGCGTATCACAAAACTAAAAAATTACAAGACGAAGAATAAAAAGGGGTTCAAAAGACTATTTAAAAATAATACTACATCATAGTGTTATGTGATTACCGGGTCATTGGTCATGCAAATATCAGTTGTTTTTAATTTAAAAGAACCCTTAAAAAATTCCGTAAAAAATAATTAATATACTAATCAAAGAATAAATGAAAGGTGAACGTTAAGGAAAAGTATTAACAAAAAAGAAAGAAAAAATCAAACAGGCATTCTTATAGGTAGATATGGTTATTAGTCGTGGATTACGTGAAAGTTGACTTGGGATAACAAATATTAAGTTTTTTTTTATGTAAAACACTCTTTATAAAAAAGATTACCAATGAATATACTACCAAATGAATAAAAAATAAAAAAAAATCAACGTTAGGTAAAAGCATGAAAAAAAGAGGGAAATCAAGTATGCACGCTTAGATCTAGATATGCAGCGACCTGTTAGTCATGATAATTAACGAATTTAAAAAGAAAAAAAGCAAGCAGGCTGGCAGGCTTTACGCAAAGCTGCTGATAAAGTAAAAAAAAGGGTAATTGGATGAGAACCCCCTGATCTCATGTACCATTTGGTACCCACTAATCCCCCAGCCAGGCTAGTGTCCAGGTGAATCTCAACCACTTAATAATCCCCTGATTATCTCAAGTTTGCCTTTGGCAAGACTCGAACCCAGGTTCCCCCTGGAAAGTGGCGGCTGGTGGCCACTGGGCTATTACCCAGTGGTTTACTAATGTGAAAAAAAAAATCAACGTTAGGTAAAAGCATGACAAAAAGGAGGGTAATTGGATGAGAACCCTGATCCCATGTACCATTGGTACCCACTAATCCCCCAGCCAGGCTAGTGTCCAGGTGATCTCAACCACTTAATAATCCCCTGATTATCTCAAATTTGCCTTTGGCAAGACTCGAACCCAGGTTCCCCCTGGAAAGTGGCGGCTGGTGGCCACTGGGCTATTACCTAGTGGTTAATACTAATATGTAAAACACTCTATATAAAAAAAGATTACCAATGAATATAGTACCAAATAAATAAAAAATAAAAAAAACGTTAAAAAACATGACAAAAAGAAAAAAAAAAAAAAAAAAAAAAAAAAAAAAAAAAAAAAAAAAAAAAAAAAAAAAAAAAAAAAAAAAAAAAAAAAAAAAAAAAAAAAAAAAAAAAAAAAAAAAAAAAAAAAAAAAAAAAAAAAAAAAAAAAAAAAAAAAAAAAAAAAAAAAAAAAAAAAAAAAAAAAAAAAAAAAAAAAAAAAAAAAAAAAAAAAAAAAAAAAAAAAAAAAAAAAATAGAATTTAAAAAAAAACACGTCTCAACGATACAAACAAGGTAAGAATACGAAATACGTGTAGAATTTTCATGATTTTATATATTTATATGTAATGTTTTTTTATTTTATATGTAATAAAATTTAGGAAATATGAAATATTTTATATTTATTCAATATAAAGTCAAACACAAAAAATAAAAAAAAAAATCAATCATTAGGCCACCTACCTTTCAGGCAACTCCACTCCTTTTTTTCTCCCACGCAACTAGCAACCAAGGATCCCACATGACGCGACGTGATGCAAGTAGCCTAACCTCCAACAATACCACTATTACAATTTTGTTTACAAATTATCCATTCTTTTAGGTTCAATATTTATATAAATATATTTTATTATTCATTTAATTGTTAATTAATTTAGGGCAACATATAGTTTCAGACATTGTTGATTAATTCTTGAATAGTTTATAAATATCATAAACGTTAATTTTAAGATTGCCTAAAAATTACTTATTTGGTAGTTAAAAATGAAAAAAAAATTAGAAAGATTGAAGAGTTCATACAGGCCGAAGACATTTATCGTCCTAATATGATGTTATTACATTTTATAACTGACTCGCGATCTTAGAGGCCCACATTTTATTCTCGAGTCAGACCCCGAAAACATTTACACTCTCAGAGACGGCGCTGTCTCGTGTGGTACCACACCGTCATCTCACATAATTCATTCCACTCTTATTAAACATGTGTTTGCATTCTAGCATTGCTTTTTTTGTGTGATTTTTTATTATTTATATCGGTAATATAACTTGCTTTCAAGTTTTTTCTACTACAAAACCACTTTCCAAGAGTGTACACTATGTACTCGTGCCACGCTTGTCCCCGTGTTCGTCCGCTCTGGAAGGGCAAGTCAACACCATAATGTTCGACTCATCTCTTTGTTCGTCCCGCACGATCCGTCCCAAGAACGAGAGTGGATTCTTTTTTTTTTCTTTTTTTTTTAAATTCTAAAATATATAAAAAATGGTTAAAAATTGATTTCAATCTTTGTTAGGTTCCGCTCCTTTGACCGTTGGAGCCCAACCACTCATTTCACCAACACATTATTTTTATTTTATTTTTTCAATCCTTCAACTATCAATATCAATATTTTATATATATATCAATCATCCTATTAGCATTTTTCACATACGATAACTCAAATCTCATACTTTTGCTACACAATCTTTCATTCGACCCAATCCAACCATGTCAAGGAACAACCAAACACATGTCGATGATTTCTTCGTGGCGACACTTACCTACTTGCCCGCAAATTCAACGTCGGCTCCTCAAATCTCCGCCACCTCACCATACCAAGGATCCTATTCGTCATTCCCACCCGTTAAGCTATAGTTCCAAAATGAGCAACAATATCAACAATTCTTGATTTATCAACATTTATTGCATATACAACAATAACCCGGTTTTCACTAAGGCCCCGTTTGTTTAGGACTTAATGGACTTTATAAAAAACATTAACTAACTCACTAAGTCAATCAAAGTTGTTTGTTTTTTGACTTAATAAATGAAAAGACAACTGTATTGACTTAATACGTACATACATTAATTAATCATTCAGTCACTTAATGGTTAAAAAAACAAACAGACCCAAGACTCCTCAAATCTCCACCACTTCACCATACCAAGAACTAGTTTGTTATTTAACGTTATGTCTTTTTTTATTTTATTTAATGTAATAGTTTTTAGTTAATTAGGTGTGCTTTTATTAAATTTTTTATGTTTTAAGTAATATAGAGTTGAATTAAATAAGTGTAATTTACCCTTAAATAAATGTCGGTCCGGATAGGCGTGGACTAATCTTGTGTTGTACTTATTTTAGCTGGATTAGCCTTGGGTTAGTGTTTGTCTAATGTGACATGTGACGTTGATAAAGACTACTCGTACAAGTCCGACCGTTTAGACTACTCGTACAAGTCTGACCGTTTACAGTCTTATCATTCAAAGGTGAGTCTTTATCACATCAAGATACTCGATGTTTTAACTCGCATTATATCTATTGCGATTAGACATTTAAGAAAACGAGAGAAATGTACCCGCACATTGCGGCGGTAATGGAGGTGATGGCGAGGTGGTGATGTAATGGCGGTGGCGGTGATGGGGTGATCTACCTGACGGGTTCCGCCCTTAGTCGTACGGGCTCCGCCCACGGATTTAAAAATTCGTCAAAAGTATATCGAATGACCTCTCTAATGAAAGAGCATGGAATTTTAAGAACACCCATATAATTTTTATAATTTATCGATATACGGTTTTTGAGATAAAAGATTTTGAATGAATTAGAGGAATAAAATGATTTATGGAGGAGAGAGAAAAAAATGAGTGATTGAGATTTGAGGAGAGAGAAAGAATATTATAGTTATTTTAGGTAAATATAGAATAGATAGGAGAGACGTTTTAGAAAAGTAAATGTTGAAATGTAAAATTTTAGATAGGGACTATTTGCTTTATAATATAGTAAGTATAGACTAACAGTTAAAATCCTCTTCATCTCTTGCTTTTAACTTTTTAAAATCCTTATTTTAAGTTCAACTTTCACTGCAAAACTTATAAAAAAACCTTTGTGTCAAGGAAATAAAAGTACGGTCTTCAAATGTTAAAATAATATGAAATACAATTGAATACCTAAATTGGCATATGATGACTGATGAGTACCTAAATTGCAAGGTAAATCGTGTTACTTTTCATCGATACATATCACGTATGTATGTAATATTTATTTGTGTTTTTCTTTTTCTGCCCGCCAACTGTTTGATTAAATTCCCCTGAGAGTATATCAACCAAAACTGTCTGCACATAAACTAATCAAGTTATTATCTTTTAATTGCACAAAGTTTCTTCATATTATAAAGATTCTGCTTTACATTCTATATAATTGTTAAAATGTTGTGATGCTAGGTGGGTTTTCGAGATGAGCTTATATGAATGCTAGAAACTTGCGAAAATCGATAATGTTAGTTAGGAGACTTAGATATGGGAGTACCTCAAAGGGTCTTCTGTATGTTGTTCAAGGCACGTTTTCTTGCAGTAATTGTAATGCGGACACCACACCAAGATGCCAGAACAAACGATATTCGTCTTGTAGTGAGGTTTTTCATCGAAGGCGTGACGTGTTGTGTGGAAAGTGGCAAAACGGGCAACCTTTTTCGACCATGACCAGCACAATCTTGGTTCAAGCTCGGGATCCAGCTAAGTTAAGTGAGGAGTTGGAAAATGCACTTGATGAAAATAGACTTAATGATGCTTGGAACTTACACGAACAACACATGAACATGGAAGGATTTCCTAGGAAATCTATAGTGAACAAGCTACTCGTGACTTTTGCTCAAAGTCTGGAGCTTCAGTGGCTTGATAGGTCATATGATCTAGTATTAAAGGCTATGGACGAGCACAAGCAAAACTTGTTAGAGAAGGAAACTCTTATATATTTATCCTTATCTCTTGCAATATATGGGTTACCTGTGAATGCGGCGACTATTGTAAGGAAGTTGGTTGAAACTGAACAGTTTCCTCCGGTGACTGCTTTGTCTGCTATATTAGCTTATATGTCACAGACTGCTGCCGGTGCTTACCTGGCTGCTGAATTGGTTATTGAGATTGGTTTTATGTTCCAAGATGGGAGGGTGGATCCACGTAAAAAGAGTAATGATAGTTTGATTGCTATGAAGCCTAATACGACGGCTATAAACATTGCATTAGCGGGATGTCTTCTTTTTGGCACAAGTAGAAAAGCAGAGCAGCTTTTGGACATGATACCTAGAATTGGAGTGAAAACTGATATTACTATGTTGATCATGATGGGTCATATCTATGAAAGAAATGGACGAAGAGAAGAGCTTAAAAAACTTAAGAGATATGTGGATGAGGCCCATGATTTAAGTGATGCCCAGTTCAGGGAGTTTAATAATTGTTTGCTTTCTTGTCACTTGAAATTTGGTGATCTAGATTCTGCATCGCACATGGTTCTTGAAATGCTTCGGAAGGCTAAGAAAGCTCAAAATTCTCTTGGTATATCCACCTTCAAGTTTGAAGTGGCAAAAGTTAGCAAAATAGAGTCTCAAGCGAGTTTGACCCATGAAAAATTGGCCAATACAGAGAGCTCTACACTGCTCAAAAGACAGACATTGAGTTATGAAGAGTTTTATAGAGACAGAAAGTTTCTAAAACTTGAAGCAGAGGCTAAAGAACTACTCAAGACATTAGTAATGAAGTTTCAGACCCGGATTGAACTTATCACAACCGAACACGGCATTCTCCAGCCAACAGAGACAATTTTCGTGAAATTGGTCAAGGGTTTCTTGGAAGCTAACAATATAAAAGAGCTAGTTGCATTTTTAGTCATGGTAGAGAAAGAGGATTCCCCTGTTTCTCTTGATTGCTCGCCTTTGATCCAGGTTGTCAATTCATGCATTTCTCTTGGATGGTTGGATCAGGCACATGATGTTCTTGATGAAATGCGACTTTCTGGTGTTAAAACAGGCTCGTCTGTGTATTCATCCCTTTTAAAAGCATATTGTAAAGAAAACAGGACAGCAGAAGTCAAATCTCTCCTTAAAGATGCACGTAAAGCTGGGGTCCAGCTAGATGCAAGTTCTTACAAAGCAATTATTGAGTCCCATGTGGATGATAAAGATACTCAAGGAGCTCTACATCTGTTTAAAGAAATGAAAGAAGCTAAACTAGATAGGACCGGTCAACAGGAATTTGATATGTTGGTTCAAGGTTGTGTGGGAAGCGGAGAAGCTAAACTGATGGCAAAACTATTACAGGAAATCAAGGAGGGTCAAACAGTTGACTGTCGTGTTCATGATTGGAACAATGTGATTCACTTTTTCAGTAGAAAAAGGCTAATGCAAGATGCCGAGAAGGCTCTTAAGAAGATGCGGAGTTTAGGGTATGCCCCGAATGCTCAAACTTTTCATTCATTAGTAACTGGCTATGCAGCTATTGGAGGAAAGTATACTGAAGTTACCGAACTATGGGGCGAGATGAAGGTTCTTGCTTTTTATCATGGAATGAAGTTTGATCAAGAATTGCTGGACTCCGTACTGTATACTTTTGTTAGGGGTGGATTTTTTATACGAGCTAATGAAGTTGTAGAGATGATGGAAAAAGGGAAAATGTTTGTAGATAAGTATAAGTATCGTACACTTTTCTTAAAATACCACAAATCATTCTGCAAGGGTAAGACTCCTAAAGTTCAGACGGAGTCACAGCTAAATAGGAGGGAGGCTGCATTGACTTTTAAGAAATGGGTTGGGTTGTTTTAATGAATAGTTATCTCCATCTGCCCAAGTTGTGGATCTTCTGGTGTTCCGATTAAGTTTTCAGAGATGTAAACAAGGAATATTCCTTGGAGCTCATGTTAGTCATCATAATCTTTGTATTTATTTAATGTATTATGCGAGAGTATTATGTTGGAAAATGGCTTGGATTGGGTAACAGGTCCAGACACACTCAGGTGTGAACAATTTCAGTGCTTGTAAAAATGAGTTGAATTGGGTTGACCATTCTTTGTCCAGCATTTCATATTATTTAAATAGTTTTGGTGTTAAGTGTTAACATAAGAATCATATTTTTGTAAGTAAAGCAATATAGGTGGGTATAGTTTATAGGCATTTTAACACTCTTATGCCGACTTTTGACCCATCCAACCCATTTGACTAGCTTCTTTTGTAGCTCATCTGAATTATTTACATGTTTGACCCGCTATCAATTAAATTGAACCCAAATTGATCTGTTTTCATATGAACAGGTTAAAATTCTCATGTCTATATGTAATAGACTTGGAGATAGCTTATTTATTCATGGCTGGTTTAGCTCATCCTTTATAACAAAGCATGCAGTGGGGACATGTAGCATAAAAGCAGAGGTCAGAGGTACAAATCCCCGTCCCGATGTCCCTTTAATTATAGTATTATGCAGTTTGCCTTTCTCATTTTGGCTGCTAGACAAGTCTGGGGCCCTCTAGAGGGTTGGTTACCCTTTTTTTTTTTTTTTTTTTTTTTTTTTTTTTTTTTTTTTTTTTTTTTTTTTTTTTTTTTTTACTGAACCACTTTTACTCTTTTTTTTTTTTTTTTTTTTTTTTTTTTTTTTTTTTTTTTTTTTTT
>CM067174.1:48976449-49126449 GCA_034093135.1 Erigeron breviscapus | reverse complement strand
ATGATACAAGTCTAGAGATGATACAAGTCTAGAGATGATACAAGTCTAGAGATGATACAAGTCTAGAGATGATACAAGTCTAGAGATGATACAAGTCTAGAGATGATACAAGTCTAGAGATGATACAAGTCTAGAGATGATACAAGTCTAGAGATGATACAAGTCTAGAGATGATACAAGTCTAGAGATGATACAAGTCTAGAGATGATACAAGTCTAGAGATGATACAAGTCTAGAGATGATACAAGTCTAGAGATGATACAAGTCTAGAGATGATACAAGTCTAGAGATGATACAAGTCTAGAGATGATACAAGTCTAGAGATGATACAAGTCTAGAGATGATACAAGTCTAGAGATGATACAAGTCTAGAGATGATACAAGTCTAGAGATGATACAAGTCTAGAGATGATACAAGTCTAGAGATGATACAAGTCTAGAGATGATACAAGTCTAGAGATGATACAAGTCTAGAGATGATACAAGTCTAGAGATGATACAAGTCTAGAGATGATACAAGTCTAGAGATGATACAAGTCTAGAGATGATACAAGTCTAGAGATGATACAAGTCTAGAGATGATACAAGTCTAGAGATGATACAAGTCTAGAGATGATACAAGTCTAGAGATGATACAAGTCTAGAGATGATACAAGTCTAGAGATGATACAAGTCTAGAGATGATACAAGTCTAGAGATGATACAAGTCTAGAGATGATACAAGTCTAGAGATGATACAAGTCTAGAGATGATACAAGTCTGAGATGATACAAGTCTAGAGATGATACAAGTCTAGAGATGATACAAGTCTAGAGATGATACAAGTCTAGAGATGATACAAGTCTAGAGATGATACAAGTCTAGAGATGATACAAGTCTAGAGATGATACAAGTCTAGAGATGATACAAGTCTAGAGATGATACAAGTCTAGAGATGATACAAGTCTAGAGATGATACAAGTCTAGAGATGATACAAGTCTAGAGATGATACAAGTCTAGAGATGATACAAGTCTAGAGATGATACAAGTCTAGAGATGATACAAGTCTAGAGATGATACAAGTCTAGAGATGATACAAGTCTAGAGATGATACAAGTCTAGACATGATACAAGTCTAGACATGATACAAGTCTAGAGATGATACAAGTCTAGAGATGATACAAGTGGGTCCTGCCACTTTGTTTGCTTTGGTCCTTGGCTTCACACATACTCCAACAATCTCCCACTTGAAGCCACGGAACGTCTTCACCTGTGCTTCAACTGTGCATCTGTATTTCTGTAAACAACTTTTGACTTTAGCTCGTTCCTAGTTACCCTGCCTTCTCTTCAATTAACCTGAAGGCTAGTTGAAGCTATGCAAAGCTTCAACTTTTCTAAGGTGACAACCTTAGTCAACATATCAGCTGGATTTTCAGTTCCCTTGATCTTATTCAACTTCAGAGTGCCATCATTAATTCTTTCTCTGATGAAGTGATATCTCAGCTGTATGTGCTTTGTCTTCGAATGGAAGACTGGATTCTTTGCAAGATGAATTGCACTTTGATTGTCACAGAATAGTGCACAATCATCTTGTTCTTTGCCTAGTTCGTTGAGAAAATTCTTCAACCATATAAGCTCTTTGCTTGCTTCAGCAACTGCCATGTACTCTGCTTCTGTGGTTGAGAGAGCAACACTTTTCTGGAGTTTAGACATCCAACTCACAGCAGTGCCTCCCACTGTAAAGACGTACCCTGTGGTGCTTTTGTAAGACTCTTTACAACCACCGAGATCTGCATCTGTATAACCTTTCAGAATGACATTTTTGCCTTTAAAATGTAATGCCAGTTTTGAAGTTCCCTTCAAGTATCTCAGCAACCATTTAACTGCTTCCCAATGTTCTCTCCCTGGATTAGACATAAAACGACTAACTACCCCCACAGCATGAGCTATATCTGGTCTTGTGCATACCATTGCATACATGAGGCTACCAACTGCAGATGCATAAGGAACTTTAGCCATTTCTTCCTTGTCTTCATCTGATTTGGGTGACTGATCTTTAGAAAGCTTAAAGTGACTTCCCAAAGGTGTGCTTCTGATCTTGGCATCTTTAAGGCTGAATTTCTCTAACACTTTCCCAATGTACTTCTCTTGAGATAGTGTCAAAGAACCATCTTTGTTTCTGAAAATACCCATCCCGAGTATTTGGTTTGCAGCTCCTAAGTCTTTCATTTCGAACTCTTCAGACATTTGCTTCTTCAATTTCTTGATCTCTGACATGTCTGACCCGGCAATCAACATATCATCTACATAGAGCAGTAGAATGATGTAAGAACCCTTAAACTTCTTGATGTAACAACAATGGTCATTATCACATCTCTTGTAACCAATTCTCCCCATAAAGTTATCAAACTTCAAGTACCATTGTCTGGGCGCTTGTTTCAGACCATACAAACTCTTCTTCAGTTTACACACCAAGTTTTCTTTACCTTTAATCTGAAAACCCTGTGGTTGTGTCATGTAAATGTCTTCATCTAGGTCACCATGTAGAAAAGCTGTCTTTACATCTAGTTGCTCTAGATGCAAATTCTCTGCTGCTACAATACTGAGAACAAGCCGGATGGTAGTCATTTTCACCACTGGAGAGAAAATTTCATTGAAATCAATTCCCTCTTTCTGTTGAAACCCCTTGGCTACTAATCTGGCTTTGTACCTTCTGGTACCATCATGTTCATCCTTGACCCTGAAAACCCATTTGTTGTGAAGAGCCTTCTTCCCAGATGGAAGCTTTGTTAGAACCCAGGTCTTGTTCTTCTCAAGCGACTTCATTTCATCTTTCATTGCTAGCTCCCACTGCAATGAATCTTTCAACCCCATAGCTTCAGAGTAACACTGGGGTTCACCATTTTCTGTCAAAAGAATGTAGTTGACTGATGGTGAGTATTTTTGTGTTGGTTTAGGAATTCTGGAAGATCTTCTTGGTTGAGGCGTGACTGGAGATACTGGAGCTGGAGGAGTAGTTTCTTCATCTTCAGAGTCATTACTGGAATTACCTCCTGAGCTCCCACTATCAGTTGTATCATCCCCAGATTCAGGGATTTCAACTGAAACTTCTTTATTCTTCTCATCACTTTCAAACTCAACATACTCCTTCTGAACTTCTGGACTTTGAGTGTTTCTGTCTTTGTACAGCTCAGCTTCGTTAAAGGTGACATTCTTACTTCGGATTATCTTTCTGCTTTCTTTATCCCAAAGCCTATAACCCATTTCGTCTGACCCATAACCAACGAATGTGCACTTCTTGGTTTTTGAATCAAGTTTATCCCTGTCATCATCTTTTAACAAACTATAAGCATTACAACCAAAGACTTTCAGGTGTTTGAGACTTACTTCCTTCCCTTGCCACATTTCTTCTGGCAATTTGAAATCCAAGGGAACACATGGTGAACGGTTGATCAAGTAGGCAGCAGTGTTAACTGCTTCAGCCCAGAATGTCTTGGGCATCCCAGCATTCAACCTCATGCTCCTAGCCCTTTCATTCAGAGTTCTGTTCATTCTCTCAGCTACACCATTCTGCTGAGGAGTTCCTGGAACAGTCTTGATCATCTTTATCCCTTGATTAGCACAGTAGTCAACAAACTCCTTGCTTATGTATTCACCACCATTATCCGACTTCAGGCATTTCACCTTCAAATCAGTTTCATTTTCAACAGCAGATTTCCATTTCTTAAAAACATCAAATACATCAGATTTATGTTTAATAAAATAGACCCATACCTTGCGTGTTGAATCATCAATGAAAGTTACATAGTAGCTTTTGCCTCCTAGTGATGAAACACTTGTTGGTCCATATACATCCGAGTGAACAAGCTCTAGCTTTCGAGCTTTTGGTGTCTTTCCTGTCTTCACAAAAGTAACCCTCTTTTGTTTCCCGAGGACACACGATTCACAAAATTCCGTTTCCACTTTCTTCAAGTCTGGAAACTTCCCTTTCTGAGCCAACATCTTCAATCCCTTATCGCTCATGTGTCCAAGTCGTTGGTGCCACAAATTGGATAGACTTGGACCAGGTGTCATAGCATTAACACCTTCAGCAGGTACTTCTACCATGTAGAGAGTGCCTTTCTTCTTTCCTTTAGCAATCACCAAATTGCCTTTGATCACTTTCCATTGTCCACCCCCAAAGCGAACATCAAGCCCTTCATCATCTAACTTCCCAACTGAAATCAACTTCCTTCTCAAATTAGGAATAACCCTGACATCTTTCAATGTCCATATAGTTCCTAATGAGGTTTTCAAGTCTACATCTCCAATACCTGTAATATCAAGCATTTTACCATCGGCTAAACGAACTTTACCAAGGTTACCTGTTCGTAGATTCTTGATTATATCTGGGCATGAGACAGCATGAAAAGAAGCACCGGAATCCATAATCCAGGATTCAGCTGTATCTTCAACAGAACAGATGAGAGCATCATCTGATTCTTCAGAGCGTACACTGTTTACTTCTTTCTTTTCAGCTGGTGGTTTTGTACACTGGCTTCTAAAGTGACCTTTTTCTTTGCAGTTCCAACATTCAATATCTTTTCTATTCTTTGACTGTCCCCTTCTTCTAGACTTTGACCTGCCTCGATTACGTCCTCTATCATTTCTTCTTCCTCTGTTTTCTGTATTCAACAGAGAACTAGAACTGGAAGATTCTCCACAACTTCTCCTTCTAATGTCTTCATTCAAAATCAAGTCACGAATGCTATCAAAAGTTAGCTTAGTAGTACCAGATGCACTACTGACGGCTGTGACTGTGCCTGACCAACTGTCGGGCAAAGATGATAAAAGGAGTAAAGCTTGTACTTCATCTTCAAACTTTATGTCAACGGAGGCTAAACGAGAGATAATCGAGTTGAACTCGTTTATGTGAGTGGTCACCGACATGCCTTCCTTCATCTTGGTGTTAACCAATTGTCGGATGAGAAATACCTTGTTTGAAGCGGATGGTTTCTCATACATGTTGGACAAAGCTTTAAATACACCATATGTGGTTGTTTCATTGACAATGTTATATGCAACATTCTTTGCCAAAGAAAGCCTAACCACACCCAAGGCTTGTCTATCCAACAGCTTCCATTCATCATCGTACATGTCATCTGGTTGTTCACCCAACATAGGCAAATGCAAACTTTTCTGGTACAACAGATCTTCAATTTGCATTTTCCAAAATCCATAATCACTTCCATCAAACTTATCAATCTTGATCTTACTATCTTCTGCCATTAAAAAAGAATTACCAAAATACTACTAACCAAACAGGTTTGTACTGCAAAGTGGTAATTATGCGAGCGGAAGTAATAACCGAAACAAAGAACTTATTTGTTTCAAGTGTTAACGGCGATGGATGAGAGTTGATGAAAATTTGATTTGAGGGGTTATTCTTGTCAAAGTTTGGAACTTCAAAAAAAATGGAGATAAAAAAATCTCCCACCACGTGTCTGCTACTTTCTCCAACAAAAATGAGCAACTTTTGTTTTCTCCAAACAAAGTGTCTGCCACTTTTCTTAATCTCCAAATAAATAATAGAACCCCTTTCTTTTTTTTTCTATTTCACTTCTTCTTTGCTTCTTCTCCCCTCCTCTTGTTTCTGCCGCCCCTTCCCCCAAAATAAACAACAACAACCACAGCACCACCGGCGGCGGTGATGACCAGGTGGCGTGCAGCAGCGGTCAGAGGAAACAGTGGCGGCGGCGGCGACTGGCGGTCGGAATAAAGGGTCAGAAACAGCGGCGGTGACTGGCAGTGGTGCAAACTACTGCGGTGGTGAACGGCAGCGGTTGATCTGTGGCGATTTCTGGATCAACGAGACCCTAATCGCGAGTTCTACCACCAGGTATCTTCTTGTTCTTCTTCTTCGATTTCTGTTCTATGATTCAACCGAACCGATGGCTCTGATGCCAGTTGTTAGGATCAACAACACTAGGGAATCACACGAACACACACAACACAAGTTATTAATCGAAAGAACAACACAGAGATTTAACGTGGTTCGGTCTGGGTCTGACCTACGTCCACCGGGTAACTAGGAGATGTTTATTTATTTCTGGCTTGGGGTACAAATATTACAAGTGGGCCCTGCCTAAGCATAAATCTAGAGATGATACAAGTCTAGACATGATACAAGTCTAGACATGATACAAGTCTAGACATGATACAAGTCTAGAGATGATACAAGTCTGCCTAAGCATAAATCTAGAGATGATACAAGTCTAGACATGATACAAGTCTAGACATGATACAAGTCTAGACATGATACAAGTCTAGACATGATACAAGTCTAGAGATGATACAAGTCTAGAGATGATACAAGTCTAGACATGATACAAGTCTAGAGATGATACAAGTCTAGAGATGATACAAGTCTAGAGATGATACAAGTCTAGACATGATACAAGTGGGCCCTGAGATGATACAATCTAGAGATGATACAAGTCTAAGCATAAATCTAGAGATGATACAAGTCTAGACATGATACAAGTCTAGACATGATACAAGTCTAGAGATGATACAAGTCTAGAGATGATAAATCTAGAGATGATACAAGTCTAGACATGATACAAGTCTAGACATGATACAAGTCTAGAGATGATACAAGTCTAGAGATGATACAAGTGGAGACATGATACAAGTCTAGAGATGATACAAGTCTAGAGATGATACAAGTCTAGACAGCATAAATCTAGAGATGATACAAGTCTAGACATGATACAAGTCTAGACATGATACAAGTCTAGAGATGATACAAGTCTAGACATGATACAAGTCTAGACATGATACAAGTCTAGAGATGATACAAGTCTAGAGATGATACAAGTGGGCCCTGCCTAAGCATAAATCTAGAGATGATACAAGTCTAGACATGATACAAGTCTAGACATGATACAAGTCTAGAGATGATACAAGTCTAGAGATGATACAAGTCTAGATATGATACAAGTGGGCCCTGCCTAAGCATAAATCTAGAGATGATACAAGTCTAGACATGATACAAGTCTAGACATGATACAAGTCTAGAGATGATACAAGTCTAGAGATGATACAAGTGGAGACATGATACAAGTCTAGAGATGATACAAGTCTAGATATGATACAAGTGGGCCCTGCCTAAGCATAAATCTAGAGATGATACAAGTCTAGACATGATACAAGTCTAGACATGATACAAGTCTAGAGATGATACAAGTCTAGAGATGATACAAGTGGAGACATGATACAAGTCTAGAGATGATACAAGTCTAGAGATGATACAAGTCTAGACATGATACAAGTCTAGACATGATACAAGTCTAGAGATGATACAAGTCTAGAGATGATACAAGTGGGTCCTGCCTAAGCATAAATCTAGAGATGATACAAGTCTAGACATGATAAATCTAGAGATGATACAAGTCTAGACATGATACAAGTCTAGACATGATACAAGTCTAGAGATGATACAAGTCTAGAGATGATACAAGTCTAGACATGATACAAGTCTAGAGATGATACAAGTGGGTCCTGCCACTTTGTTTGCTTTGGTCCTTGGCTTCACACATACTCCAACATAAAGGAATATTTTTCAGAACTGTATGATCCCCATGCGACCAAGTTATCTTGAATAAGCTTTGTGTGCCATGTTGAGTCGTTTTTATTTTATTTTAATAACTAATTTCTGCTTTCAAGTTTATTGTTCACTTTAAGTTTGAATACTATCTTTGCTAATTTCTGCCTCCTTTTGGCTGTCGGTGTGAAGTTTCTTATTATATTCCATTGTTGCTTAAAATGATTTCTCCCTTTCATTATGATCTCTATTTTATCATGCAAACATTAGTAGATGAAAAGAGTTTGAACTAGGACAGGATGTTATACTAGATCCTGGCTTGTAGATAACCTTATAGGCTGATATTATCCAGATCGAACAATGGAGAAGCATCAAGTATCTCAGCCACCATTTGAATCATGCACGGGTACATCATGCTTTATCTTTTCTTTTTTTGTTTTCTTAACTCTTAACTTCTGATCTGAGTAGTTTGATCCTAAAAGTAAGTCAAGATTATGTTGTGCATATGAGAATGTTTCATCTACTGTGATGTTTAGATTTGTATGGTTTACATCTATCAGTTTTTTCATAGTTTGTCATTACTTTTCCTTTCTTTGTGAAACTGTTTTTACTCATAGGTTAGTAATGTTAATGTTAATTTTAGTATTGACATATTTGTATAATTTATGTTACATCTAACCTTCTGTTATTGTTAACAATAGTTTTGTTAAACGGAACGTAAATCAAATACAACTATGAAAAAGTTAGGGGCAAAAAAAGATCACCAAGAAGTCTTTTGCTAGGTTCATATAGTACTTCATTGCTAAACTTAAACTCTTTAGAACTGATTGATGGGAAAATCTATTGAGAATTCTTAAATCTATTAAAAATCATCTTCAGACCACGAGTGATCGTCGCAAAAGATGGTCTGTATTCTGGGTCTTCGTCCCATGAGAGTTGAACCAGTTCAATCAGATCTTCAATGTTCTCTCCATGCTTCGGTAGGGCTGGTCTTATCTTGCCCTCCCCAACTTGAAATGCAATCTGTTAATTATCAAACACAAAGGTAAACCAGATTTTTATGGAAAGTCCTGGATGGAAAAGAAGTGTAACTGGTTGTGATGGTAGTGTGTTTTAGTTTCATACTTTGGAGGGACCGTAGTCAGTCTCAATGTATGGGTATTGGCCCGTTAGAAGCTCATTAAGTATGATACCAAAGCTGTAAACATCACATTTTTCATCGTATGGCTCACTTCGGATCACCTCTGGTGCCATGTATACGTATGTGCCTGAAAAAGAATATATAGTATTGTATTCATGCCTCAGAATTTCAAATAGTTGGCTGATTAGGCTTCAAACATGTACCTCACACTTTACAACACAAGAGTGGAGGCATGTAATGTTAGATCAACTGAAAAGTATGGTAGACTGGGGAAGCAGGACCCATGTAGGAAGAACAATAAGCTAAGGCCTAAGACCAAGATAGAGTCATAGAGTTGATGTGATAGAGTATATTTCTTTTTATCAAAAATTTAGAATGTGGGTTAGGACATGTGTTCATGTTGTTGGTTGGACATTTTGAACTTTAGTATTTAGAATTTTTGGAAATCTTGGGTAACTATATTGAACCTTCTAACAAACTAGGTCAAGTTGAATAAAGTAGGTGTTCATAATGCAGTAAAACCTGCTTGTATATGAAAAGTCGAATTGTATATTTGCTGGGAGTTTAATATACATTCCAGAAAGTTAAACTAAGAAGATATATGAAACATGGTGGCTGCTAGAGACCAACTTTGGTTATGTTTCATACCTCATGTGTCAAAAGGTTCAAATATAACTTCAGCTAATAGAGAAACAGGTCTAGTAGGCCTAATGGGCTGGAAGTCTTCAAAGTATGTTTTTTATGATTACAGCCTCCTATGTTCTTTCTAGTTTCTATTACAAAAGATTAGGTTATTATTGTACCCAACTTGTACCAAAACTACTCATTTTGACCAGTTACCCAACCCGGCCGGCCTGCCCATTTGCTACTTTTAGTGGCTGGGCATTTGCAAAAGCATCATTTTGGGTTGGATCTCTCAATCTGTTATGTTGTGTTGGGAATTTTGTCACAACAGGGTACCATCTTCAGCCTTGTTAAAGAATTTAAACATCTAGTTTCTACTTTGTACACAAAAATAACAGAAGAAGATGCAAGTCTTGCCTGTTTCACCCGTAAATGCTTTTTCGTCATCCGTCAAAAATCGAGCATGCCCAAAATCTGCTACTCTCACATGAGAAGCATCATCTATAAATATGTTACTAGGCTTTAAGTCCCTATGTATTATCATAGGTTTGTGTTCATGTAGATATTGCATCCCTTGGGCAATCTCTAGTGCCTTGGCTAATCTCTCTTTAAAAGGGGGGAGTGTAGTGACCCGTTCTTTCCTCCTCTTACCCGGGCCGTGTAGCCAGTCCTTCAAAGTCATGTTTAGGAATTCAGTAACGACCCACCCGTGATTTGGTGGCTCAAGACAAGCACCCATTAGCTGGAGCACGTAGGTATGACGTTGTCTGGATAATGTTTCCACCTCTTGGGCGAAGAAGTTGACTCCATTGTCGTTTAACCTAAAGAAGTCGGGAAATATGCACTTTACTGCAACATCTAAACCTCTCCAGGTGGCTGTGTATATATCTGCTGTGCTTCCTTGAGCTACTTTCTGGTGGAGTTCGATCTTGTACCATATGAAACATTAAAGACAATTTTATAGGATTATGTGTGCAGTTAATATCTAAATGACATCAAATGGATGAAAGTAAAATTTGTTACAGATTTTTTTGGAACGACAGGTATTACATATTTACATTTCTGTTCATTACTTAAGTTCCTTATTAACTCATTTGATATGGGTAGAGGCTACAGGATGTGCAGGTTAGACAATAAATTGATTATATTTCAAACGGGTATTTTCTAGTACGGTCAACAATGGGCCCATCCGGATGGTTGACCCGCAATCATTTAGACGTCAATTTGTAGATACTTTTTACGGCTTCAAAAGACATTCTTACTGCATCAATAATATAATTCTTTCAGTAAAATGATTTAAGATTGTTTGAATTTAATGTAGTTTGTGAGCGACTTTCAACCACTTTGACCGATCTGACCGTTCCCATTTGGTTAATCTCTTTGTTGGACCCGTTTGAGATAAAACACAACCCAAGTTGATCAATTCATTAATAGTTAGGTCAAAAGTGTTGCCTCCACATATGGGTTTATATATGTACCTCTTGTGGATCAATGTACCATCCATTTAGCTTAGCTTGCTCGATGAGGGCTGAAAGATCAGTATGCTGTTGAACAGTTGGTGGGGTTTGAGGATTCGTGGAAGCTTGAATGATGGCAGACGAGGGACTAGCGGGTGACGATTCTTGAGGGTTATCTTTTTTGTTAAGAATAAGGTTCAAGAACCCATTTTCTTGTGCTACTTGTAGACAGTATTTTAGATAATCTTGTGTTCTTTCCAACCTCAGCTTGTATGTAGACTTCAACTCTTTCTCTTTCTTCACTTGTTTCTGTAGCTCTTCCACCTTCAGGATAATTCACCACCCAAAAGCCAACATCATCAGTAAATGTTTGACAACCTTAAGTTCTTATATTCAATGAACATAGTCGGAAACCAGAGTTTCCATGCTTATTAAAAAGAAATATGTAAATGATCAGGGTTCATGAATGTGTTTTGTTTGAAATAAACTGAGCATAAGCAGACGTCGGTCCAACTTGACTTGACTCGGCTAGTTGTGACCCATGCTAAAAGTTTACCTGTTTTTCTTACCCCGTTTTCATATTTCATTTGATTTGCAAATAACGTTACTTCAAACATGAGTAGCGATTACATGTTTTACAATATAATGTTTTACCTGAAGCTCGAGTCTGGAGTTAGACTGACGAGGTGGTGAAGCAGCAATGGTTGGTTTCGTCATGCAATCTCCAAAAGCACTACAAAATCCTTTTCTAGAACTTCTGGCTGTGGTGTTGGTACCGCTGCTTGTTTGACGGGAAGAAGAAACGTTGGAGGTAACTGGGATGCTCGTTTGTTGTCGACTCATGATGAGTGTGTTTCTTGAATTCCCATGTAGAAACTAAACTCGTGTCGTGGTAGATTGGTGGTTTTATGTGAAGGTTTGGACAAAAGAGATGCTTTCAAGAAGCCAGCAATGGGCGGAGCTTGTAATATAGATGGTTTTGTTTTTAGCATTGGCATTGAGCTTTCTGGCTTTCTTGCACAATGCCTATTCATTTTATATAAGCTTCAGCTTCTTCCTACCATTTTAGCCGGAGTTAACAATATTTATTTCATCTTTAACTTCTTTTACATCGAAACTAAGTCATTTAGTTACTTTCGGCAAGGGGTGATGACACACTCATTGCTGGTTGAAGACTATCGCTATAGACGTCAAATTGGATAGAATGGCAATGGGACACACTTAATAAACTACTTGATTACTCAGTTTACTCTATAATGGACTCGCTTAATGGTAGAGACTTCCAGTAAACTTGTTTGCATATAACGTTTCTAATGTTAGGAGGAGTTCACAACATCATATGTGTGTGTATGTGTTTGTTTCTAGAAAAAAGAATTCACCATGGTGTCAGTTAAAACCGATATGACATATAGTCATGTACAGTCAAATGTACAATAGACTTGGGCCCATTGGGCATATTAAACCTAAGGCTAAGCCCATCAAGGGTTCCAACTAAACACTGGTGGACTTGGTCCAAGTTTCTACATTTCTAGTCCTTTGCTTTCAATATTGCATTCTTAGATACAAATCTTGATTCAAACGAGGTTTATATTTGGCCGAACTCATGCCGGCGTTAATCGACAAAAAGGACAAACTATTATAAAACCAAATATAATGAACAAAACATGAAAGTTTAGAGAAATATGGTTCAAAATAGAGAAGAAATTTAGCTCCAAGTCTAAAATGAAATAATCCTACGGCGGGAAAATTGGAAAAATTGGAAATGCATGTATAAAATAGCTAAGAATTGTTTGACCACTTTCAAAAATACCCATCATTTCACTTTTATCAGTTGTTATGTCACATTAATATCACGTCAATACTTTAGAGCTAGTATACCAACTGATAATTATACCATTTTATTTTTCTTCACTTGCTTTTATTATTATTGTCAATTAGTCAAAATTTTGTTGTACGCTCCTCGAACCCACTCCCATTTATTTCTGTGTCGCCTTACCGACGCAACCAACCGACAAGGCGCTACCAATATTTTAAAGATATTGACAAGCCTTGTCGGTTGATTAAATGACAGACCGTTAGGACCGTTGGGAGAACTCTAATAACTAAGATTAAAAGTCTTTTTTCAAAATAATTAGAATGCAAACTTATCATATTATTCATATAAGCGAAACAGCTAAAATCCCAGTTGGTCTTTCGAAACTTTAAACTCTTACAAACTATGTTAACTAGCTTTAATCAACTTCCTATTTACATAAGTTCATAGAAATTTTACAGAAGTTCTTTAATTAACTTCTTATTTACATAAGTTCTTAGAAAGTATGCGGTAGCATTTGGACTCAGACTTGACTGAACCCGATACCCGCATAGAATAATCTAGATTGATGTGGAATCATCTAGAATTTTATTTTATTTATTATTGACTCTTTAGTTTCTTAAGTATTTAATTAGGTTCCTAAATGCTAAGGATCTAGTTAAGTATCCATCTATAAATTGGGATTAAAGTTATGTTAGAAATCAGTCTTTGATCAATGATATGAAAAGTTTTCTTTCCTCCCTATACACAAGTGTGTGTATAGTGTGTGAAATATCCTAAATTTCGGTATTCTATTTGAATTAACGAATTTTAGAAAAGTTGTTCCTGGTATTCACGTGAATCAACAGGTTCAATTGTTTATCCCTTTTTCCCTCTTCATCATTTGGTATTAGAGCCAAAAATCCTGATCAAGATGCCATCTAAGGATGATAAAATCTATAATTATCTACCAATGTATGATGAATACAAGGATGAGGATTGGTATCATTGGTTCAGGTCTGATGATTTTCCATATGACGAGAAGATCGATGAAGAAGATCATGTGTTGTTGCGAATTATACCCAAATTTTCATTTATGTTCGTCCATATCTACGCAACTGTGGGAAAACATGCGGCAAGAGTTCATTCACCGTTGGATTGCTCTGATTTTTGGATATGTTGTTCAAGACTCGATGAAGCACGATCTGACCGTTGGGATCTTCGATTGGAGGTTTCTACAAGGAGTTATGATTTTCTGAAGTTTTTGCAGTTCTTGAATCTTGTTCCTGGTGTTCAGGAAAAGATTTCTCGAGGTGAAAAGTCCGAGATTAATGGCGTTAATGATATGCTTCCGTTTGATCCCGGTGGTTTCGAGTCAAAACTCGAGGGTGAGTTTTCTTCAAGAGGGGAAGAATGATGCGGTACCATTTAGACTCAGACTCGACTGAACCCGATACCCGCATAAAATAATCTAGATTGATGTGGAATCATCTATAATTTTATTTTATTTATTATTGACTCTTTAGTTTCTTAAGTATTTAATTAGGTTCCTAAATGCTAAGGATCTAGTTAAGTATCCATCTATAAATTGGGATTAAAGTTATGTTAGAAATCAGTCTTTGATCAATGATATGAAAAGTTTTCTTTCCTCCCTATACATAAGTGTGTGTCTAATGTGTGAAATTTCCTAAATTTCGATATTCTATTTGAATTAACGAATTTTAGAAGAGTTATTCCTGGTATACACGTGAATCAACAGGTTCAATTGTTTATCCTTTTTCCCTCTACATCAGTATATATGCATTATATAAACTTGATCTTATAAAACCATTAGCTTAAACTAATACTCGTATAACTTTTGCGCCGACCACCTACTGTCTTTTGCTTATTTTTAGTTATATAGTGTTTGTCTTTCTTGTCAATTTTCCTGATTTCTTCTAATCAAAACACGTCCATCTCATCATCCTCTTCAATTTCACGTTATAATTTATCCAAGTAAATTGAGAATATCGTTCTTTTCATATATATTGGATATGTAAAATAAAGTATATTTTTCATCTATATTTTCATAACAATCAAAATTTTATGTCATGTTATACGTTTTATATATGCATTATCAAATCACGATATCTTTTTATCTTATACCAACATTGTCGAACGTCCAACGAGAGACCACTCAAATCTACCAAAAGACCAAGAAACCATCGGAAATCATTTACCCTTATCAATTTGCCACTCTAAACATATATAACATGTATTGAACTCTAAAAAAAACAATTATCATCTTATAAATTGTAATTGTTTGTTTTAACCTTTTTCTTACTATATAAAAAACAGAGGTCTTCTCCATTCACTTCTTGTCTTTTGATATTGTACTGTTTTTTTGTTCTTTTATTTTTTTAACGGCAAGCAAGGATACTCACGGCAAAGGTATCTCGAGATGCACCACGACCCGGTGGGGGAAAACCCTAATTAATCTGGCACGACGATTAATTAGAGTAAACCCTGCCCCCTCAGCAAGATTCGAATCCAGGTGGGGAGCCTTGCATCACAGAGGGACCTCGATGAGAAACCACTGCGCTATGGCAGGGATCTCTTTTTGTTCTTTTATTGAAATGACAAAAATTTACTGCTTTATTGATGATCGAAGATAGAGTAGAAACATGATCATGTTGCTTTTACTTTATTGTAGTGTGAATTTGGGAAAGTTAAAGCTGCAAACAATCTCATGGAAACTCACCTCGGGATCACCAAACATAACACCCTCTCCCTTCCTTCTCTTTCAACTTTGTCTTTATATATTTTCACTTCCACTTTCAACATTTTTCTTTTTTGTCCATTAAAATTTAATTTTATTTAAAGTTTAATAAAATGTAATGTTCGATTACTTGAGGTTATCTATTTCTAAGAAAAATCGTTGCCCTAACTAGAAGCATATACTTGTTCTGAATAGGATTAAGATCTATGGTCAGTTGGTCACCAATCTATTTCTTCATCTAATGTCACTAAAAGGGATTACAATGTTTCACTTACTAATCTTGCATCACATTAAAAAAATTCACCCCTATCATCTATTATTAATAATCCCTGATAGCATTTTTAATTCATAACCAACTCATCACTAGTTTAGACAATGAAGGCTAGATCGACTGGTTAGGGTCATCTCTGGTTTTACCCAGGTCATGGATTCGACTCTCTAGAATGACATGTCCTGGGGTTTTTTCCCCCTTTGAATCACCTGTAACGGTTTATGGTCTACATCTCGTAGTCTAGAGTATGTGCAGGGCTTCACCATTATACGGTGAAGTATCCCTGATGTCGAATACCGCCTGGCTATTAAAAAAAAAAAAATCATCACTAGTTTAGGACTCACTACATCCTCAATAAAAACAAAAAGAAATCGGCTTGTTTCACTTGTTACCAAAAAAAAATGAATGGTCTCATTACGAAACAATAACGAGTCAATCTTAGTGATATTGGCTCGTTATCAAAACAATAACGAGCAAAGATGAATGAATAATAAGGATATTGTGGGTACTATAAACAAGCTCATTGACCTAGTATATTTAATCAATCTAGCTACGTCATACTAAATTTATGATTTTACATGCTTTCAACATTATTACGTTGCTTTTACTCTTTCATGTTCTTACTCTATATGATTTTGTATGGAAATTAATTTACCAATTAAAGGACATATTTAGGATGAAGGGTATGACTGTCAAGTTTATGTCAAACTCATACGAGTCACAAACCGACTCGTATGAATCTAGTCAAAACAAAATGAAAACGGGCTGACTCGGCAGATGACTCGACTTTGCTCTAAACTCTTCCGAGTCAATCAAGTCACGTTCCGAGTCGATAAAACTTTTAGCTATAAGAATACTAATATATTACTATATAAAAATATATATTATTTAATATCTTGACTCTGAATCACGAGACAAGACAATCAAGTTTTTAAGTCAAGTTAAGAACAAGTCGACAACTATGCATGCGCTAATATCATTTCTTTGCTTTTGGCATTGTATATCATGTAACATTGACATCTGAAATCAACATGTGTATGCCAATGGAATTAGAATTTGACATGCATTTAATGGTGTGAAGATAAAAATCCTTTATCATCCCTTTGATAAGTGTTTAGTTGTGAAAGAAAACATGTCTAGTTGTTATTGGTTTGTTAATATTACCTGTGGAGTGGTATCATTTGTCATTGTTGACAACCATATATATATAGTTTGGCATATTTAGACTTTTAGGCCGGTACGAATAAGTAAATTTTGGGCTCGAATTCTCGCCATCTGGAATAATCATCACATGTTTTGGATCAAGTTCTCGTGTCATGTTCTCGTGTCACCGAGTGTTCTGGGCTCACGTTCTCGCGAGCTATCCTGATGTGAAAATAAAATGTAATCGAGGGACCCATTTGTTTTTTTTCTTTTAAATAAAAAAATCTAGCCGTTTATTATTATTTTTTTCCCTTTTTCAACCACTTTCCATTCATGTGTAAATACACACATATTTCAAACATTTCACATAACAAACTCACCACAAACTCTTTACACTCAATTTGTTAGTTTATGATTCGTAATGTTTTAGAATTATTATTTTTATCATAATTATTATTGTTGTTGTTGTTGTGGTTATTCTATTTTCCAAGTTTTGTGATTTTAAATGAATAAAAATGATGTGCCGTGGATACAGTACGTAGTGAAAAGTTAATAATGTGAGAATAAGATACTTCCTATTTCTTAGGTTGAAATTCTAGTAACATAAACTTAGTAGAAATTGATGTGACAGTAAAAAGCACGATAATTTGATTTCTTTATACTGAGTCCTATGAATAGTTTGATTAGCATACTCCCGATTTTAATTATTACAGAATATACTATATTTTTATATGTATGATTATTGTGGTTGTGGTTGTGGTTGTTGTAATTCTTTTAGCATAAATAATGAAGGAAATAGAGATTCTTTGGTGTGGGGCACTACTATTATTTCATGAAATCAATACAATCTTTGCATGCTTCTCATATACTAATCATGCTTATAGTTTTTATTTCTTATTATTAAACATTTAAACTATATAATAAACATCCAATTATAACTGAACAAGCTATATTATTGTTTAAGTTGACATTGTGTTATTCTGGATCGATGTCAACTAAATTTGCTAATTTTTATAAATTTTTCTTTCAAAGCATCTTGTTTTATTGATTTTTATATGATTTGGACATTTTACTATATTGTTTTTACATTGTATCAAAATTAAAATGATATGCTAATGGTTTGGTAGACCATTGGTAAGGTCTTAGACCTTGGGAAAATCCACCAGGGTTCGAATCATACTTCTTACATTTGTAGAAGTGAATTATTAGGGGGAGTTTTTCGAGAGTCCTGGGTTTCATTCCAGGCATGCGTGGTTCGAGCTCCGCATACTGCCTAATTGGATGTCACTGTGGTATCTCAATGCTAAACTACTAACCTAACTCGTTGTTCAAAAAAATAATTTAAAAACAAAAACCTATATTATTGTTTTATAGATTACATAATTTGAATATTTTACTAAGTTCGTGTATACAATAAAGGTCAACTTGATTCGTATACACTATAACTTTTCAGGATCAGTAAGTTACATTCGGCACATTTAACCATGTGTTTATAAACTTGTTTTTCACCAGAAAATAAGAATCTCAAGAAAAACAACCCACGACCAATTCGAGATTTGATAAATCTTTTTTGGTAATTAAATATTGGGTGTAAAATTATGAAACCAAATACGAAGACAATAATCAAACAAACATGCATATATATATATACCACTCACGTACATGTTTTGTCATACCTGTATAATTATGTTTAAAGTCAACTTATTAACTAAAATGTAAGCAAACACCATTATTGAATGTCTATCTAATATATAAATTCTGAGTATATTAAGGGATAAGGATGGTAAACACTACTCCCTCGAGTCATCTATATGTCCACATTTACATCTGGGTACGTTGTTTCATATTATATGTCCATTTTTAAAAGTAACTATATTTAGTTAACTTAATAAATTTTTTCTATAATACCTCTTTACTAATATTATAGGACACACGGACTTTCCTAGCAAAATATAAATGTATGTATAGCCTCTCTATTTTAAAGTCTATATTGTTCTATTTAAAGTTTTATTATACTAGCGTACATATATAACTACATAGTAACATAGATACTGAGACTACTGACGAGCATTACAAGCTAGTATAGAATGTTTTCGTGTATCTTGGTTTTAACAACCGTTACAAATATATATTTTTATTGAACGAAAATCTATTTAAAATTATCTTGCAAGGAGCTAGACTATAATGAAATATCTAACAGCTAACAAAGGCTTTCGAGCAACTGAAGCTAGCTCAACTGGCAGATGCATACTTGGTTTTTCTCACAGGTCTTGGGTTCGACTCTTAGGAGTGACAAGTCTGTGGGTTTTTTCTCTGAATCACCTGTAACGGCTTATGGTCTTTACATCTCGTAGTCTAGAGTACGTGCAGGACTTCACCATTATACGATGAGGTGTTCCCTGATGTCGAATACCGACTAACTTTTCAAAAACAAACAAAGTCTTTCGAAGTCAACCTATTCAACTAATGTTTTTCCTAGTTCTAAAATTACACTAAACAAAAGCAGAAACAATACGGTATGTCATACGAAACAGCAATTTCTTTAGTGGGTTATTTGGAACCACATTTTCAAAGTGTTAATAGATATAGATTATCATAAATAGATGACCCCTTGTGATAGAGCAGCCTGTAGGAGATGCTTCTTAGTCCTGCTGCATGAAGTATTAGTTGCTTGAATGTTTGGCAAATTTTGATTATCTAATTAAGAAGTTGACTCAAATTGAAGTTAACTCAAAATATGACCAAACAGGGTATCATTTTTGTAGGATCATTCTTGCGTTTCACGGGGCGATTTGGACAGAGTTTTTAGTACGCGGGTCAACAAATTTGTTGTGTCGAATCATCTACCTCAACTCCATTGATATTGGAATGAACGAAAGTGCAACGTTGAAGTACAAAACCTGTAGATGTTCGTACGTGGAGGGGTCTATTATGTTTAGCTAATGAGTTGGTTGATTATTCTTGTATTTCATACGATTTTACTTTGAATATTTTGTTTAGGGTGGCTTTGTTTATAATGTATTGTGAGGATGCTTTGGTTTTAACTTGGAATGCTATTATTACCTTCAAACTGTGTTATTTATGTTTTTTTATGAATTGAATTTGGTGTGCTTTTATTCTCTTATGAATTTGATGTGCTCAACGAAATAGTGTTCTATAATGTAGACTCGATGGTGAAAGGAAGCGAGTTCTAAAGCAAAAGAGGCTGGAAAAAAGCGGGTTCTATCACATACTTAGCGCCAAGAAAAAAAAGCGGGTTTTATTTGGAAAAACGCGGGTTATATTATGTTTCAAAGGAACCGGTTGTTTTCTTAAAGGATCCGGTTATTGAAGCGGGTTCTATTATCAACTCAAATAGGACTCCCGGCATATGACACGGCTATGAGGCGGGTCTCAATATACTTTTTAACCGGAATTTATTAAGAGTTGTGTAGTAGTGGGATTAATATCTTTTCTTCTTTAAAAGTAAATTTCGCTTGAAATTTCGTGTCGCGATTCGACATCAGAAGGTCTAGCATACATTGTCTTAATTGGGCCCGTGCTAGAGAGCTTCCTCGAAATAGAATGTCAATTTCAAATACACGATGATGAAAAAACCTCCTCCTAATTTTGTAGTATCTAATTTTACAATGTTTGCAACATTTATGTCTGTCCATACTTATATTCAGTTTAATTGTAAATTTTAGTGTATCTTTAAATAAAAAAAGACACCCATTATTTAAACATCGATACGAAGTTCATACACAGGTTTCCCTTAAGAATAAATTTGAAATCCGAAATACCATAAAGATAAAAAAAAACCATTAGATTGTGAAATGCACTAAAGTAATTAGCCATGAACTTCAACATACACAAAGTAAGTCATACACCACATTATAGAGTTTATATAACAATAATGCACATCAAAACAATGTTATGATATACAAAAGCAAGTTACATTAAAATAAGATATAAAAACTATACATAATTTTAAAAAAAACACTGTGTATATAAAAATTGAAAAAGAAAACACTCTTACTAATTTGCAAATACATAGTCTTAACTTGTAACGTTTTAATTACAATTAGACACATGTTAAATGGATATAATTTAATTTGTTAAATAGATATAGTGGTAAAGGTAAAGGATGAAAATATTCGAAGTTGTGAGACAGGGCGATCGAAGAAGAACAACATTGAAGAAAGCAAAAGTCATTCCATTCCCATTAAACTACTTTCCCGAACCCCAAAGTGAATAACAAGAAGATCTGCCTTTCACTTTACACCCCTATTTTCTCCAATCTTCATTTTTTACCTCTTATTTTTATCTTCTTTTACCAATCACCCCCCTCTTTAATTTACTTTTCAATTCTATCACTATCTCATCAGTCCCACTTGGGATCAACCAAAAAACACTCTCAATGCCCCCAATCTCCTTTTTATCACCATTGGTTCCTTTTTACTTTTAAATTGCCAAATAACAATATAACATTGCCATCAAGTTAACTACTATTTCTACCTACTTTTTTTTTTTTTTTCCAAAACTTAAACTTCATTAACACAATAACTAGCAAGCTGCTAGTCCGTCAAAAATATACAAATAACGTCTAAAAGGAACATACTTGAAACATAGATATATATTGTCATGAAAATTCACAATAACTTAACTTACATACAATTGGAAGAAAAAAAATAGTTAGCTTGTGTATTAGATATCAATACCAATTAAAAAACCAAGTAATTAAAAGTAAAAATCATAAATCAAAGATATCAAAATGGTAACTCTTTTATAACAAAACTAGCAAATTAAGCCACTAGCAATGACACGATTAGTGCTCAAATGAGTAGTTTCATACACAGGAAGCTCCTCACAATATTGCTCTTTCTTTAAAATGGATAAGTGGTCGAGCTCAAATAAGTCCGAGCTCGAATCACTTGCCATATCTTCATCTTCATCATCAGAATCGAATTTTGTATCATCATACTTTTTCAAGTACTCTTTCAAATCCGGTTTCTCCAATCTTGGCCAAGGAAATGTAGATGGCATTTTCTCAAAACGTTGTTTATTGTAAACATTTTTCTGACTGTGAGGAGGAGGATCTTCATGATCTAAAAACCGAACGGATCTTTGTGTCCCATTGTTTATTTGGTCTCTTGATCTTGGAGCATTTTTGTTTAAACACGATCTTGAGAATGAAGAGGCTGATGAACATGTAGATACATTTGTTGATTTTGAAGTTCTTTCGATCCTTGTTTGACTAATTCGATCTTCTAAACTTGATTCTTTTGATTTCTTGGCATGCCCATTTGTGAAAAGACCATTAAGAAAGCTCGTTAGCCTGCCTCCTGGAGAGATCGGTTGCTTCACTTTCTTTAAACTCGTGTAAATCTTCAATGCTCGTGATTTAGACCGAATTAAACCACTATGATCATCATGTTTATCTGTTTGATCATCATCAAACTGATAAACCTCGTTCTGCTGTTTTTTGTCAGCAGAACGTGAAGTCTTAACCTGTTTGGGCCTGTTTAATGGGCCGAAACAGGAAGGTTTTGGTTTCACTGCTTCAGCTTCAGAGTGCCATCCGAAGCTGGAGTCAGATGAGCTAGAACCCGAACTAAAGAACATTGGGTCATTATCAAGTCCCAATTTCCTATCAAATTCAGGAAGTGAAGTAGTCCCTCTTCGACTTGTCACCATTTTTTCATTACTCTTCATATCCATCCATTTTTCAACCAAACAAGCTCGTCGAAAACTCGCTATTTCTTCATCTTCCACCACATTGCCACTCTTCAACCTCCTTCCACCACCATTTTTGACACTTTGTTTCTTTACAACTTTCGGTTTGCTTAGCTTAAACTCACCAAATTTCTCATCACTTCCATCAATAGAACGATAGATTTCATCAAGAAGAGATGAAGAAAATGATGGGTTTTTAGTATTTCTTTTTGGTTTTTTGTCTTCATTATGTGATTTATCCCAATTGTACATATCTGCCATAAGCTTTGAGTATGTTGTATATTGGATAAAGAGAGAAAAAGAAGAATGAAGTGAGATGTGGGTTTTGTTTTGCTATTTCTTTATTTAATAATTTATGTTTTTTTTTAAAATAAAGAGAGAAAATAGAAACTTGAATGAGAACGTATAATGAGAATGAGAATGAACAGGGAAGGGGGGAAGACTTTTATAGAGTTAAGATGCGCGCGTGCACGGTGAGTGCCACTTTGCTTAAGATACGCATTTGATTAACAAGCCACACATGGAGAAATACATAATTACCCATTTTTTTTTAATACGAGCATTGTAGCCGCGCAATTCGGCGGCGGTAGGGAAGACGGTCTAGTGGTGTCGGTGATGGTACTATTGGTGGTGGTGGCGGTGTCAAGTGATGTAGGTTGATATAATTGTGATAGTGAAAATTTTTAGAAGATAAGGTTTAAAATGTTAATTATTAAAATAAAGGTTTAGAGTGTAAATTAATTCATTAAGGGCAAATTTGGTATTTTATAAAAACTCTTTCCATAGTGGGTGTTTATTAAGGGTAATTTAGTAATTCCGTATGTAACTATTGTGTAACTATTTCTAAAAATGGGGGGTGTGATAATTTTTATAAAAGAGTATAGATATAAGACTCTTTATTATGTTTGACAAATCATATGCTTACAAACAAATATAGGTGTGTTTGAAATGAAGAAAAAGATATATATAAAAAAAAAAAACATTTCAAGAGTTCTGGACTGATATTGGTTCTTAAGAAATTAAACTTATTGTATTAAGAAACCGATGTCTTCAGTTCTAAAAACGTTTTGCTAATATGAATATTTGAACTCAAAAACATATCAGTTTGTAAATTCTGTTATTAAACCTAGTATTCTTTCATTATGTTTATGTCATCTATATTGTTCATTAACTAAAAAAATTTAAGAAGCACATTGTTCGGTTTTTATTTGAACATGTAGCTATTTTTCCTTTTTTAAACTTACAAGAATTTAAAACAAGTAAATGGATATTTTTATATATCGACAAGTCTTATGAACAACATAACCAAAAGTAAATTGCATAACACTGTGAGTATGTTTGACATGTAACTTATAAGAGCTTGATTTTATGTTTTTCTGTAAGTTTAAGCTCACATGTTTTGTTTGATTACGAAAATAATAATATATTTTGTGTTAATGGTGTAATATTTTAATATATTTATATTATATAAATAAAAAAGAAATAATAGTTTGCTCATAAAACTTTTAAAATTTTACCATACATATGTTGGGTGTATTTAGTTGATGATGAGTATGTGAATGAAGTTATGTTATTCGGTTCCCATTGATATTATTTTCATATCAAAAATTCCATATTCTAAGTATATTATTCGGGGATAATTTAGATTTAGTTTGATCTTTGAATGGGGTCGAAAGGTGGGGTTTTTATAAGACAGTAAAGAATCTTGGTTGGGGAAAGTGCAAAATTCGTGGGTTGGCAACCAGGATCAACCGTACTTATTGTGTGTTTAACACCGAAAAAACATCAAGAGACAGATTTTGGCTGTACTTCTATGTTTAACCAGTATCAATAAATCAAAATTTAAAAGGTCTAATAGTCTCTTTTTAGACGAGTGAGGTACCCGCGCAATGCGGCGGTGGTGGCGGCGAAGGGTGGTGGTGGTTGCGGTGGCGGTAACGGAGTGGTTATTAATGTAAAGGTAATTGATGTAAAAGGAGGTAATGTTGTTATTTTAAGGGTTAAATGATGTATGTTGTAAATAAATTTCATTAAGAGTATTATAGGTAATATTTAAATTAGTGAAAAAGAGAGAGAAATAGTTTGGATAGATAGGGTTGAAAATATATTTAGGGATATTTTGGGTAGATGTAGTATGTGAGTTGGGAATGTGTTGAAAATTAAGGGTGATTTAGGTATTTTAAATGTATAAAGTTAAAAATGGGGGAGGGGTAGTTTGTTTTATAAAGGAGTATAGATTTTAAGTTTTGCCATCTGAGAAAATGATATCTGTGAAATGTTATATAAAAATTTTTATCATATCTTTACAACATTATATTATAGGGATTATGGCACCTGAATGTAACCACCTATGACCAAATGGTTATGTAATGTAACCACCTACTCGGGTGGCTATGTAATGTAAGATTCTTCACTTTTCAGGTTATGTTATGTAACGTACCGGATAACACCAGTTGAAGTGACCGGTTAGGTCACGTGCATGCCATGCGTATCTTAAATATATATAAAAAGAAAAAAAACAGAAATTCACACACTCTTTCTTCTCTCTCTTTCTTCCCTCTTTTTTTTCCCTCGTCTTTTTTCCCTTTTTTTCCCTCATCTTTTTTTCCCTCTCACCTTCAGTTTCATCATTATCCATTTTTTGTGTAATATATCTACTTAAATCTAAAGAATAGTAGTCAAGAAACACTACTAAATCATACTCAGAGTGCAGAAGGTCAAAAAACACAACACAATCTTTTTCACTTTTCAAATACTCCAAATGTTCATCAACTGCCCCAGAACTAAAATAAAGATCAGAAGAATTAGTACCTGTTTCTTGGTGTATGTAATGTACCAACTCTTCCAAATTTAAGACTGGGGTCATGATGGTTATGACTTTATCATCGACATAGCGTAATGGGTCATACATGAAAGACCCATCATAATGGACTTTGAATTTAAAGAATTTGTCCATTTCTACAAAAAAAAAAATCAACATTAACACTTTAGATACATCAGTTTTATAACAAATAAATTTAAAAAAAAAAATTAAAAAAAAATAATTCAAAAAACCCTAGAATTTTGGGTTGAAACTGAATTGTAAAGAAAAGGAAGATGATATACCTTCATATAGCTTCGATAATGTTTCAATCTAACGGCGATCGGATTATTTTGGGTTTAGGTATGGTTATGGCGGGAAGAAGAAGGAAGAAGAAAGGGGGTTATGGAGGTGGTTGGGATTTTTTTAGGTTTTTATATATAAATGATGAATATATACGCTTTTTAGGTTTTTAAATAGAATATCAAGAGTCAGTCGCGCCACGTGTCGAAGTCAACGCGGGTCAACAGTGGGGGTGACCGGTTACCTTTACAACAGGTAACGCGTTACGTAACATAACCTGAAAAGTGAAGAATCTTACATTACATAGCCACCCGAGTAGGTGGTTACATTACATAACCATTTGGTCATAGGTCATAAACCCTATATTATAAAACATTTCTTTCTTTAATTTTTTCAACTAAATAGTTGACATTTCTAAGATACTTTTTCATGTTGTTCACTTGTTTAAACATTTTCACCTAATATATCTATAATACCCTTAATTAAATTATTTACAGCATATGTTTGAGCATGGATTGTTGAGCTCAATCACGAATGGATTTAACCACGAAGATCATCAAAATCTCCTCAATATTAGAGTGCAAACCTACTAAGTTCTTAACGAACCTAAGGTGAATGATGATTTCCCCAAAGAGATGTTTCGATCTTTGGAGGATATGAATGTAATATGATTTTGTGTTATGAATGATGAATGTTTGAATGTATTGAATGTATGTGAATGTTTCTCAAGATGAATTGTATTGAATGATGTTGAATATCTGAATTGAATTCCTCCTTTTGTCTATGTGTGAAGACAAGTATTTATAGGCAGCCAAATTAGGGCAACCTCGTATTTTGGGCCGTATCAGTTATGGGCCCTGACCCTAAAACCCAAAAGTACAATATGAGGTATAAGAATGGTTCACTCCTTGGCTTCCCAAGCTTTAGTAAAGGTTAGCCTCACTAAGGAGAGCCTTGCTGGGGAGAACCTTCCTGAGGAGAGCCTTGCTGGGGAGAACCTTCCTGAGGAGAGCCTTGCTGGGGAGAACCTTCATGAGGAGAGAGGAGAGCCTTGCTGGGGAGAGCTTCTTGAGGAGAGCCTTAAGCTTTCCTGGGTCCCATTCCAAGGTTTGGAAGCCTTACCTTCCTTACTTGTCTAGCCTTAAGCTTTCCTGGGTCCCACTCCAAGGTTTGGGAGCCTTACCTTCCTTACTTGTCTAGCCTTAAACTTTCCTGGGTCCCATTCCAAGGCTCAATACTCTTTTGCCCTTTCCTAAGACTCACCAAGACTTCTTTGTCTTACCTAAGTCTTCCCAAGACCTTTCCACCTTAAGCCTTTCCAAGGTTTTTCCACCTTAAACCTTTCCAAGGTTTTCCTTGTCTTACTTAAGTCTCTCCTTTTCTAGGCTTCAATAAATATATTTGTATATATTTTTTATTATATTCGAGCAATAAAAGTCGGATTAGCTTAGTTCGAGTGTGGGTGCAAATCGGACCACACCTCATCAAGTCCCCCGAGTTCGGGTGTAAGTATTTTCTTTAGATAAGACTTATACTTGAACTCTAAGTTTTTCTTTGTTCAATCTTGTACATGTATCTCGATGTTTCGCTGCTTAGTTAGAGAAGGAGAAACATCATAAGCCAAAGAAACTAGACGACTTTTTACCTATAATATTTCCTTTGCGTGCATTTTCATTGGAGAATTACCCATATGGGGCCCATTAATATTGTCTTAGCCTTTTTTATTCATTAAAGCCTCGACAAAGAGCTTTACACTTCGTTGTCACTTTGATATTTTAGGAGTCCTCAATCAAACCTCCCCTTCGTCTTTTTGTGAAAGCCTACCTCGGCCAAAGGTTGGGCTAGGGCCCACATTGAGTCTCACTAAGTATTTTGTCCTTTTCTTAAAGCTCTCCAAAGGCTCTCTCTTGCCTAGCCTCACCGACATCTCCCCTCAAAACTTCTGCCTTCCTTTGCTTTGCTTACACTCCGATTCTCTCTCCTATCTAACTTTAAACTTCGATTGCTGGCAGCTAGACACCTTGATTCTCTCTCCAGTTTCGATGTATCTAGGCCTTACTGCCCTTATCTCTTTGATTCGCTGAAGGCTCGCTTTAATATATATAAATATATATATTATTTAATTTATATTACCAAGGCTTATTTAAGCTTCGTTGCCTTCACACCCTTACCTTTCCTTTATGCCTCGCTAAGGGTGGGTCCCACTCCCAGCTTTGCTAGAGTCGAAGTGTACCCTTGACACTCCTAAGTCTAGAACAGATCCTTATCTTTTCCTCTAAGCTTCACAAGTCTTCCCTTTCTACAGTATCGACATATACATATATAAATTGGGGTTTGTTTTGGTGAGATCTCACCATAACTCATCAAGTCCCCCAAGTTTGAAGGTAAGTCTTCTTAGAATACTTGGGTTCAAACTTTCCATATTTCTCTGTCAGCCTTTTTATCCTTTTCTTGTTTTTCTCGTAGATATAAGGGAAGAGAGAAGAAGTGTTTAACTTACTGTAAACCTTTAGAAGACAACGCAAAGGGTATACCTATTTGTTTCTTTCTTGTATCTGCGAAAACAGCAAAGGGTAAAAGAGAGTTTTTCTTTGAAAAAGTTTTAGATCAAAACTTCACTTCTCTTCTCTTTCTCGATCTCAGCGTGGCGACAGTGTAAACAGAGGCTTAATTTTTTCCTTTGTCAAACTATTCTTTATGTGTTATTTATATAAAATGAGGTTTAATTTCTTCTTCTCTTTCTGGATTGGGCGCAGTTAACAAGAAAGAGCAAGAGGTATAAACTTTTTGATTCTTCCTTCTTGTGAAAAGGAAAAAACCCTTTTGTTTGAGCGGCTGTTGAGAGAAAAAACCCAAGATCGGATATAGATTCGTTTTGATAAAATTATACAATTCTTTAGGGTTCCTTTTTCTCTCTGAATCGCCGGGGTGAATGACTAAAAGAGGAAAGGTATAGGTCTCCATATTCTCACTTAAGCTTCGCTAGCTTCTGCCTTCCTTTTCCTTGGGGCTTTGTGAAGGAAAAGACATTATGACATTATCTTGTATTATATTCTTAAGCGTGAGAGGGTGGATAGGAAAGTCCAAGACCCCATATTCATGTCCCTTTCTTTCTTTCAGCAAGGACTAGGTGATATCCCTGGCGTGCACATTATTCCATATATATCCTTGGAAAGGAAAGGATGCCACTAGCTAGGAAATGGCTTAGGATCGGCTAGGAATGTGGCTCGGATCCGGCTGGAAATGCGGCTGCAATTGTCTGGGAAACGGCTCGGGATCGGCTGGCCACCTCGGCTGGGTTTTGGCTCGGTTTCAGCTGGGATTTGGCTGGCAAACTTGGCTAAGATCCGGCTGAGATTTGGGACTTATTTCCATCCCCTTCTTCCCATCAGAGATTATATTACTCTTTTATATATATGTGCGATACCTCACCACTTCAAGTCCCTAATTTTATTTTATTTTAACTTTATTTTTTCCATCTGCTCGATTTCATTCTTGGTTTGAGCTTTATTTTTGTCTAGTACCCTTAGACTTCCTAAGAGGGTGAATTATTCTCTTCTTTCGCTTAGGAGTAACTTTCCTCCTCTTATTCATTCTTGATTCTCCAGCAAAACCCTTGTCATTAACAATCTATTTATACCTTTCATTAATCGATTTAAATAACAAGATGCCATTCATTCTTGTTTGCCATAAGAAGGAGATGACCTAGAAGCTTTTTTCCCTTCCTTTCTTTCGAATTGTTGACGAGGGATAGACAAGAAAAGGTACAGATCTTGCTTTTTCCTTCCTTATCTAGACTTCGACCAAAGTCATTGCCAAGAAACTGAAGGTCCGCCAAAGCCTCGACACATATTTGTCTTTTTCTGAAGGCTTGATGGCCTCATGAGCTTTGCTGCTTCGCATGGGCCCCACTCCGAGCTTCTCACCTCGATTTAGATAAAACTTTGTCAAGGCTCACTGGAGGTCTGATTTATCTAAAGCTTATTGAAGCTTCATTGCCTTCAATTGAAACTCAATATAACTCCTCTTCAATTTTTTGCCAGTTCTTAAATAAAGGTTAGCTTTGATACATATATACATATGTATGAAAATTATATAAAATAAATATTGATATATGTGTTTCATAGGATCGGTTTGATTCCTTGGCCAGGCCCTGGGCCTTTTGACTTTCAGCCTTAATTCGTGACCTGAGCACATACTATACTATACACATATATGTTTCCCCGCTGCCTGCTTCGCAACTTCTCCTTTGACATACATATATGGTATACATATTTTCTGCTTGCTTCGACATAGTGGTTTGTATATATATATATAAAGCATAAGTATGTTGTATAGAAAATATTTGTAGAAAACAAAGAAAGACAATGCCTCTCTAAGTTCTTTGCGTTAGAGAAGTTTTCTATTATTCATTTTGCCTGAAAGAAGTGTTGCCAGAGGAAGGCTCTCCCTTCCACTTGTTATTTTTTCCTGACAAGGAATCACTTTCCTTGTACACCTCTAAGACAACCATTTGTATCTCCTTAATGTTTCCTTTATATATGGCTTTGTCTATATCATGTCCCCAAATTCAATTGCAAAAGGTTTCTTGACTTGGGTTTTTATAATCCGTGTTAGAAGTTGGCTAGGAATTCTTTCTTCCATCTTAGCACTTGACTTGGGTTTTTATAATCCGTGTTAGAAGTTGGCTAGGAATTCTTTCTTCCATCTTAGCACTTGACTTGGGTTTTTATAATCCGTGTTAGAAGTTGGCTAGGAATTCTTTCTTCCATCTTAGCACTTGACTTGGGTTTTTATAATCCGTGTTAGAAGTTGGCTAGGAATTCTTTCTTCCATCTTAGCACTTGACTTGGGTTTTTATAATCCGTGTTAGAAGTTGGCTAGGAATTCTTTCTTCCATCTTAGCACTTGACTTGGGTTTTTATAATCCGTGTTAGAAGTTGGCTAGGAATTCTTTCTTCCATCTTAGCACTTGACTTGGGTTTTTATAATCCGTGTTAGAAGTTGGCTAGGAATTCTTTCTTCCATCTTAGCACTTGACTTGGGTTTTTATAATCCGTGTTAGAAGTTGGCTAGGAATTCTTTCTTCCATCTTAGCACTTGACTTGGGTTTTTATAATCCGTGTTAGAAGTTGGCTAGGAATTCTTTCTTCCATCTTAGCACTTGACTTGGGTTTTTATAATCCGTGTTAGAAGTTGGCTAGGAATTCTTTCTTCCATCTTAGCACTTGACTTGGGTTTTTATAATCCGTGTTAGAAGTTGGCTAGGAATTCTTTCTTCCATCTTAGCACTTGACTTGGGTTTTTATAATCCGTGTTAGAAGTTGGCTAGGAATTCTTTCTTCCATCTTAGCACTTGACTTGGGTTTTTATAATCCGTGTTAGAAGTTGGCTAGGAATTCTTTCTTCCATCTTAGCACTTGACTTGGGTTTTTATAATCCGTGTTAGAAGTTGGCTAGGAATTCTTTCTTCCATCTTAGCACTTGACTTGGGTTTTTATAATCCGTGTTAGAAGTTGGCTAGGAATTCTTTCTTCCATCTTAGCACTTGACTTGGGTTTTTATAATCCGTGTTAGAAGTTGGCTAGGAATTCTTTCTTCCATCTTAGCACTTGACTTGGGTTTTTATAATCCGTGTTAGAAGTTGGCTAGGAATTCTTTCTTCCATCTTAGCACTTGACTTGGGTTTTTATAATCCGTGTTAGAAGTTGGCTAGGAATTCTTTCTTCCATCTTAGCACTTGACTTGGGTTTTTATAATCCGTGTTAGAAGTTGGCTAGGAATTCTTTCTTCCATCTTAGCACTTGACTTGGGTTTTTATAATCCGTGTTAGAAGTTGGCTAGGAATTCTTTCTTCCATCTTAGCACTTGACTTGGGTTTTTATAATCCGTGTTAGAAGTTGGCTAGGAATTCTTTCTTCCATCTTAGCACTTGACTTGGGTTTTTATAATCCGTGTTAGAAGTTGGCTAGGAATTCTTTCTTCCATCTTAGCACTTGACTTGGGTTTTTATAATCCGTGTTAGAAGTTGGCTAGGAATTCTTTCTTCCATCTTAGCACTTGACTTGGGTTTTTATAATCCGTGTTAGAAGTTGGCTAGGAATTCTTTCTTCCATCTTAGCACTTGACTTGGGTTTTTATAATCCGTGTTAGAAGTTGGCTAGGAATTCTTTCTTCCATCTTAGCACTTGACTTGGGTTTTTATAATCCGTGTTAGAAGTTGGCTAGGAATTCTTTCTTCCATCTTAGCACTTGACTTGGGTTTTTATAATCCGTGTTAGAAGTTGGCTAGGAATTCTTTCTTCCATCTTAGCACTTGACTTGGGTTTTTATAATCCGTGTTAGAAGTTGGCTAGGAATTCTTTCTTCCATCTTAGCACTTGACTTGGGTTTTTATAATCCGTGTTAGAAGTTGGCTAGGAATTCTTTCTTCCATCTTAGCACTTGACTTGGGTTTTTATAATCCGTGTTAGAAGTTGGCTAGGAATTCTTTCTTCCATCTTAGCACTTGACTTGGGTTTTTATAATCCGTGTTAGAAGTTGGCTAGGAATTCTTTCTTCCATCTTAGCACTTGACTTGGGTTTTTATAATCCGTGTTAGAAGTTGGCTAGGAATTCTTTCTTCCATCTTAGCACTTGACTTGGGTTTTTATAATCCGTGTTAGAAGTTGGCTAGGAATTCTTTCTTCCATCTTAGCACTTGACTTGGGTTTTTATAATCCGTGTTAGAAGTTGGCTAGGAATTCTTTCTTCCATCTTAGCACTTGACTTGGGTTTTTATAATCCGTGTTAGAAGTTGGCTAGGAATTCTTTCTTCCATCTTAGCACTTGACTTGGGTTTTTATAATCCGTGTTAGAAGTTGGCTAGGAATTCTTTCTTCCATCTTAGCACTTGACTTGGGTTTTTATAATCCGTGTCAGAAGTTGGTTAGGAATTCTTTCTTCAATCTTAGCACTTAACTTCTGGAATTTTCATTCGGATTACCCTTTTAGCTTGTCTCATAGTCAAAATATTCTTATAACAATTTATTGACCAAATATTTTCTTAAAGAAAATGATATCTCATTAATGATAATGATAAGGTTGGGTTACATGATATCAAGATGCTTCAGAGAAGGGGGAAGGATGGTTCTCAAAGGAGGGAGGCTGGGACCCATACTAACTTAGAGTCTTGTCATTTGTCTTATTCATGGACCATGTATACGTGGCCCTCAGGCTCTCCTGGATCATCCTCCTCCATCATCTTCCTTTGCCATGCAAAGCTCCTGGGACTAAGTGTTCAAGCTTCCCTTCATCCAATGCCCTCTTGATCATCCACTTTAGCTGTCTACATGCATTAGTATCATGTCCGTGGTCCTCATGGAATTCACAATATTGATTCATGTTCTTTCTCCCAGACTTGAACGCCATTGGTGAGGGAGGTTTGAAAGTAGCACACACTGTCTCAGTGTTCAGAATTTCTCTAGGGCATTTGATCAAGTTAACAATTGGTACATCTTTGATGTATGGTCCAAACCTTTTCTTACGACGCTCATCCAGACGCTCGTCTCGATGTTCGTCTCGCCTTTGGTCATGTCGGCCCCACTCTTCACTAGCCAATCCTCCCCCAAATTTATCTTTCTTTGTGATACCTCTTACTAGTGAGGCAGTCTCTTTGGAGCGGATGAAATCGAACTCCCTATCAATAGCTTCTTTGAACGTTAATGGGATTCTCTTGATCCTGGAGTTCGCCAGGGAGCAGTGCCAAGGTAAAACCTGAGACTTGTTGACTTTCCGGAAGTCCAGGTATCTTCTGGCATTCCTCGGTGTATCTTGTGATGAAATCCCTTAGTGGCTCGCTTTCTCTCTGTCTAATTTGGTGAGCTTCCAAGTGACTTCTCTGACGCTTCTTCTGTTGGACAAACTGAGCTATGAACTTCTTCTTCAAATCTTCATAGTCTTTGATGCTCTTCTCAGGAAGCTTGGTGAACCACTCTAAGGCATAACCTTGTAAGGTGCCTGGGAATAAGTGGCATGCCACGGGCTCTACCCATTTTTCAGTTAGCACAGCCTGGTCATAGATTGCTAGATGGTCCTCTGGGTCTCTAGTACCATCATAAGTGCCAACGATAGTGGGAACCTTCTGCCCGTCTGGGAAGGCATAATTTGCCACCCAGTCACAAAACCTTGACTTTGTTGCAGACTTTGGAACTGTGGCCACCCTTGCTTGCTCATCAGCCTCCTCCCCCGCTGCAATTTTTAGCATTTTTAACAACTCTTTTGCTGGGTTGACTGGTTCAGGAGCAGGCTCGACTGGCCTTTGCTTTTTCATCTCGTCCACCAACAACCTCATTATGAACTCCATTCCTGTAGGCTGTGGAGCGGGTTGTGGGGCTGGCTGAGGTGGAGCTGGCCTTAACGCAACAGAGAGTTGAGAAAACCAATCGGTTGGAGGGGGTGGCGGAGTTTGCACTTGCTGAGTGCCCTTGGCAGCTAGCCTTATCAATTCCAACAAATGGCTCTCCTGGATAGTCACAGATTGAGAGGAGCTAGCCATTGATTGCAAGGATGCCTGACCTCCACTCACGGGTGGGCTAACCATGCTAGTCATGTGAGAACTTAACTGACTAGGGCCTGAAGAAAGCATAGTGATAGGAGATGTACTAGTTAGGGGTGTTGGTGAAGGTGTGGAAAAAAGTGGTCCCACACTAATACTACTAGACCCAAGTCTAGGTGTAAAGCTTACCTTGGGTGGCAACCTAGATCCACCACCAGAAACAACATTAGTTGCATTTGCTACCACTTCACTAGATCTAGGACCAAAATCTGGAAATTTTTCTCCTGAGATATTTTGAGTATCACACATCTCAGAAGTTTCCAGATTGATAATTGAAGAATCATCTCCATCAACACCCTTCCCCAACCCAGAAGGTACAACCTGAGAAATAGGAGTGAATTCCTCAGCCATGAGAGATTAAGAAACAAACAAGAAATAAAGTGATGATTTTTGTTTTGTAACAACACAAAACCGCCCAGTGATCAGTAAATTCACGGATGGCGCCAATGTTTGAGCATTGAAAGTTAAGCTCAATCACCAAATGGGTTTCACCATGAAAATCATCAAAATCTCCTCAATATTAGAGTGCAAACCTACTAAGTTCTTAACGAACCTAAGGTGAATGATGATTTTCCCAAAGAGATGTTTCGATCTTTGGAGGATATGAATGTAATATGATTTTGTGTTATGAATGATGAATGTTTGAATGTATTGAATGTATGTGAATGTTTCTCAAGATGAATTGTATTGAATGATGTTGAATATCTGAATTGAATTCCTCCTTTTGTCTGTGTGTGAAGACAAGTATTTATAAGCAGCCAAATTAGGGCAACCTCGTATTTTGGGCTGTATCAGTTATGGGCCCTGACCTTAAAACCCAAAAGTACAATATGAGGTATAAGAATGGTTCACTCCTTGGCTTCCCAAGCTTTAGTGAAGGTTAGCCTCACTGAGGAGAGCCTTGCTGGGGAGAACCTTCCTGAGGAGAGCCTTGCTGGGGAGAACCTTCATGAGGAGAGAGGAGAGCCTTGCTGGGGAGAGCTTCTAGGAGAGCCTTGCTGGGGAGAGCTTCTTGAGGAGAGCCTTAAGCTTTCCTGGGTCCCATTCCAAGGTTTGGAAGCCTTACCTTCCTTACTTGTCTAGCCTTAAGCTTTCCTGGGTCCCACTCCAAGGTTTGGGAGCCTTACCTTCCTTACTTGTCTAGCCTTAAACTTTCCTGGGTCCCATTCCAAGGCTCAATACTCTTTTGCCCTTTCCTAAGACTCACCAAGACTTCTTTGTCTTACCTAAGTCTTCCCAAGGCCTTTCCACCTTAAGCCTTTCCAAGGTTTTTCCACCTTAAGCCTTTCCAAGGTTTTCCTTGTCTTACTTAAGTCTCTCCTTTTCTAGGCTTCAATAAATATATTTGTATATATTTTTTATTATATTCGAGCAATAAAAGTCGGATTAGCTTAGTTCGAGTGTGGGTGCAAATCGGACCACACCTCATCAGCATACAATCCTTAACATTTGAAATAACTATATCACTCCATTTTGTCTAGTTTATATATAAGTGGACGGAATATAGTTTTATGAAGAGTTTTTCCATCAAACACTTTCATATATCTAACAAGAAATTTTATTTAACGTTTTGATAATCATAGCCCTACTGATTATGTTTAACACGTTGTAAAATGTTATATATAAAAAATAATTATCCTTTTAAAAAATCACAACCGTATTTTGTGATTCCCAACAATGCGTACACTGTTCACAGATTCGGGATAACCATGATTAAACCCAACTAATTGATTATTTGGACAAATTTAAATGGTAGAATATCATTTGTTAGTGTATGGATATCCAATTGATGACTATTACTTAGCAAAACCACTTTTGATCTTCACTCATTTGCACGTTTTGGTCACAAAATATGCAACTAATTAGTTTGGAGTTATTGGGAGCATATCTATCCGATATGCCAACAAGAGTGAGGTCTACAGATTTCCCAATATGGAATTATGGACTCTAATAGCACGATTGAGTTAAAACTTAAAATATTCCAGATTCTTTCGGAAATAAGTTATCAATTTTTGTTGAATTATACCTTTGTCACTAGTAATGCGTAACACATCCACATCAAAACAGAATAACATAGTTAAAGTTAAGAATGTCAATATAGAGAAGTTCAAAGAATTTGAACCCAAAACCATATATTCCCATTCATTTTTATTATTGACAGAGGGGATCAAAAGATTTCGACAATCTTGAACGTGACCCAAAGACATACGTGAATGCCCTGTTTTCTAGAACAACCTATTGTGTTGAAAGAATAGTCTTATCACTTTTTATATAAAGTTGAGGGACTAAACTTGTATGTTTAGAACTTGTTATGCAGGAAAGGATTGAAGCTGTTAAAGACTTAAAAGAGAGGGACTAAAAGCTGGAAGATAGAAGACTTGAGGGACTGAAGTGTTTCTTGGTGAAAGTGTATGAGTATATATATACTCATATGCCTCAATTAGGGATTTTAACCCTAATATTTCTGTGCAGCCTTATTTTTCGATATTCATATTTTTCTCTCTATATTCAATCATTGTATAATCTAAGGTATCGATCTTGTAATAGAACTATTATCATTTAGATAATAGATCCTCGACAGATTAGCTGGAGAGGATATTGAGTGGTTGATTATCGTGTGTGTTTCTGATTGAGATCAGATTATTGTGAATATTTTAGATTCAGAATTTATTTGAGAATAAATTCATAATTTCTTCATGGTATCAGAGCCAGGTTACGAAAAAACGTAATCGTGATTAATCAAAATTAAAATTATCTAATAATAATTTTAGGGTTTTGTTGATCGATTTTGGGGTTTTTTGTTTTAGATCTGGTATTCAAACGGCGTATGATTATCTAAATCACCGTTTGATTGTCTAGATTCGATTGTGTTCTGAAAACCCTAATTTTTTGAGAAAAATTAGGGTTAGGGTTTCAAGATCTTATTGAAGAATATTTAGGTTTATTTTATTGATTAAAGATAATCAATAAATAAACCTAATCTCCTGGTTGTTTCCGCTGCAGATTGCTTCTGATCCTGCTACGGTTATTGACTAAGTGAATCAATAACTAGTAGGATTCCATCTTCTGTTTCATCCAAAAGCGCTGTTTGCACTTTCCTTCCCTATCTCTTTATATTTTCTATTTTTTGTTTAAAAAAAAAATCGGTTTATTATCTTATTCTCATTCAAAACAATTGTGTTAAACTTGACCTACCTCCGTGAGAGGCAAGGAATCCTGTCCCTGGCACTTTTGGGAGATAAGATTTATTTTCAAAATATATATATATATATTTTTTTAATTTTTTGTTCTTTTTTGGTAAGTAATTAAGTTTAATTACTTGTGTGTGGCTGTTAATTGAGATTAACTTGCTTATCTGCTCTTATTTGTTTGTTGCTGTTAATTGAGATTAACTTTGTTATTACTTATTTGTGTGGCTGTTAATTGAGATTAACTTGCTTATCTGCTCTTATTTGTTTGTTGCTGTTAATTGAGATTAACTTTGTTATTACTTATTTGTTGATCATTATCTGAACTATTTGCTAAAATGGATGATGATAATGCTAGGAATTTTGGTTATGGTTATGAATCTGATAATTTTGAGTTTAATGATGACAATGTGACTAAGATAAGTAAGCTTGATGTGAGTCATCCTCTTCATTTGCATCCTAATGATTCTGCTTCTTTGACTGTTGTGTCTATCAAACTTAAAGGTACTGAAAATTACTCTGTTTGGTCTTGTGCTATGTTACTTGCTCTTGAAGGTAAGAATAAAACAGGTTTTATTGATGGTACATGTAGAAGGTCAAATACTGATGAAGTTTTAGGCAGACAATGGGATAGAGTTAATGCTGTTGTGTTAGGCTGGATTTTAAATTCAATATCTGAAGAACTTTTTCTTGGTCAGATTTTTTCAAAAAGAGCTTCTCATGTTTGGAATGAACTAAAAGAGACATATGACAAAGTAGATGGGTCTGTAACTTTTAACTTGCATCATAGGATTAATTCCTTATCTCAAAATGGTTCTACTCTTGCTGAATATTATCATAAACTTAATGCTTTGTGGAAACAGTTTGATGCTTTAGTTAAGTTACCTAAATGTACTTGTCATGCTGCTGAAGACTTTAAAAGGCATAATTAGTTAATAAAATTAATGCAGTTTCTTATGGGTTTAGATGATTCTTATATGCAAATTAGGAGTAACATTTTAACTAAAGAACCTTTGCCTGATGTGAGAAGTGCTTATGCAATAATATCTAGTGAAGAGTCACATAGGGTTCTTTCTTCTGGTAACTCTTTAAATGGTTCAAATAAAACTCAAAATTCTGTGTTTACTTCAAATGTGCCTTCTAAGTCTAATTTCCAAAGGTTTCAATCTAAAACTGCATCTAATTTTAGACAATCTGATAAAAGAGGAAGTAGTTTTGGTTCTTCTATGATTTGTGAACATTGTGGTTTTAATGGACATACAATAGAAAAGTGTTTTAAAATAATTGGTTATCCACCTGATTTTGGTAAAAAGAAATTTGGACAAGGTTTTAAAGGAAAGAATGTGTCAAGTAATAATACTGTTGACAAAAGTAGTAATAAGTCTGCTTGTTCTATGCCCTCTACTTCTTCTACTGGTTTTTCTGATGAACAGATGGCTACTTTAGTTTCTCTTATTAGAAGCAATTCTGAAAATGGAAAGAGTGTGCATGCTAACATGTCAGGTATAGTTGTTAACAATAGTAGATTTTTTAATGAAAATTTTGATAAATTTTTCTGTGCCAATAGTGTGTTGCATTCAAAAAAGGCTACTAATGGTAAAATTGTTGACTCTGGTGCAAATCAGCACATGACATATTCTGAAAAGTTTTTAACTAATGTTGTTGATATTTCACATTTAAAAATTAAGGTGTCACATCCTAATGGAACAGAAACTTTTATAACAAAAATTGGTAATATGCAATTAACTGAATTTCTTGTTCTTTATGATGTGTTAGTTGTACCTGAATATTGTGTTAGTTTAATATCTGTTTACAAACTTGCTAGAGACAGTAAATTAATTGTTGCTTTTGATGAGTTACATTGTTATATTTTAACTCAGGTTTTGAGGGCAGGGAAAATACTGGGGATTGGTAAACAATCTGGTGGACTATATTACTTTAATGAAAATCAAGGTACTGTTTTTGCTGGTAATGTTTCTCAACCAACATGTTTTGTGTCAAAATACATTTGGCATTGCAGGCTTGGTCACCCTGCAGACCAAGTTTTAAATGTTTTAAAAAACAATTTGGGTTTGACTAATACTGAACAAGATTCTGTTTGTGATATTTGTATGAGAGCAAAACAAGTTAGAGAACCTTTTCCTTTAAGTGATCATAAGTCTAAAGGGTTGGGAGATCTTGTTCATTTAGATGTTTGGGGACCTTACAAAGTCTCAAGTAAAGAAGGTTTTAGATATTTCTTGACTATTGTTGATGATTTTAGTAGGGCTGTTTGGGTTTATTTGCTTAAAACTAAGTCTGAAGTATATGATTCAGTGGTTTCCTTTCATAATTTGGTTAAAACTCAATTTGATAAAGTTATTAAAATATTTAGGAGTGATAATGGGACTGAGTTTGTTAATCATAAATTTAATGAGTTTTGTGTAAAAGAAGGAATCTTACATCAGACTTCTGTTCATTATACTCCTCAACAAAATGGAATTGTTGAGAGAAAACATAGACATTTGTTGAATGTTGCTAGATCCCTTCTTTTCCAAGGGAGGATACATTTGAATATGTGGACTGAATGCATTCTAACTGCAACCTATTTGATTAACAGATTGCCTACCTCTGTGCTAAATGGAAAGTCTCCTTTTGATTTGGTGTTTAATAAGTCACCTTCTCTCAGTCACTTAAGAAGTTTTGGTTGTCTTGCTTATGCTACTGTTTTAAATATTAGTGATAAGTTTGCTAGTAGATCAGAAAAGTGTGTTTTAATTGGATATTCTAATTTTAAGAAAGGTTACAAGTTATATAGCTTAGATAGTAAACAGGTTGTGTATTCAAGAGATGTAAAAATTTTTGTTTTTGAAAAATCTGAAAATTTGTTTAGTAATGATTTAAATCATGAAAATTTTTTTGACATAAGCAACTTTGATAACCAGAATGAGATACCCAATGATGAAGAGAGAAGGAATGGTAATAGTCCTAGTAGGCATGGTAACTCTTCATCACATTCTGGCAGTTCTTTGGGATCACATGAGGAAACAAATTTACCTAATGATCCTATTGATTCTACTAATGTTGATGAAGTAGAAGCAGCCACTGAGGAAAACAATATTTCTGAGGGTAGTACTAACTCTGATGTTAGTTCTCATGATGAAAACAGAATTCAAAACATAAATCACAGACAGTCTCACAGAATTAGACAATTGCCAAAACACTTTAAATATTTTGTTATGAATGCTAATGTAAAATATGGCTTAGAGAAGTATGTGTCTTATGCAAACTTGTCTAAAGAAAATTTTTGTTTTGTCACTGAGTTAAATAAAAGTGTTGAACCTACCACATTTTTTGAAGCTTCTAAACATGTTTGCTGGAATGAAGCAATGAATAAAGAAATGGAGGCTTTATATAGAAATAACACTTGGGATGTTGTTGATTTACCTCTTAATAGAAAACCAATAGGATGTAAGTGGGTATATAAAATTAAGTATAAATCTAATGGAGAAATAGAAAGATACAAAGCTAGACTTGTAGCTAAGGGGTATAATCAAAAAGCTGGTGTAGATTATGAAGAAACTTTTTCACCAGTGGTTAAAATTGTAACTGTTAGATGTTTAATTACCCTTGCTGTTCAAAATAATTGGCCATTGTTCCAACTAGATATTAATAATGCCTTTTTATATGGAGATCTTAATGAAGATGTATATATGGATCTTCCTCCTGGGTATTTTGAACATTCTGAGAAGAAGGTTTGTAAGTTAAATAAATCTTTGTATGGGCTTAAACAAGCTCCAAGGCAATGGAGAGGATATTGAGTGGTTGATTATCGTGTGTGTTTCTGATTGAGATCAGATTATTGTGAATATTTTAGATTCAGAATTTATTTGAGAATAAATTCATAATTTCTTCATATTGCTCGATGTAAACCTAAATCTCATACTATTAGAGAATATTAAACTCTTAAACGTTATATAAACTTGTGGGCTATTCTCTCTAATAACATATTAATTTAGAGTGAAACTTTATTGAGCTTAATGAGTTGGACTGGAAACGGTCCTAAATGGTGGAATGTGATCACCCCATATCCAAACAAGCAAAAAGGTTATGATAAAACATTTTTGACATACATAATATAAGACAAAGCTAATAATGGTTGTATCGCGACTCCATATTTGTACATAAACAAGATGTGAATCTTTACGGGTTCTTTAATAAATCCGCTAGCTTAGCCAAGACATAAATTGGACGCATCATATGTACGTATGTTCGATCTTTACATTCGTTTTACTTTCTTTGTATCAAATAACCCAAATTATAGTTGACATTCAAAACTTGTTAGCAACAATTTAAGCTAACAATGAAGATTAATATATATGACCCTTTCTTAAGTTGGTTTTGAAAAAGTTAATCAAGTTGTGTGCTTAACTGTTTTAAATATTAGTGATAAGTTTGCTAGTAGATCAGAAAAGTGTGTTTTAATTGGATATTCTAATTTTAAGAAAGGTTACAAGTTATATAGCTTAGATAGTAAACAGGTTGTGTATTCAAGAGATGTAAAAATTTTTGTTTTTGAAAAATCTGAAAATTTGTTTAGTAATGATTTAAATCATGAAAATTTTTTTGACATAAGCAACTTTGATAACCAGAATGAGATACCCAATGATGAAGAGAGAAGGAATGGTAATAGTCCTAGTAGGCATGGTAACTCTTCATCACATTCTGGCAGTTCTTTGGGATCACATGAGGAAACAAATTTACCTAATGATCCTATTGATTCTACTAATGTTGATGAAGTAGAAGCAGCCACTGAGGAAAACAATATTTCTGAGGGTAGTACTAACTCTGATGTTAGTTCTCATGATGAAAACAGAATTCAAAACATAAATCACAGACAGTCTCACAGAATTAGACAATTGCCAAAACACTTTAAATATTTTGTTATGAATGCTAATGTAAAATATGGCTTAGAGAAGTATGTGTCTTATGCAAACTTGTCTAAAGAAAATTTTTGTTTTGTCACTGAGTTAAATAAAAGTGTTGAACCTACCACATTTTTTGAAGCTTCTAAACATGCTTGCTGGAATGAAGCAATGAATAAGGAAATGGAGGCTTTATATAGAAATAACACTTGGGATGTTGTTGATTTACCTCTTAATAGAAAACCAATAGGATGTAAGTGGGTATATAAAATTAAGTATAAATCTAATGGAGAAATAGAAAGATACAAAGCTAGACTTGTAGCTAAGGGGTATAATCAAAAAGCTGGTGTAGATTATGAAGAAACTTTTTCACCAGTGGTTAAAATTGTAACTGTTAGATGTTTAATTACCCTTGCTGTTCAAAATAATTGGCCATTGTTCCAACTAGATATTAATAATGCCTTTTTATATGGAGATCTTAATGAAGATGTATATATGGATCTTCCTCCTGGGTATTTTGAACATTCTGAGAAGAAGGTTTGTAAGTTAAATAAATCTTTGTATGGGCTTAAACAAGCTCCAAGGCAATGGAGAGGATATTGAGTGGTTGATTATCGTGTGTGTTTCTGATTGAGATCAGATTATTGTGAATATTTTAGATTCAGAATTTATTTGAGAATAAATTCATAATTTCTTCATATTGCTCGATGTAAACCTAAATCTCATACTATTAGAGAATATTAAACTCTTAAACGTTATATAAACTTGTGGGCTATTCTCTCTAATAACATATTAATTTAGAGTGAAACTTTATTGAGCTTAATGAGTTGGACTGGAAACGGTCCTAAATGGTGGAATGTGATCACCCCATATCCAAACAAGCAAAAAGGTTATGATAAAACATTTTTGACATACATAATATAAGACAAAGCTAATAATGGTTGTATCGCGACTCCATATTTGTACATAAACAAGATGTGAATCTTTACGGGTTCTTTAATAAATCCGCTAGCTTAGCCAAGACATAAATTGGACGCATCATATGTACGTATGTTCGATCTTTACATTCGTTTTACTTTCTTTGTATCAAATAACCCAAATTATAGTTGACATTCAAAACTTGTTAGCAACAATTTAAGCTAACAATGAAGATTAATATATATGACCCTTTCTTAAGTTGGTTTTGAAAAAGTTAATCAAGTTGTGTGCCCATTGAAAAGGGTGTTTTAATATGTGTTTGAAGACACTCAACAGAGGAGACATTGCATTAAATTAACTTGCATATATATATATGTTTTGTAGGACAAGTTTGCTTCCATTTTTCTAGCCAACATCACATGCTCGATCTTCTCCATTGTTCAACCTTCATTATTCTATTGCATCAATAGTCTTTTGTGTCATTAAATTAACTTGTATTTTATGCATATAATTCTTGAACCATATGAGCTTTTAATTTAATTCTTTACTAGATTTAGACCCGTGTCAAAATACACGGATTGTTTATAACACATTGAAGATAAAATTAAATATATGTAATCTAACAAAAGCTGTGAAAAAACAAACCAGTGATTTCAAATATAAAGAATGTAATTATGAAAGAACAAACTGGTAAATTCAAATATAAATAATGTAATTGAAAGAACAAACTGGTAATTCAAATATAAAGAATGTAATTATGAAAGAACAAACTGGTAAATTCAAATATAAAGAATGTAATTAAAATTATGAAAGAACAAACTGGTAAATTCAAATATAAAGAATGTAATTAAAATTATGAAAGAACAAACTGGTAAATTCAAATATAAAGAATGTAATTATGAAAGAACAAACTGGTAAATTCAAATATAAAGAATGTAATTAAAATTATGAAAGAACAAACTGGTAAATTCAAATATAAAGAATGTAATTATGAAAGAACAAACTGGTAATTCAAATATAAAGAATGTAATTATGAAAGAACAAACTGGTAAATTCAAATATAAAGAATGTAATTAAAATTATGAAAGAACAAACTGGTAATTCAAATATAAAGAATGTAATTAAAATTATGAAAGAACAAACTGGTAAATTCAAATATAAAGAATGTAATTATGAAAGAACAAACTGGTAAATTCAAATATAAAGAATGTAATTATGAAAGAACAAACTGGTAAATTCAAATATAAAGAATGTAATTAAAATTATGAAAGAACAAACTGGTAAATTCAAATATAAAGAATGTAATTATGAAAGAACAAACTGGTAAATTCAAATATAAAGAATGTAATTATGAAAGAACAAACTGGTAATTCAAATATAAAGAATGTAATTAAAATTATGAAAGAACAAACTGGTAAATTCAAATATAAAGAATGTAATTAAAATTATGAAAGAACAAACTGGTAATTCAAATATAAAGAATGTAATTATGAAAGAACAAACTGGTAAATTCAAATATAAAGAATGTAATTATGAAAGAACAAACTGGTAAATTCAAATATAAAGAATGTAATTAAAATTATGAAAGAACAAACTGGTAAATTCAAATATAAAGAATGTAATTATGAAAGAACAAACTGGTAATTCAAATATAAAGAATGTAATTATGAAAGAACAAACTGGTAAATTCAAATATAAAGAATGTAATTAAAATTATGAAAGAACAAACTGGTAAATTCAAATATAAAGAATGTAATTAAAATTATGAAAGAACAAACTGGTAAATTCAAATATAAAGAATGTAATTATGAAAGAACAAACTGGTAAATTCAAATATAAAGAATGTAATTAAAATTATGAAAGAACAAACTGGTAAATTCAAATATAAAGAATGTAATTATGAAAGAACAAACTGGTAATTCAAATATAAAGAATGTAATTATGAAAGAACAAACTGGTAAATTCAAATATAAAGAATGTAATTAAAATTATGAAAGAACAAACTGGTAATTCAAATATAAAGAATGTAATTAAAATTATGAAAGAACAAACTGGTAAATTCAAATATAAAGAATGTAATTATGAAAGAACAAACTGGTAAATTCAAATATAAAGAATGTAATTATGAAAGAACAAACTGGTAAATTCAAATATAAAGAATGTAATTAAAATTATGAAAGAACAAACTGGTAAATTCAAATATAAAGAATGTAATTATGAAAGAACAAACTGGTAATTCAAATATAAAGAATGTAATTATGAAAGAACAAACTGGTAAATTCAAATATAAAGAATGTAATTAAAATTATGAAAGAACAAACTGGTAAATTCAAATATAAAGAATGTAATTAAAATTATGAAAGAACAAACTGGTAATTCAAATATAAAGAATGTAATTATGAAAGAACAAACTGGTAAATTCAAATATAAAGAATGTAATTATGAAAGAACAAACTGGTAAATTCAAATATAAAGAATGTAATTAAAATTATGAAAGAACAAACTGGTAAATTCAAATATAAAGAATGTAATTATGAAAGAACAAACTGTAAATTCAAATATAAAGAATGTAATTATGAAAGAACAAACTGGTAAATTCAAATATAAATAATGTAATGAAATTCCTTGATAATTCATAAGGAAGCTTGTTACTTGAAAAAATTACACTGAATTTTCTAGTAGTGAAGCCATTCTAACATTTTTATTCATGTTACAGAAACCATATATATGATTAATCCAAAATCAAGTCAAACATTATCTCATTTTGCGTTGACCATGAATAAAAATAGCTTCATTCCTACGCTTCCATATGAACCACCAGAATGTACATATACCGATTTAATCAGTTTCTTGTTACCTTTAGAACCATTTTAAATATCAGTTTCGTCCATCATCCATCGTAAATTCGGATTAACTTAGACCGGTTTTGATTTGTATTGATTTTATCTTTGTTTATCGTTTTCAGTTTGGTTAGATGATCACTTAAAAGTCAAAGTTTGTTCAATTTGAATCACTTAGAATACAAGTTAGTTCGATCGTTTCTCTTTTGCTTAACTCAATGAAGTTGCTAACAAAAAAAATAATCTACCAATAAACTAAAACAGGATTGAGATGTTTTTGAAACGACACGTGATGTAATTCTTGATCGACACGTGCCCTTTTAATTTATTTATTTTATTAAATTAGTTTTTTTAATTGTATATATATTCAATTTTTTTTATTTATTAAAAAGATATTTTTTATTATTTAATTAGTTGAATATCTGGGATAAACATGAGTTTTATACTTTATGTATTTTAACTTAATAAAATTATTATTTTAATAAAAGGTCTAAAAGTGTAAATTAATGATTGAAAACAAAAAAGTGTAAATTATATTACGACATGTGTTAATTTAATTAAGTTAGAAAAATTGAGAGTTGTGATTGGTCAATTGAGGTTAGGTCAGTTGCCTTTTAGTATATATTAAGATTAAGATTTGTGTTAACATAATTTCCTTCTTAATTCATGTTTACGCTTTTTTTCTTTTTTCTTTTTGTATACTTTATGTCAAAAGAGGAAAACGATTATATAAAAAGAAATTTAATTGCACTTGAATATTACCAAAAATGGTGGTCAAACCAACATTTAGGATCTCATGTATGTCCCCTTTGTAGGACATCGTTTCCTCATTGTGATGGGTTGGTGTTGTCCTATTCTGCTAAGTGCCAACAAGAGTTTGACGGATTATTTATTATGACATCCAAAAATATATGCATTCAAAAATCTATGTCATGAAATAGATACAATACAACTTTTGCTTATCAAGCCAGTTTTGAAACATCAAACATGCGAACTTGACAACCAAGCAATCCAAACACGACTATACCACCGGACGAACAGCTAGCACCCTTAGCCTCATTCGATCTCATATGATATTCCTAGAAATTTATCAAGAGATTCATGTTGTCGCTATTTCCTTACAAATTCCTTGTTATTTTATCACTGAGAAATTGGCCATTATCTTGTATCTGTTTGGTATGAAATTCCTTGATAATTCATAAGGAAGCTTGTTACTTGAAAAAATTACACTGAATTTTCTAGTAGTGAAGCCATTCTAACATTTTTATTCATGTTACAGAAACCATATATATGATTAATCCAAAATCAAGTCAAACATTATCTCATTTTGCGTTGACCATGAATAAAAATAGCTTCATTCCTACGCTTCCATATGAACCACCAGAATGTACATATACCGATTTAATCAGTTTCTTGTTACCTTTAGAACCATTTTAAATATCAGTTTCGTCCATCATCCATCGTAAATTCGGATTAACTTAGACCGGTTTTGATTTGTATTGATTTTATCTTTGTTTATCGTTTTCAGTTTGGTTAGATGATCACTTAAAAGTCAAAGTTTGTTCAATTTGAATCACTTAGAATACAAGTTAGTTCGATCGTTTCTCTTTTGCTTAACTCAATGAAGTTGCTAACAAAAAAAATAATCTACCAATAAACTAAAACAGGATTGAGATGTTTTTGAAACGACACGTGATGTAATTCTTGATCGACACGTGTCCTTTTAATTTATTTATTTTATTAAATTAGTTTTTTTAATTGTATATATATTCAATTTTTTTTATTAGACTTATAATTAAACTCTAACTCTTGGCTTATACATAGGTACAAAACATATTGTAAGATTGATCGTTTTCTCATTAATAAAATTTTCTCTTTTTCTTTCTCAATTCTTCAACTCCTATTACTTATAATAAGTTATTAACATGAAGACTTCAAAAATTTGAGTTTACGATCCGAAATCACAAGGCTATTTGTCGTCATCCACTATGCTTACAAGTTCTGATTTTGATGTGATTGTAAAAATTTAAGGTAAATCCAAAACTCTAACTAAACATATATTATATTTATCATTACTGTTTATTATAATTTAGCTTTGATCATCGGTTTACTTTAACCATAATTTATTTCATACTTACGAATCATGTATGTGACATATTCAGATTTCTTTATGATATAATCTATATAGCTACCGTACATCGTACGGGTATTAGGACTAGTAAAACTATATATCAAACCCCTGAGTCAATGTAGGCTGTTTTTTATATTGTTGAAAGACAAAAATAACGTAATAAAGAGGATAGAACGAATACATTTGCTTACATTGCAACTCACGTGTGCAATAAACACGATAGTGCCATACCCACGTGGCAAAGACGACAATATACTATGAAATGGTTCTATCATCACGCGCACGCCATGCAACGCTGTCGTTTCAGAAGCATAAGGACCAGATCGATCGAAGGTGACAGAACCATCACTCTGTCTGCTTTTTGTGGGTGAACCTTCGTCACTCTTGCGTCAACTGCAACCTCGCACATTCCTGTTGCCACAAAATTAAATACGAGTAATTAATTTACGAGGAGCGTAGAACGATCAGGGGAAACAGGGTAACCCCACCAGGGAGTATTAGCGGCGACGTCGCCGCTAATACTGTGGGCCCCATCTGACACACAGGGACTTTTGACCTTTGACGAGGACCTTTGACTTAGTATTAGCGGCGACGTCGCCGCTAATACTAAAAACTATTTTCTTTTTAACCCAGCCGCAGAAGACGATTCACACATTTTCCTTTCAAACAAAAAATCCGGCCATCCACCCTCTTTTTGGTGACGAAATTCCGGCCACCCGCTTCATTTTCCGGCTACTTTTCAGGCGAAAAATCCGGCCACCCCACCCCACTTTTCAGGCGAAATCCGGCCACCCCCACCCTCTTTTTGGTGACGAAATTCCGGCCACCCGCTTCATTTTCCGGCTACTTTTCAGGCGAAAAATCCGGCCACCCCACCCCACTTTTCAGGCGAAGTTTTAGCGGCGACTCTTTTCCCGGCGACCAGGTTCCAAATCCACTTTTCCGGCGACCACTTTTCCGACGTTTTCTTTGTATGTTTACTAACACTCATTTATATTTTTATTGTTGTTATTATTTTTAATATACGTTATTAGTTATAGAAATGTTATATTATTATAGTTAGAAATTATACGATTGTTAGTTTGATTGTAAGAAATTTGTAGGATATGATTGTTAGAAATTATTGGTAGTTTATGATTATTGTTAATATGATTCTTAGTATTATGTTAGAAAACACATTTTATTATGATTGTTAGAAATTAGTGTTAGAAAGGTGATGTTATTATAGTTAGAAATGATATAATTGTTAGAAATTATATGATTGTTAGAAATTATTGATTGTTAGAAATTATATGATTGTTAGAAATTATATGATTGTTAGAAATTATATGATTGTTAGAAATTATATGATTGTTAGAAATTATATGATTGTTAATTATATTATGTTGAAAAGTTATTATGATTGTAATTAGTGTTAAAAATGTTATGTTATCATAGTTAGAAATTATATGATTGTTAGAAATTATTGGTAGTTTATGGTTATTGTTAATATGATAGTTAGTATTATGTTAGAAAACACATTTTATTATGATTGTTAGAAATTAGTGTTAGAAAGGTTATGTTATTATAGTTAGAAATGATATGATTGTTAGAAATTATATGTTTTTTAGAAAATATTGGTAGTTATATGATTGTTAGAAATTATATGATTGTTAGAAATTATGTGTAGAAATTATATGATTATTGATAAATATGATTGTTAGTATATTATGTTAGAAAAGTTATTATGATTGTAATTAGTGTTAAAACTGTTATGTTATCATAGTTAGAAATTATATGATTGTTAGAAATTATTGGTAGTTTATGGTTATTGTTAATATGATAGTTAGTATTATGTTAGAAAACACTTGTTAGTATGATTGTTAGAAATTATATGTGTTAGAAAGGTTATTGTTGTTAGAAATATATGATTGTTAGAAATTATATGATTGTTAGAAATTATATGATTGTTAGAAATTATATGATTGTTAGAAATTATATGTTTGGTAGTTTATGATTATTGATAAATATGATTGTTAGTATATTATGTTAGAAAAGTTATTATGATTGTAATTAGTGTTAAAACTGTTATGTTATCATAGTTAGAAATTATATGATTGTTAGAAATTATTGGTAGTTTATGGTTATTGTTAATATGATAGTTAGTATTATGTTAGAAAACACTTGTTAGTATGATTGTTAGAAATTATAGTGTTAGAAATTATATGATTGTTAGAAATTATATGATGGTTAATATGATTGCAAGTATTATTGTTAGAAAAGAAGCTTATAAAAATAAGTTGAAAAAATGTGCTCATTTTAGGTATAATAAGTAAAAAATGATTATACAAAAAGTTTTGTGTCCAAAATATGTTAATATCATTTGGGCCTTTTTTAACCTTGATAATTGTTTTTATTGATTTATAACTTGTGTATAACTTATGTAGGTTAAAATGGTTGCCGTTTAAGGCGGAGATGGTGTAACATCCCAAACTTTTCTTTACTAGTTGACTAATGCCGTTAAGTCAATATTGTGTGTGTCGTTAAGTCTATTTTAGATTTAATGCTTATATGTAGTTAATGTGTGTTATGTGTGAGGCTTGTAAGCCTAAATGTTAATGTAGTATAAATGTGTGTAATATGAAGATTAATGTCTATGTAGTGACATTTAATGAAGGATTAATGATGTATATGGTCAATAAAGTAGTTTGTGACCAATAATGAAGGATTAGGAAGCTTAGGGGCTAGTTTTGACATGTGTGCAAAGTCAAAAACGGGTTTAGAGGCTTAGGGTTGTCATTAGAGAGCCATTATGCAGATTTTCTTCCTCCTAAACAAGCCCTAGCCGATCCCCTTCCTTCCCTCTCAAGTTTCTCTCTAGATCTATTCGTTTTGGAGCCAAATCGATCGTGTATTGCTTAGATCTTGGATCTTTGTCACCTAATACAGGTATTATTGGTATTCCTCTTTTGAAATATGATTGTGTGAGTCTTAAATTAGTCTTAATCCAGGCCATAAGGGTTTGGGTTGGGTTTTTTGATTAAACGTTCACCGATTTCATGTTATTCGGGTGATTAAATGATTGATTCATGATGTAAAGGATTAAAGGATTAATAGGATGGTTAAAGTTGATGAAATTGCAATTAAAAGGATTAATTTTAAGTCCCCAGGTTGGATTTGGGGTATGGGTTCGTATGGAATTCGTTTGATCAAAGAACAAAATTGAGTTGTTGATCTGCACCCCAGGTGCGGCGCACCAAGGGAGTGGTGCGGCGCACCACTGCCCAGTTTAGGTTTTTGGTTTTTGATGGGAGCCCGATATGCGACGCACCAAAGGGTAGGTGCGGCGCACCTATTGTTGATAGGAAATTTCTGGAGGATTGGTGCGACGCACCACTTGGAAGGTGCGGCGCACCACCTGCCCAGATTTTACAAAAGGTGTCGTTTAGCTTATATTTCGATCTTATACTTGTTCTAGGTTATTGGAGACACCTAGTCATCGTTGTATTGTGCTTGTAGCTTGTTGTTAAGCTGTATCAAGGTAAGATACACTACTTTTGTCACGCTGAGGGTTCAACAAGCAAAGGTTTCATACTTATAACTTCCTTAACGGTAACATATGATATATGTGGGTATCACGGGTTACACGGGAGGTACTATGGGATATGTAGTTGACCATGAGACCTGAAATGCAGACCCTAATGTAGTGAAATGAAGTGTTGTTTAATGTAGTGTATTGATATGTAGTTTATGTAGAATTACGAAGTATCTTACTATGTGTGAAATGTAGAAATGGAGTTAATGTGTGACATATGCATACTACATGGCTTGTACACCTAGCTCACTAGACTTGGTAGGTTGCCATGTCACTTGCACGTTTAAGGGCCCAAACGAAATGAAGGTAATGTGTGATTATGTTTAGGTTATGTGTGTTGCCTAAACTATTATGTGTGAAATCGAGCTCGTAAATATAATGCAGGGAAAGTGTTAAGCTTAACCCGTATAAGTCTTAGCCGGACGAGTACGTTGACGTAGTTGTTGCTTGGGTGGCTCCTTGCAACATGGTTTTATAATGCAGGGCGAGTAATACGAGGGGTTTGACCAACCTCCACATACGGATTACTCTTGGATTGGCTTGCCATTCCTTAACGACATACGATGATTAGCCTTTGGTTGATCATCCAGTCGGGTGTGATGCAGGGCACACTTATATGCAGTAAACGAAGATATGTGTGACAATGTGTGAACTAATGCAGGATAGGCACATTTAGGATGATTATCTATAGATATGAAGTTGTTATGCAATATATATGTGTATATATATATATATATATATATATATATATATATATATATATATATATATATATATATATATATATATATATATATATATATATATATATATATATATATATATATATATATATATATATATATATATATATATATATATATATATATATATATATATATATATATATATATATATATATATATATATATATATATATATATATATATATATATATATATATATATATATATATATATATATATATATATATATATATATATATATATATATATATATATATATATATATATATATATATATATATATATATATATATATATATATATATATATATATATATATATATATATATATATATATATATATATATATATATATATATATATATATATATATATATATATATATATATATATATATATATATATATATATATATATATATATATATATATATATATATATATATATATATATATATATATATATATATATATATATATATATATATATATATATATATATATATATATATATATATATATATATATATATATATATATATATATATATATATATATATATATATATATATATATATATATATATATATATATATATATATATATATATATATATATATATATATATATATATATATATATATATATATATATATATATATATATATATATATATATATATATATATATATATATATATATATATATATATATATATATATATATATATATATATATATATATATATATATATATATATATATATATATATATATATATATATATATATATATATATATATATATATATATATATATATATATATATATATATATATATATATATATATATATATATATATATATATATATATATATATATATATATATATATATATATATATATATATATATATATATATATATATATATATATATATATATATATATATATATATATATATATATATATATATATATATATATATATATATATATATATATATATATATATATATATATATATATATATATATATATATATATATATATATATATATATATATATATATATATATATATATATATATATATATATATATATATATATATATATATATATATATATATATATATATATATATATATATATATATATATATATATATATATATATATATATATATATATATATATATATATATATATATATATATATATATATATATATATATATATATATATATATATATATATATATATATATATATATATATATATATATATATATATATATATATATATATATATATATATATATATATATATATATATATATATATATATATATATATATATATATATATATATATATATATATATATATATATATATATATATATATATATATATATATATATATATATATATATATATATATATATATATATATATATATATATATATATATATATATATATATATATATATATATATATATATATATATATATATATATATATATATATATATATATATATATATATATATATATATATATATATATATATATATATATATATATATATATATATATATATATATATATATATATATATATATATATATATATATATATATATATATATATATATATATATATATATATATATATATATATATATATATATATATATATATATATATATATATATATATATATATATATATATATATATATATATATATATATATATATATATATATATATATATATATATATATATATATATATATATATATATATATATATATATATATATATATATATATATATATATATATATATATATATATATATATATATATATATATATATATATATATATATATATATATATATATATATATATATATATATATATATATATATATATATATATATATATATATATATATATATATATATATATATATATATATATATATATATATATATATATATATATATATATATATATATATATATATATATATATATATATATATATATATATATATATATATATATATATATATATATATATATATATATATATATATATATATATATATATATATATATATATATATATATATATATATATATATATATATATATATATATATATATATATATATATATATATATATATATATATATATATATATATATATATATATATATATATATATATATATATATATATATATATATATATATATATATATATATATATATATATATATATATATATATATATATATATATATATATATATATATATATATATATATATATATATATATATATATATATATATATATATATATATATATATATATATATATATATATATATATATATATATATATATATATATATATATATATATATATATATATATATATATATATATATATAATATAATACGCTATAAGTTATTATCTATATATATATATATATATATATATATATATATATTATATATATATATATATATACATACATATATATAACTTTGATTAATGTATATACAGACTGGTCATGAGGGACGAGAGGAGCCCCCGACTGAGTTCTTTTTGCGGGCCCACACATACCACGATGGGAGAGTGCAAGAAGCTGCTCTTCCCTTCCATGTAAGTTCTCGCACAACACTTAAATTCCTATTTGTTGTAAATTTTTATTAAGTATAGCTAACTTATTTTTTTGTTTATGATTTAATGTGGTACAGGCCCAGCTTCAGGAATCCCAGCGGATACTTTCCAACAGCCCAACCCCACCCCGCCAACGCAGGCATTTTTGGACACTTTCGGGGCCCGATCGGGACATACCCGCGGGTTGGGCGTATTGTTAGGGGAACCCGAGGACTGAATGTCCAGGTCCCGCGTCCAGATGACCCTCTTTTGGACGCCCCAGCCCAGCAGCACCAAGACCAGGCCGACCCATCTGGATCACAGTCGTCAGGTCCATCTGCAGCATAGTCGTCGGGCTCTGATTACGTGGATCAATTTTTCAACCCTTGGCCCCTGGTCAACCCTTGGGACCAGGCCGGGTCTAGCACGTCGGGATTCCCCACACAGCGCTTGGGGGATTGGGATTATAGACAACATAGGGATGGTAGTGATAGTGATAGTGATTAGTTTGTATTTTTTATGAACTTCTTTATTTATGTTTGTATTGTTGGTAGCTTTTCTTTATTTTTTTTATTCTTTAATTTCTATATACCTATAAAATCTATAATACAAAACCCTAAAAGTAAAATATTATTTTAGAACAATGTTCTAAAAACAATCACTTTCAAAACAATCACTTTTAAAACTAATATCAAAATATAATTTATAATTTTAATTTTAGAACAATGTTCTAATTTAAAACGTAATATGGAAAAAAAATGTTTACTTGCATTTTAAACAAGAAAAAAAATTTTACCCTTTACAAATTCGTGCATTTTTATTTATTAATATATGATCGAAATGGAGAGTAGCAGTGAAGTAGTAGAATTACAACCATCTGTACATGATTTAATTAACAAAATTTGTGCAGAATTATCCATGGAAGAGCATTATCCGACATGGACAAAGTTTGCACCTTTACGTCCGATCATATGATTGGGAGAAATGATCCTGATGTGGCACGTGACAAGCATTAACGAAGGCGATCATAAGATTGGCAGAAATGATACCGAGGTGCCACGTGGTAAGCATTAGCGGCGACGTCGCCGCTAATGCCTGTGACATGTCACCTCGGGATCGGTCGTTGTCAGTCATTATTGCAGGCATGTCGGTGGAATGTCGGTGGCCGCATTAGCGGCGACGTCGCCGCTAATGCTCTGGTGGGGTTGACCTTTTTCTGGTCGTGTTACCCTGTGCCTTAATTTACATTAAAACTATTCTAATTTTCTCAGCTAGTTGAGCATTAGTCAGATTGAAGAAGTTTAATGTTGATTTGTAATAGTTATGGATTGCTATAAATGTTGGAATTAAAATCCCCCTCTATAGTTAGAATACTTTCAAGTTCAATCAAGTTATAGATAAATTGTAAGATAAGCAACATAGTAGGTTTTAATTTTTAGAGAAAATTACATTTTTAGTCCTTCAAGTTGGCACGATTTGCACTTATTGCCCTTAAGTGAAATATATATATATATATATATATACGCGTATTTAGATAAAATCCTAATATATTTTAGATTCACACGATTCTATATTATATATATATATTATTTATATATATATATATATATATATATATATATATATATATATATATATATATATATAAGATATATATATATATATATATATATATATGTATAAAAACAAAGATATATTAGATCTCAAATACACAATCTTGAAATATATATATACCTGTAAAATCAATATATAGAGAATAATATATATATAAGATATATATATATATATATATATATATATGTATAAAAACAAAGATATATTAGATCTCAAATACACAATCTTGAAATATATATATACCTGTAAAATCAATATATAGAGAAATAATATATATATATATATATATATATATATATATATATATATATATATGTATAAAAACAAAGATATATTAGATCTCAAATACACAATCTTGAAATATATATATACCTGTAAAATCAATAGAGGAAAAAAGATATATTAGATCTCAAATACACAATCTTGAAATATATATATAGATATATATATATATATATATATATATATGTATAAAAACAAAGATATATTAGATCTCAAATACACAATCTTGAAATATATATATACCTGTAAAATCAATATATATATAATATATATATATATATAAGATATATATATATATATATATATATATATGTATAAAAACAAAGATATATTAGATCTCAAATACACAATCTTGAAATATATATATACCTGTAAAATCAATATATAGAGAAATAATATATATATATATATATATATATATATATATATATATATATATATATATATATATATATATATATATATATATATATATATATATATATATATATATATATATATATATATATATATATATATATATATATATATATATATATATATATATATATATATATATATATATATATATATAAGATATATATATATATATATATATATATATGTATAAAAACAAAGATATATTAGATCTCAAATACACAATCTTGAAATATATATATATATATATATATATATATATATATATGTATAAAAACAAAGATATATTAGATCTCAAATACACAATCTTGAATATATATATATATATATATATAATATAAATATAAAAACAAAGATATATTAGATCTCAAATACACAATCTTGAAATATATATATATATATAATCAATAAGGAAAAAAGATATATTAGATCTCAAATACACAATCTTGAAATATATATATACCTGTAAAATCAATATATAGAGAAATAAGATATATATATATATATATATATATATATGTATAAAAACAAAGATATATTAGATCTCAAATACACAATCTTGAAATATATATATACCTGTAAATATATATATATATATATATATATATATAAGATATATATATATATATATATATATATATGTATAAAAACAAAGATATATTAGATCTCAAATACACAATCTTGAAATATATATATACCTGTAAAATCAATAGAGGAAAAGGGTTGAAGATTTAGTGGCGGTTTGATTGCCATTTACACCTAAGTTGTAGCCTAAAATGCCAGACCACCACCGGAAGACGGAACTAGGCTAACAACGCCACAAACCCATCGCCGGAAAAAGACCAGAGCGTCGTCTTTGCCACGACCGTCATCAATAAAACCCCCATAAATCAGAGTTAAGGAAAATGATGAGTAAGGAAACATCAAGATCTGGATCGACCTGTTATTCGGGCATTTGCAAAAATCCAAGACATGGTGTGACTGTTGGGTTTAATTATGAAAGCTTAGATTGGATTTTGATTGTAGATCTGAGTGGATTTTGTGTGGATTGTGTCTGGTTGAATTGATTATGGATTTGAAAATCAAAAATATCTTGGGTTGCTATCAACTCTTCCTGCTCTTTACAAAGAATATCCATAACCATAAGCAATTGAAGATATATATATATATATCCGTGAAATCAATAGAGGAAAAGAGTTGAAGATTTAGTGGCAGTTTGATTGCCATTTATAAGATATATATATATATATATATATATATATGTATAAAAACAAAGATATATTAGATCTCAAATACACAATCTTGAAATATATATATACCTGTAAAATCAATATATAGATAAGATATATATATATATATATATATATATATGTATAAAAACAAAGATATATTAGATCTCAAATACACAATCTTGAAATATATATATACCTGTAAAATCAATATATATATATATATATATATATGTATAAAAACAAAGATATATTAGATCTCAAATACACAATCTTGAAATATATATATACCTAATATAAAAACAAAGATATATTAGATCTCAAATACACAATCTTGAAATATATATATATAAAAACAAAGATATATTAGATCTCAAATACACAATCTTGAAATATATATATATAAATATAAAAAAAAGATATATTAGATCTCAAATACACAATCTTGAAATATATATATACCTGTAAAATCAATAGATATATAATATATATATATATATATATATATAAGATATATATATATATATATATATATATATGTATAAAAACAAAGATATATTAGATCTCAAATACACAATCTTGAAATATATATATACCTGTAAAATCAAGATATATATATAAGATATATATATATATGTATAAAAACAAAGATATATTAGATCTCAAATACACAATCTTGAAATATATATATAAGATATATATATATATATATAATATATATGTATAAAAACAAAGATATATTAGATCTCAAATACACAATCTTGAAATATATATATATATATAATCATATAAAAACAAAGATATATTAGATCTCAAATACACAATCTTGAAGATATATATATATATATATAAAAACAAAGATATATTAGATCTCAAATACACAATCTTGAAATATATATATACCTGTAAATATAATCAAATAAAAACAAAGATATATTAGATCTCAAATACACAATCTTGAAATATATAAATATTATATAAAATCCTAAAAATACCATTTTATTAATAAAAAAAATTACAACACATAAAAAAAAACATCAACAACACATTAAAAAAAACGTAACACATTAAAAAAAAACATAACAATACATTAAAAAACAAAACAACATCAAAATGCATTAAAAAAAAACATAACAAGTTGGTGTAATGTTAAGGGTAGAATTGGATGGTCCCTCTTCTGTGATGTTTTGTTGCACCACAGCCTCATCGGGACAGAATGTTGAGGCCTGTACTCCACCTTGTGATCTAGGTGGAGCATTGGCAGCTTGTGCAGACCCAGAGTGTAAAAGAGAAGAGTCAGCTTGTGTACCTTTTCTTGGAGATCTTTTGTACATATGCTCAAGATTTTGCAACTGTGGTAGACTCGACTCTTTATGGACTTGGGTTGAGTCCAGGAGTGTCCCTTTAGTGATTTTACCACTTTGTTTGGAGAGTGATGAAGGCGATATAATTATGGACTCAGTCTGACCTTGGGCGGAGGTCTGTCTTTCAATGCGTACACCCTTTTGGGAGGATGCAGCAGTAACAGTTTTCCCTTTTATCTTACCTGCACCCTTTTTAGAGGATGCAGATGGGCGAATCGGCTTAGCAACAGGTGAAGCTGAGTCAGCTTGGGAACGTTCCCTTGCAGATTCAGCCTCAAGGGGTAGTCTCCTTTGAGATGAAGAGACTTTAGCAGCTTTTGCAGCATGCTCCCCCTCAACTGATGCTTTCTTTCACTTTAGAGATCTTTGCTTTTTGGGGATTTGGGAGTTTGGCTCATTTTGCAAAATAGGAGATTTTTGTGAGGGATTGGCTAGGAAGGGATTTTGTGGGTCCACTTCCCTACCCTCGAAAAATGAAGAACGATGAGAAGGAGAAGGAGTTTCAGGGATATTAGAAGTTGTACCTTGATCACCACCCTGAATAGCTAAGACTGATTCAGTTTCAGGCTGATCAGCTTGCGTCGGAGGGTGGTCAGCCTCAACTCCCTTTTGAGAATCATATTGATACTCAAGGTTCTCCTGCTCTCTGTTCACACAAAAATCCAAATAATCCTGCATTGCAAGGGTTAAGTTCTAGTGGACATCAATTGGTCCAAAAATATTTAAGGCCAGGGGAGAAATTTTTATAAAATCCTCTGTTGCCCTTTAGTAATCTCCTTTCAAAAATATTTCAATAATGTAACCCAAGATTCTGCCATATTAAATATTCTCAGATTTTGCAGACACCTTGGTTACAAGATCATCAAAAACTAATCTACCAAAACAATTAACCGATTGTGGACCATGCAATAAAATATTTGCATTTCAAGTTTATTTGGTGTATCAAAACCACCAACTTTTGTTTGCAATGATCTCACAATGGTTGAGATCAAATATTTGTAAATACTAGAAAAGTGAGATATTTTAACCAAACCACCAACCCTCCCTGTATACACAATGTCATTTAAAACGCTTTTGGCCACATCCAGGGGTGGGGGTGACTCATAAGCAAGGTCAGACTTGTACTCCAGTTCAAAAATTCGTTTAAAACTATCAAGAGTAAGTACAAGTCGACGAGATGCATTGTTTAAAGTGCCATCAATGTATTTCTTGCCCTGAGTGGTGGTCCTTACCCTGCTTGTGAGCCAAAACTCACAAAGCTGATTGTAATTAATAAAACCAGGAGAAAGGTGCAAAATCGTACCCATTGGATGATTAAATATATACCTTGCCATGTCAGAATACTCGGACTTGTTTGAAGGTAGATGAAGATTGGCAAACTGAGGAGGTCTGACTTTGATCTGTGTAGATATCCATTTAGCACCTACAATCTCAGGAACCCTATCTCCCTTCAAATACGTACCGATCTTATCGACTTGTTTTGGTTCAGGATACTCGAACCGATCAGGTGAAGCCATTTGATGATTAAGCTGATTCAGAAATTTACTAAAAGGAAAATTATTTGAGATAACCGAAAACAGAGTATGAGTGATTTCAGAGAAAAAGCGATTGAGAATGAGATTAGAGAGATGAGAATGCAATGGAATAGTGATTTGATCAAACGGGTTGGCTTTTATATGGCCTTCCCACCCAAAAGTGTGCCGTTTTGTGATTGGAGAGAGAAAGTACACTTACCCCAACGGTTACTTTTTACCATTGAGGGAGTAACGGTTGTTGTTTATACAGAGGAAAGAGAGACAAAAGAGTAAAACAATATTTTATTTACAACAAGAAATGAAAAATATAAAATAACTTACTAAGTAAAATCCAAGCTGACTCCAAGCTGAGCTGACTCAGCTTGGTCATCCTTAGGTCAAAACTAAGGTCAATCAGCTTGAGTTTTTCTTACTAGATTATTCCATATTTAACATTCCCAGCTTGCTCAGCAAGGTATTAAACCTTGCTTCATCAAGAGGCTTGGTGAACAAGTCTGCAAGCTGATTGTCTGTTGAAATAAAATGAAGTTCAATATCTTCTTTAATGACATGTTCTCTAATGAAATGATATCTGACATTGTTAGAAATATATTTAGTAGTAGTTGATTTGTATCTTTTGTACTTATAATGTAAATGTCTAAGTATGGAAGGGGGCATAGTGTAAAATGTGTATAGGTATATAAACCCCCTTCATTACATGATTTGTAACCTTTGAACCCTTAATGCAATCTAATCTTTCCCTGCAACACCTACTTTCTCTCTCTACTCTCTCTCACTACCAACCGCCATTAACACACACTAAACACACACTTAAGCTCAAATTCACAACTTTACATTTGGTATCAGAGCATAATCAGCATATCTGAACGATCCACAAGCTTATTTGAAGCTTATTTTGTGCTTATTTTCTGAAAATTTGAGTTTTTCTGAATATCTCATTTGCCGAGATCACTGTTCTAGTGATTTCTGCAAACTTAGTGTGTTTTTCTTCAAAATTTGTTCACCGATCACTTTGTTATTAGTATATCATCCTTCGTTATCATTTTCAGAGCTTAATTTCATCATTTGATTCGATTTTCAATAAGCTCGGCAAATCGCATGTTCGAGTGGGTTTGATTTCTGGTTAAAATTAGCAGTTAATTTGTTTAAGGATTTGTGCGCATTGAGTTTCTGAGCATTTTGATATAAATTTCAAGTTTATTTGGTGTGTCAAAACCACCAACTTTTGTTTGCAATGATCTCACAATGGTTGAGATCAAATATTTGTAAATACTAGAAAAGTGAGATATTTTAACCAAACCACCAACCCTCCCTGTATACACAATGTCATTTAAAACGCTTTTGGCCACATCCAGGGGTGGGGGTGACTCATAAGCAAGGTCAGACTTGTACTCCAGTTCAAAAATTCGTTTAAAACTATCAAGAGTAAGTACAAGTCGACGAGATGCATTGTTTAAAGTGCCATCAATGTATTTCTTGCCCTGAGTGGTGGTCCTTACCCTGCTTGTGAGCCAAAACTCACAAAGCTGATTGTAATTAATAAAACCAGGAGAAAGGTGCAAAATCGTACCCATTGGATGATTAAATATATACCTTGCCATGTCAGAATACTCGGACTTGTTTGAAGGTAGATGAAGATTGGCAAACTGAGGAGGTCTGACTTTGATCTGTGTAGATATCCATTTAGCACCTACAATCTCAGGAACCCTATCTCCCTTCAAATACGTACCGATCTTATCGACTTGTTTTGGTTCAGGATACTCGAACCGATCAGGTGAAGCCATTTGATGATTAAGCTGATTCAGAAATTTACTAAAAGGAAAATTATTTGAGATAACCGAAAACAGAGTATGAGTGATTTCAGAGAAAAAGCGATTGAGAATGAGATTAGAGAGATGAGAATGCAATGGAATAGTGATTTGATCAAACGGGTTGGCTTTTATATGGCCTTCCCACCCAAAAGTGTGCCGTTTTGTGATTGGAGAGAGAAAGTACACTTACCCCAACGGTTACTTTTTACCATTGAGGGAGTAACGGTTGTTGTTTATACAGAGGAAAGAGAGACAAAAGAGTAAAACAATATTTTATTTACAACAAGAAATGAAAAATATAAAATAACTTACTAAGTAAAATCCAAGCTGACTCCAAGCTGAGCTGACTCAGCTTGGTCATCCTTAGGTCAAAACTAAGGTCAATCAGCTTGAGTTTTTCTTACTAGATTATTCCATATTTAACATTCCCAGCTTGCTCAGCAAGGTATTAAACCTTGCTTCATCAAGAGGCTTGGTGAACAAGTCTGCAAGCTGATTGTCTGTTGAAATAAAATGAAGTTCAATATCTTCTTTAATGACATGTTCTCTAATGAAATGATATCTGACATTGTTAGAAATATATTTAGTAGTAGTTGATTTGTATCTTTTGTACTTATAATGTAAATGTCTAAGTATGGAAGGGGGCATAGTGTAAAATGTGTATAGGTATATAAACCCCCTTCATTACATGATTTGTAACCTTTGAACCCTTAATGCAATCTAATCTTTCCCTGCAACACCTACTTTCTCTCTCTACTCTCTCTCACTACCAACCGCCATTAACACACACTAAACACACACTTAAGCTCAAATTCACAACTTTACATTTGGTATCAGAGCATAATCAGCATATCTGAACGATCCACAAGCTTATTTGAAGCTTATTTTGTGCTTATTTTCTGAAAATTTGAGTTTTTCTGAATATCTCATTTGCCGAGATCACTGTTCTAGTGATTTCTGCAAACTTAGTGTGTTTTTCTTCAAAATTTGTTCACCGATCACTTTGTTATTAGTATATCATCCTTCGTTATCATTTTCAGAGCTTAATTTCATCATTTGATTCGATTTTCAATAAGCTCGGCAAATCGCATGTTCGAGTGGGTTTGATTTCTGGTTAAAATTAGCAGTTAATTTGTTTAAGGATTTGTGCGCATTGAGTTTCTGAGCATTTTGATATAAATTTCAAGTTTTAATTCGCAAAAATGAAAGAGAAATCAATGATTTTCAGTAAGCTCGGCGTTTGGGTGTTTGGCTGAACGAAGAAGAAGACCTGTAACCGACTATTTTGTCGTTTAGTGGATACTCGTGTTTGCAGAGGTCGTTGGCTAGTTTTGATCTTATTTGTTCTATTTGCAGAGCTTTTTGCTCGGCAATTAGCTGTTTCAAGAAATTTTCGTTAAGTGTTGGATCTACTTGTTCTATTTGCAGAGCTTATTGCTCGGCAAATAGTTGCTTCAAGAAAAATTTGGTCAAGTGTGGTGCTACTTGTTCTGTTTGCAGAGATATAAGCTCGGCAAACAAGTGTTTTTGGTTGATTCGACTAAGTACAAATCTTATTTGTGCTGTTTGCAGAGAATTAAGCTCGGCAAATACTTGTGTTGACTGAATTTGGTTAAGTGTTGATACTGTTTACACTGTTTGCAGAGATATTATCTCGGCAAATAGTTATTTCAACAAAATTCCACCAAGTGTTTTGAGATCGATTTCTGTTTGTACCATTTGCTGAAGAATTTGCTCGGCAAAAGCTGTTTCGAGAAATTTTTGCTAAGTGTTGGAGCTACTTGTTCTATTTGCAGAGCTTTTTGCTCGGCAAATAGCTGTTTCAAGAAATTTTCGTTAAGTGTTGGATCTACTTGTTCTATTTGCAGAGCTTTTTGCTCGGCAAATAGCTGTTTCAAGAAATTTTCGTTAAGTGTTGGATCTACTTGTTCTATTTGCAGAGCTTTTTGCTCGGCAAATAGCTGTTTCAAGAAATTTTCGTTAAGTGTTGGATCTACTTGTTCTATTTGCAGAGCTTTTTGCTCGGCAAATAGCTGTTTCAAGAAATTTTCGTTAAGTGTTGGATCTACTTGTTCTATTTGCAGAGCTTTTTGCTCGGCAAATAGCTGTTTCAAGAAATTTTCGTTAAGTGTTGGATCTACTTGTTCTATTTGCAGAGCTTTTTGCTCGGCAAATAGCTGTTTCAAGAAATTTTCGTTAAGTGTTGGATCTACTTGTTCTATTTGCAGAGCTTATTGCTCGGCAAATAAAAAAAAATAAATATTTGCCGAGATTTTAGCTCGGCATTCAATACAAATAGAAAATCAAATTTTTTTAAGTCTTTTATTGTTTAATATTGATGGCTTCAAGGGAAGCTTTGGCTCTTGGTTCTGAAGGGAGACCTCATGTGTTGTTTAGAGGTTCCTATCCACAGTGGAAGAAAAGGTTCTTGAATTGGATAGACAGACAGAAGAATGGGAAACTTTTAAGGAAATCTTACAAGGATGGTCCTGAAATTCCTAAGAATCCAGTGAATGATGAACCTTTGCCAGAAGAAAGTTGGAATACTGATCAGAGAAATCGTGTTGAGGCTGATCAAATGTCCATTGCTTATCTTTACCAAGCACTTCCAGATGACATCTATTGCAATGTTGACTCATATGAAACAGGAAAAGATATATGGGATGAAGTGGAAAAGCAGATGGAAGGGTCTGATGTTTCAAACACCATAAGATTGTCAACTGTTCTGAATATGTATGAAACATTCAAGCAACAGAAGGGTGAACCATTGAATGAAGTTTACATCAGATTCTGCAATGTTATCAATGAGCTGAGAAAGAATGATGTTAAAAGAACCAATATGGAATTGAACATCAAGTTTATCAAAAATCTTGAGGAGGAATGGCAAGTTTATGGCACTCAACTCAATCAGCAATCGAATTTTGGGAAACTCACAATTCATACTTTGTATGAAAAGTTGAAGTTGGTTGTTGATCAGTGTACTCGTGTTGTGACTTGGCTGATTACACCATTTGCCGAAGAAAAAGCTCGGCACTTAGTTGAATTAGATTTGTCAAATTTCCATAATCAAGAAAATTGATTCAAAATCATTATTGATCAATATTCTTCAAGTGGGCAGAAAATAAAATTAAAAATAAAATTTTTTGCCGAGATTTTAGCTCGGCATTCAATACAAATAGAAAATCAAAATTTTTTTTAAGTCTTTTATTGTTTAATATTGATGGCTTCAAGGGAAGCTTTGGCTCTTGGTTCTGAAGGGAGACCTCATGTGTTGTTTAGAGGTTCCTATCCACAGTAGAAGAAAAGGTTCTTGAATTGGATAGACAGACAGAAGAATGGGAAACTTTTAAGGAAATCTTACAAGGATGGTCCTGAAATTCCTAAGAATCCAGTGAATGATGAACCTTTGCCAGAAGAAAGTTGGAATACTGATCAGAGAAATCGTGTTGAGGCTGATCAAATGTCCATTGCTTATCTTTACCAAGCACTTCCAGATGACATCTATTGCAATGTTGACTCATATGAAACAGGAAAAGATATATGGGATGAAGTGGAAAAGCAGATGGAAGGGTCTGATGTTTCAAACACCATAAGATTGTCAACTGTTCTGAATATGTATGAAACATTCAAGCAACAGAAGGGTGAACCATTGAATGAAGTTTACATCAGATTCTGCAATGTTATCAATGAGCTGAGAAAGAATGATGTTAAAAGAACCAATATGGAATTGAACATCAAGTTTATCAAAAATCTTGAGGAGGAATGGCAAGTTTATGGCACTCAACTCAATCAGCAATCGAATTTTGGGAAACTCACAATTCATACTTTGTATGAAAAGTTGAAGTTGAATGCTGATGATGTTCTGAGGATTCAAAAGAAAAAAGAAGAAAGTGTTCATTCTGATCTACTGGCCTTGGTAGCTGAAAAGAAGTCTTCAAGAGTTTCAAGACAAAACTTTGTTGAAATTGAAACTGATTCAGACTCAAGTGAAATGAGTGATTCTGATTTGGATGAAAAGCAACAAGAAATGTACAAGGAACTTGCTTATTTCACAAAAGCTTTCAAGAAGAAATTTTTCAAGAAGAAACCAACCAACAATCAGCTTAGGACTTCATCAGTTTCGTCTTATGCAAAGAATGCAAATGCTCCTAAGTTTGAAACCAAGAAAGAATTTGTTGGTGGTGAAAAGAAATATGACAATCAGAAGAAGTTTGAAAAGAAGGTCATGGACAAGAGGAATGAGGACAAGAAATGTTACAATTGTGGTCTTCCAGGACATTTTGCCATAAATTGCACTAAACCTCGTCAGAAGAACTCGGAGTACTACAAGTACAAACTTTTGCTTGCAAGACAAGAAGAAAGTGGAATTGCTCTTCTAGCTGAAGATGACAAATGGCTACATCTTTCTGATGAAGAGACAGATGAACTTGCAGCAAATGTGTGCTTCATGATGAAGATCAAAAAATCAAAGGAGTTAGATGAAGGTGATGAAGGTTCTTCAGAGGATGATCAGGTAATCACTCTTCCAAAGAAAGTGTTACAATATTATGTGGATATGAGTGATGCAGCTGTGGAACATGGTAAAGGGTTGAGTAAAAAGATTTCAAAATTAACCAAAGGTTTGGAAGACAAAGAAAAAGAATTACAAAATTCTAAAGATAAATTTGATTTACTTCAAAAGGATTTTGAAATTTTGAAATCTGAAAAGGCTGCAGTCACTTTTACTCCTAACTCCAAATTGCATCTTGAAAAACAAGAACTTGAAACCAAAGTTCTTGAATTGGATAGACAGACAGAAGAATGGGAAACTTTTAAGGAAATCTTACAAGGATGGTCCTGAAATTCCTAAGAATCCAGTGAATGATGAACCTTTGCCAGAAGAAAGTTGGAATACTGATCAGAGAAATCGTGTTGAGGCTGATCAAATGTCCATTGCTTATCTTTACCAAGCACTTCCAGATGACATCTATTGCAATGTTGACTCATATGAAACAGGAAAAGATATATGGGATGAAGTGGAAAAGCAGATGGAAGGGTCTGATGTTTCAAACACCATAAGATTGTCAACTGTTCTGAATATGTATGAAACATTCAAGCAACAGAAGGGTGAACCATTGAATGAAGTTTACATCAGATTCTGCAATGTTATCAATGAGCTGAGAAAGAATGATGTTAAAAGAACCAATATGGAATTGAACATCAAGTTTATCAAAAATCTTGAGGAGGAATGGCAAGTTTATGGCACTCAACTCAATCAGCAATCGAATTTTGGGAAACTCACAATTCATACTTTGTATGAAAAGTTGAAGTTGAATGCTGATGATGTTCTGAGGATTCAAAAGAAAAAAGAAGAAAGTGGAATTGCTCTTCTAGCTGAAGATGACAAATGGCTACATCTTTCTGATGAAGAGACAGATGAACTTGCAGCAAATGTGTGCTTCATGATGAAGATCAAAAAATCAAAGGAGTTAGATGAAGGTGATGAAGGTTCTTCAGAGGATGATCAGGTAATCACTCTTCCAAAGAAAGTGTTACAATATTATGTGGATATGAGTGATGCAGCTGTGGAACATGGTAAAGGGTTGAGTAAAAAGATTTCAAAATTAACCAAAGGTTTGGAAGACAAAGAAAAAGAATTACAAAATTCTAAAGATAAATTTGATTTACTTCAAAAGGATTTTGAAAATTTGAAATCTGAAAAGGCTGCAGTCACTTTTACTCCTAACTCCAAATTGCATCTTGAAAAACAAGAACTTGAAACCAAAGTTCTTGAATTGGATAGACAGACAGAAGAATGGGAAACTTTTAAGGAAATCTTACAAGGATGGTCCTGAAATTCCTAAGAATCCAGTGAATGATGAACCTTTGCCAGAAGAAAGTTGGAATACTGATCAGAGAAATCGTGTTGAGGCTGATCAAATGTCCATTGCTTATCTTTACCAAGCACTTCCAGATGACATCTATTGCAATGTTGACTCATATGAAACAGGAAAAGATATATGGGATGAAGTGGAAAAGCAGATGGAAGGGTCTGATGTTTCAAACACCATAAGATTGTCAACTGTTCTGAATATGTATGAAACATTCAAGCAACAGAAGGGTGAACCATTGAATGAAGTTTACATCAGATTCTGCAATGTTATCAATGAGCTGAGAAAGAATGATGTTAAAAGAACCAATATGGAATTGAACATCAAGTTTATCAAAAATCTTGAGGAGGAATGGCAAGTTTATGGCACTCAACTCAATCAGCAATCGAATTTTGGGAAACTCACAATTCATACTTTGTATGAAAAGTTGAAGTTGAATGCTGATGATGTTCTGAGGATTCAAAAGAAAAAAGAAGAAAGTGGAATTGCTCTTCTAGCTGAAGATGACAAATGGCTACATCTTTCTGATGAAGAGACAGATGAACTTGCAGCAAATGTGTGCTTCATGATGAAGATCAAAAAATCAAAGGAGTTAGATGAAGGTGATGAAGGTTCTTCAGAGGATGATCAGGTAATCACTCTTCCAAAGAAAGTGTTACAATATTATGTGGATATGAGTGATGCAGCTGTGGAACATGGTAAAGGGTTGAGTAAAAAGATTTCAAAATTAACCAAAGGTTTGGAAGACAAAGAAAAAGAATTACAAAATTCTAAAGATAAATTTGATTTACTTCAAAAGGATTTTGAAATTTTGAAATCTGAAAAGGCTGCAGTCACTTTTACTCCTAACTCCAAATTGCATCTTGAAAAACAAGAACTTGAAACCAAAGTTCTTGAATTGAGCAAGACTGTGAGACAATTACAAGTTGAGAAGACGAATGAGATGTTTAGAGCAAATGCTTTGGCTGAGGACATTGAGTCATTAAATGTAAAACTTAAAGAATCTACCCCTGATTTGAAAGAATTTGAAAACAAAATTTCTGACCTAAAATATGAGTGTTGTATAAAAGATTCTCTTAAACAAAAACTTGATAAAGAAAATGATGAACTTAAAGCTGAAATCAAGTCTTATCAAGAAAAATTGTACAAGATTAATCGATCATATCAACAAATCTTTTTGAATAGGCCAAGAAATTCAAAAACTGCATTCAATTCAGGGTTGGGTTATGTCAATCCAGAACATTTGCTCCAAGCACAAGAAGAAGTCCCATCATTGTATAAGGAATCTTATTTGAGATGTGGGATGACTGACCAATTTGTAAGACCAAGTCATGGTGATTTTGAGGCTGAGGATTTTCTAAAGAAGGGTGCAGATGTCTATTTTAACTATGAGTTAATGGATGAGACATACGATTTTTTCAGTCACCCTGGGCATAAAAGTAACAAAGATAATCATGAGGTTATAATACCTGAAATTCTTGAGTGTTTTACTGAAAAACCTTTGGAACAACCTATTCCAATTCCAAAACCTGCTGTTGAAAGACCTTATGTTCCACAAAGTGTTTTGGAAAAGGTAATAGAGGATTTGAAAAAATCTCTTGATGAAAAGCAATCTTTAATAGATAATTTGAAGACTCAAAATCACTGTGAACCACCCAATAATCATGACAATGATTTTGATCACCCTAATTGTCCTGTCTGTGAAGTAATGACCAATGCAACTCTACCAAACTATTCTGTGTGTCAAGATGAGAAAACTTCACAAACTGCATGTACTATTTGTGAAATTGTGAATGCATCTGTGCAAACTGAGTGTGAAGTTGTGCATGTTTCTGTTCAAACTGATTGTGATCTAGATGATGTTTATGATGTCAATGATGTTGATGATTTCTTTCCGACTGCTTCTGAGACTGAGTCCTTTACCAAGTTTCCCGAGGGAACTCAAACTTACTTGAATGAAATTGATGCTTTCAAACAAAAGTTTGAAAAAGAAAAAGAACAAAAGTTGAATGTGCTTAAGGAACTTAATAAACTTAAAATGGAATTCGAATTTCAGAAAATTGCACTTCAATCTTTAACAGAAAAAGACAAAGCATCAAATTAACTCAAGGGAAGTCTTTGTCCTTTTAAGATAAGTGAAGCAAGTGTGAAGTTGGAAACTGATGATATGTCATCATTTTTGGAAGGAAATTATGATTTTGCTCCTGAATTTGAAAAACATTTTGTACAAAAGGAGGATAAACATGAATTTTATCTAAAGAAGATTCCAAAGTCACACTTTTCACAATCTTCCCCATCTGATAAGTTCAAAAGACCAAAGACCAATCAATCACCCAAGACGGATTCAAGACCAAACTCCAACAAAGGTTTCACAAACTCTCAGAAATCAAAGACTTCTAGAAAACCACAGACGACTAAGGTTAAATCTGAACCCAAGTCTCAAAAAGAAGTCAAAACAACTAATGGTCCAAAGACTGTCAAGAATGAATCTTTCTCATTAGGTAACAAACAACCTCAGCAAGTTTGGTATTCTAGTTTTCCTAGGTATTCTCAGACGACTTCTAAGTGCACTTTACAGGTGGTTAGAGATACAATTTCAGGAATAACTAAATACAAAGATCAGTATGGTTGGTTGTCACCTAATAACATCAAGAAAGTAAACAAGTCCACAGAAACCATCAAGAACAAACCTGTTAAGAATAGAGATAACAAATTATTTGCTAACTCAAAGAATATTCGTGTTTCAGGTGACTTGTGCTTAACTAGTAGCAGTAAATGGATTCCTAAAGATAGATTTTTGCATGCTTCTAGAAAAGTCAAGCTTGATGGAAACACTACCCATGTCAAACAAGTGTGGATTGTCCGTAGATCAAATTCTTTAGATAGGGATAATACATCTAGGACTAGTCCTGCTTGTCTCAAAACTTGTGTATAATCCGTTACTTTTCATTGTTTGTAATTCGTATTTGTTGTTTGAACAATTATGTGTGCTTGTTTGTTACTTTCAATAAAATGTTTGTTTGTGTGCTATTGTTAGATTGTTTCTTATATAGTGTTAGATAGTATATGTGTACTTGCATGTTAACCCTCTAACCTGCAAGGACCCAGTTTATGTGGGTACCTAAATCATATTCATTGTCCTTGCAGGAATATCTCATTTGTGTATGGTATGTTGACTCGGGATGTTCTCGTCATATGACTGGGAACAAGTCCATTCTATCGAACTTTGTTGAGAAGTTTATGGGGACTGTCAGATTCGGAAATGATCATATTGCTCCTATTCTTGGTTATGGAGACATTGTTAAAAATGGAGTCACTATCAAGAGAGTTTCCTATGTTGAAGGATTAGGACACAATCTTTTTAGTGTTGGACAATTTTGTGACAATGATCTTCAAGTTCTATTCAGAAGATATGAATGCAAAGTGCAGACTGAAGAGGGTGTGGATATTCTTACTGGTACAAGAGATAATAATTTGTTCACAATTGATCTCAACAACATTCCAACTCATTCTTCAGAGATTTGTCTTCTTTCGAAAGCAACTGCACAAAATTCGTGGTTATGGCATCGCCGCCTTTCTCATCTTAATTTTCAAACGATCAATGCTCTTGTGGATAAACAACTTGTTGAAGGTCTTCCGGATTACAAGTATGAAAGTGAACATGTTTGTCCAGCTTGTGCAATTGGAAAGATGAAGAAAGCATCACACAAACCAAAGAAGTATCTAAGTACTGAAGGTCCTTTGCACCTTATTCATATGGATTTGTGTGGACCAATGAAAGTTCAAAGTATCCATGGCAAGCGATACATTCTTGTGATTATAGATGATTATTCTCGTTATACTTGGGTATTCTTTCTTCAAGTCCATGGGTATTACTCATCAATTTTCCACTTCCAGGACACCTCAACAGAATGGAGTAGTTGAACATCGTAATCGAACTCTTGTTGAACCAGCTAGAACTATGCTTGCTTATTCGAAGTTGCCTCCGAATCTATGGGCTGAAGCTGTTGCAACTGCTTGTTTAACTCAAAATAGATCTATCATAAACAAGAGGTTTGATAAAACTCCATATGAGGTGATTAACAAAAGAAAACCCAATGTGAACTTCTTACACATATTCGGATGTGTTTGTTATGTTCTCAATGATCGAGATAATCTGGGCAAATTTGAACCAAAGGGCGATGAGGCATATTTCATCGGTTATTCAAGAGAATCAATAGCTTATCGTGTATATAACCGAAGAACCAAAAGAATCGAAGAGAGTATGAATGTTAGATTTGATGAACTCTCGGGAATGGTTCTTGAACAACACATTTCAAGACCCGAACTTCAAGATCCACAAGCTTCCGCAATAAAAACTTATTCCAATGTCAAATCATCATTCTCTACTCCAACTACACAAGATTTGGATATCTTGTTTGAAGAATTTTTCCATGTTCCGACGAAAGTTCCTGAATCTGAAGTGAATACAAATGAACCATCCAGTTCAAATTCAAATGAGATGGATCCCAATGAGTCTTCACCATCACAAACATCAGATGTTAATTCTTCATCTGATTCTCCTCCACCTAATGATAATTCTGAGCTGCATACTCAACCTCAACATATTTCTCAAGTGACAAATCCGTCAACCAATCCTGAAGATTATGATCCCGATGACTTTGTTGAGCCAATTGCTACTTCATTCGAACAATTGACAGAGCAACATACTCCTGATTTTATTGATTCTGAAGAATCTGGTGATCCACTAGATCCAATTCCTCATACAACCAAATGGACTAGAGCTCATCCAATTTCTCAAGTTATTGGTAACCCAACATCTGGAGTTCAAACAAGATCCGCATCCGCGAATGAATGTCTGTTTGTGAATTTTCTGAGTATTGTTGAACCAAAGACAGTGAATGAAGCTCTAAGTTGTCCAGATTGGGTGAAAGCAATGCAAGAAGAACTGAATCAATTTGAACGTCTTGAGGTGTGGAAATTGGTTCCTAATCCTTACAAGAATAAGGAGCTAATTAAGACCAAATGGATCTTCAAGAACAAAAAGGATGAAACTGGAGTTGTTGTACGAAACAAAGCACGATTGGTTGCAAAGGGATATTGTCAACAAGATGGAATTGATTATGATGAGACATTCGCACCAGTTGCACGAATTGAGGCCATTCAGATGTTTCTTGCCTATGCTGCCTACAAGAATTTCACAGTCTACCAAATGGATGTCAAAACTGCCTTCTTAAATGGGTTTCTCAAAGAAGAAGTGTATGTTGAACAACCTGAAGGATTTGTGAATTCAAAACATCCTACCTATGTTTACAGGTTAGATAAGGCTTTATATGGTCTGAAACAAGCCCCTCGTGCATGGTATGATGCTCTCTCCTCTTATCTTGTGAAATCTGGGTTTAGTAAAGGTTCGATTGACACTACCTTGTTTATCAAAAGACAAGGGAGTGACATCATTCTAATCCAGATTTATGTTGACGACATAATTTTCGGGTCAACTAATCCTAAATACTGCAAGAATTTTTCTGCTTTAATGATCAGTAAATTTGAAATGAGCATGATGGGTGAATTAAACTTTTTCCTTGGTCTTCAAGTCAAACAGTTGTCAAATGGTACTTTTATTTGTCAAACAAAGTACATTCTTGACATGTTGAAAAAGTTTGATATGATGAATTGTCAACCAATTGGTACACCCATGGAATCTCGAACAAAGATTAATGCTGATTTAAATGGAAAATCTTTTGATCAAAAGAAATATCACAGTATGATAGGTTCACTCATGTATTTAACTGCGAGTCGACCGGATATTATGTTCGCCACATGCATGTGTGCTAGGTACCAGACCAATCCTAAGGAAAGTCATTTCCAGGCCGTCAAACGGATTTTCCGATACCTGAGAGGCACTGTGAACCTTGGTCTCTGGTATCCAAGGGATACCGGGTTTCAGTTGATTGCATATTCGGATGCTGACCATGCAGGTTGTAAGCTTGATCGAAAGAGTACTTTTGGGAGCGTACAGTTTTTAGGGGATAGATTAGTCAGTTGGTCTTCAAAGAAACAGAATTGTGTATCTACATCTACTGCAGAAGCTGAGTACGTTGCTGCAGCAAGCTGTTGTTCACAAGATCTTTGGATGAAGACGCAGTTGACTGATTATGGATTTCAGTTCAACAGGATTCCCATCTACTGTGACTCTAAGAGTGCTATTGCTATTTCGTGCAACCCGGTACAGCATACAAAGACCAAGCACATAGATGTTCGGTACCATTTTCTTAAAGATCATGTCGAGAAAGGTAACATCGAACTCTATTTTGTCCCAACAGACTACCAACTTGCTGACCTTTTCACCAAACCTTTGGATGAAGACGCAGTTGACTGATTATGGATTTCAGTTCAACAGGATTCCCATCTACTGTGACTCTAAGAGTGCTATTGCTATTTCGTGCAACCCGGTACAGCATACAAAGACCAAGCACATAGATGTTCGGTACCATTTTCTTAAAGATCATGTCGAGAAAGGTAACATCGAACTCTATTTTGTCCCAACAGACTACCAACTTGCTGACCTTTTCACCAAACCTTTGGATGAACAGAGGTTTAATTTTCTTAAAACCAAGTTGGGAATGCTAGATTTACAAACTTAAATGCTTTCATGCCATGTATTCTATGTTCATTTTCTGTTTCAAACATTGATGTGTTGTACATGCTATTACATGCAATGTTTGAGGAGAAGAAAAAGGGTAGAATGCATGATTTTAGGGGGAGTTTGTAAATTTAATGTATTCATATATGCTTAATTTGAGGGGGAGTGTGCAAATGCATGTGAATAGTTGTTTGCTTATCTAGTTTGTGTAAATTTTTTAATTGTTTGTTTTATTTGTTTAAATTTTTTATTTTTATGTGTGTTTGTTTTTAAAATCTGAAAAACCAAATACAAAATTAGAAATTTTATAAAATGATAAAAAGATTTTTTTATTTTTTTTTATTCTCTATTTTTTATTTTTTTTTGTTATTTATTTGTTTTGTTTTGTTTTTGTTTATTGGTAAAAAAAATTTTTACTTCTGTTTTGTTAAAACCCAAAAAGAAAAGCCCATCATTTTTTTAAGCCCAAGACCAGTTTGGGATCCGGGTTGACACGCGGGTCAGACCCAGACCCGCGACCCGGATTTGTGATTTAAAAGGAAAATGGGCGGGTCATGTCATTTTCAATTCAAATTCAAATCAAAAATACTTTAGTTTTCTCTCAAAACCAATCATTTTCTTTTCAATCAATCTTTTCCATCATTTGTGTAATAATCGAAGTGGGTTTGTGTTTGTGATCATCTGTGTGTTACTTATCACTCTGTTCATTGATCATAACATCCATTTAAAGGTAATATTCTTAACTTTGATTTTGATTACCAAGTGTTTGATGAAATGTTTGTATGAAATGATCTTGTTTTATATGATTTCTGTGATAATTTGATTCATGTTTGGATGATTTTAGTTGCATGATTAGGGCTATTACTTGTTGTTTATCTGAATTAAATACCTTAATCTGCTCAAGTTATGAAATTTCTGGGTTTGAACTTTGAAGGGCTAGGTATGAACTTATGTTTTTGAAGATTTGTGCCATTTGCCGAGGTATTTGGTCGGCAAATACTATGTTTGCTCATAATCATCTTCATATCTTAATAAGTCTGGAAAAACATGTTCATCTTTTGACTTATCAAAATTTCAGATCAAAAAGGTCATTTGCCGAGGTTTTTGCTCGGCAAATACATGTTTTTCTCAAATCTTTCAAAATCTTGTTTGTCAAACAAAACCCAAGTCAAAATTTTCAAAGCATTGAAATTGGCCATTTGCAGAGCTTCTTGCTCGGCAAATCAACTTTTCGTGTGAAAATTTTTCCAAAGTCTTTAATTTTACAATATATCATTTGCAGAGCTTATTGCTCGGCAAATGCTTAAATTCATTTCCAAAAGACTTAATCATTTTTCTTGATTTATATCAAATGTGTCATTTGCAGAGATTTTATCTCGGCAAATGCACATTTTGTCATTGAAATATTCCTTAAACATTTGTCAACATTCTTGTTGATCAAATCAAAGGAGTTTTCATATATTCAATGAAGTCCAGTCAGAAATGCTCATTTGCCGAGATATTTGCTCGGCGTTTACGAGACTTCACTTCAATACACGATGGCTTGACAAACTGTTGATCAGATTTCCCAATTCTCGCATTTGCCGAGGTTTTTGCTCGGCAAATCATACAATTTTTCAAAATGTTTGCCAAAACCATTTTTCAATTTTAATCAGTGTCTGGGCAAAATTTGTGTCAAATATGCCATTTGCCGAGATATTTGCTCGGCAAATGCATATAAATTTTTTTATGTCTTTGTTTTTTTATTCTAAGTATTTTTCATTCTTTTATTTGTATTGAAATTTTGTTAAGTATATGTGTATGTGGTTATTGTGTTTGTCTATATAGTTTTTCATAAGTGTTAGGGTAAGATGCAAGGTATCGAACGCCTTTGTGTACTACCTTTGTTGTCTTATCTTTTAATACTTATGTGATTCTATATGTCGTCATGTTTCTTATATATATTAGGGTGAGAAGCAAGGTATCGAACGCCTTTGTGTACTACCTTTGTTTTCTCATTTTTAATATATGTGAGAAACATTGTCTTTGTGTAATAAATGTGTTTAATTAAAAAGTTGTTGTGTTTTTTTTTCTGTGTTTAAAATGTCTTTTCTGGTCAAAATTTGGTCAGTTTAATTTTCAGAAAAATAATAATTATACAAATATGGTGATGTTCCAAGAAGGTGCTACTATGAAGATGCAAGCCAATCAAGCTCTTCATATTCCATTTACCTCCAAATTCCCAATTATTACTGAGATTCTGAGCCATCATCCTTTGAATAATGCTTTAACTGGTGGTGCAATTGTTCCCGAGAAGTATATGTTTGATTTATGGGAATCAATTGAGTTTGTGAAAGCCAATAAAAGACATCAACATGAAGAATGCTTTAGATACTCTCTACAATCAGATGATAATGTTTTTAACTGCCAATTCACACTAGATGAATTCAGAACGATCATTGGTTTTCCAGAACAAGAAGAGTATGAAGAATTGCCATCTGTTGATGAAATGTTATCTGCAGTTCATGCATTGGGATATGAAGGAGAGTTGACATCCATGAGGGATTTTAAAAGAATGAATGTGGCTACATTATGGCATACAATGTACAATGTTTTATGCACCTGTCTGATGCCATCTCAGAAGGGGATTGATGCAATGACAAAGCACTCACTGTCTATATACTATGCTGTCACGCATAATGTTAAATGTGACTTTGCCAAGATTGTGTGGGATAATATGAGACAAGTGGTGAAAGGAAAGGATGTTCAAGAACGAAAGTACATTCCTTATATTCGACTCTTCACTTTGATAATTGAAGACGTACTTGACAATACTGAGGAGATTCCAAAGTTGGAATATAGTTTCAAGTGTGTAATTGCCATGTACAAATCAAATATGAGAGTGAGAGGCACAGGAAGTGAAGTTGCTAGACATTTTCCAATTCCACCATTTCTACTAAATCTGGTTCCTGCTCAGAGTCCCCACCTTAGGTCTTATAGAGAGTGGTTAGCCACAGCGATGGGATCTGAAAGCCGACAGATTCCTACCCAAGCTGTGCATAGGTCGCCAAGTGAGGGTCCTAGGTCTTCTAAAAGAAAAAGAGGGGTTAGTGATGAGGGGACTTCTGAGCAGAGGAGAAGAAAATCTAAAAGAGTTGTCTTTGAACAAGAGGCTGCAACTCCTGACTTTACTACTTCACCTACTTCTCAATCTACACCGAATATTCCTTCACAATCCACACCATCCATTCAATCAACACAATCTCCATCTGCCGTTCAATTTTCACAATCTTCACCTTCTACACCGATTCCATCAGTTGTTTCTCCAAATCCACCAACACTAACACCACCTCATTTATCACCTGTTCTTAATCTGACACCGCTTGCTTCAGCATTACCAAATGAACCACCTTCAATACCTGGTAGATGAATTAAAATGATTGCTCGAAGGTCACCATCAAGTCTACCGAAGGCATCAAAGAAGAAATCCAAAAAGAAGCATAAGTCTTCTAAATCTGCAAAACACAGACATGAATCAAGTTCAGCAGATTTGAATGAAACAGTTGATGCCTCAGCAGAGTTAGATGTTGAACAAGAAACTCGTATTGTTGATAATGAAATTTCTGAGTTGGAAACTGAGAATGTTAGCACTGGAGATGATGTTGTGCAGGAGGAACAAGGCGGGAATGAGGGAGGAGTTGAAAATGTAAGAGAGGATGAGAGGTCCGGGTTAGGACAAGGGCAAAAAGAAAACGTTGGCCCTCCGATAGTTCAAACAACTGAGTCTAGCCGGGTTGTATACCCTAGGATAGAAGTCGGGAACTACCCATTCTCGCTTGCACCAAACTCTCCTCGCCATTCTGACTCCTCACAACAGGAGTTAGTCCCAGAAATGCACGGGGATCAGCCACGTTCACCACACTCTCCTCATTTGGAGGATGAGAGTGTTGAAATAAGAGAGGATCAGCCCCGCCTCTCGCCTTCATTTCGTGCACAAGAGTCTAGATCTCCTAGGTACACGGATTCACAAGCTCAGTTGAGTACTGATGCCGGAAAAAGCGTAGGGGGATCCACTTTGTGTGACCCTCAAGGACAGCTTGGAAATCCTGCCTTAGCTAACATTATGCCAGCTTTAGCCGCAGGTAACAGTTCTTAAACCGAGACTGGGGGACAGTATGAACGCCAAGGTGACACTCCTATTCCTCAGAATCAACCTGAAACTGTATTAACGGGCATTCTCAGTGACCCCGGTGTTGTTAGAGGTGTTACCCAACAACAAGTCCCGGACAGTGATTTATCACAGTCTAGGACACAACCTGATTCTGGTTACAGAGCCACTGAATTTGAAACTGCTGGTGAGGGTTTAACCCGAGGATCTGCAGGAAATCCTGAATTAGCTTCGCTGAATTTAGGTCACACCACAAGTGTGCAAACAACCTCCGGGTTGGTTACTCCATCTCCAACACAAACACAAAGAACACCAACACCAATTCAAATACCATCAACATCAACAAATCAACAAACCAAAGATCATGCATGTGAAGTTTTACTTGGCATTCTACGTTCTGAGGGAGATTTGTTGTCTATGACTGAAAGGGGGTGTTGAATGCTTTAGAGGTGAGAGAAAGAGAACTTGCTCATGAACGTCAAGTTAGAATTTTACAAGATCAAGTTCAATCACAAAAAACAGAGTATGATGCAAAACTTGCAGCATTTGAGTTACGTTTGTTAGCTTTAGAATCTTGCCGACCGGCCTCGGTTGCTTCTAGACGGGATGATCCTGATTCCGATGATCACCCCGAGAGGGAGAACCAAGGAGAGGGTCAAACAAATATTGACAACACTTCGGCAAGAATTGAAGTAAATGTTGAGGATGAGGTGATGAGAGAAAGATCTAAAGGTGGAAATCAAGATGTTATTGAAGAAGATCAAGCTGAGATTGATAGATTAGCTGCTATTAGAGCTAAATCTGATAGGATGTGGAAAGAACTTGCTGAAAAAGATATTGTGGAAAGTCCAGAAGAGATTGAAAGAATTGCAGAAATTAAAAGAAAATTTGATGAAGTTTTTGGAATTGATAGTGGTGATGAAGAAGAAGAAGAAAATGAGAATGTTGTAATTAATGAAGAAGAAGAAGAAAATGAAATGTTGTAATACTAATGAAGAAGAAGAAGAAAATGAGAATGTTGTAATTAATGAAGAAGAAGAGTTTGTTATTGAAAATGAAATGGTTGAATATGCTGAAGGCGAAGCAGATGTTGAGGCAGTAAAGGATAATGTGATCTTGGATGAGCCAGAGATAGTTGAGACTCCAGTAAACGTAGAAGCTGTTGAAGAACCAATGTTTGAAGAATTTCCAGATCTTGATTATTTTGAAACAGGTTCTTCAAGCAGAAAAGAAGTTGGAGAATCATCTATTCCTGCTAGCACAACTCCACAGCATTACACCTTCAATGACTTTAACAGTTTTGATGACTTAAGAAAGACTCCTGAAGCAGCTGCTCAGAATTTTAAGAAATCTACATATAAACAAGTGTTAACTGAGGCAATCAGATCCGAAGAAGTCCTTCCTGATTACTTTCCATCTGAATTGACTGAAGAACAAAGAAGGTTTATTGATCGAGGATACTTCTTGAGGGATAAAGAAAGAATGGTTGCTCTCGGTGTTAAACCAAAGGAAGCAGCCAAGAAGTCAAGATATCTGGAGGAAAGAGCATATCCTATATTCTGTGGAGCTACCAAAATTGCTAAAACTGAGAGACCAGAGATTACTTCTATGTACAAGTTTAAGGAAGCAAGGCAAGTTGAAGAATATAAAGAGCTTCTTAAACTCACAAAGAAGTACAATCCTAAATTACTCCAAGAACAAAGGAATCACAAAATTCTGGTGCTGGTCAGAGTGATTCTAATCAAAAGAGTTTCTATCTCTGTTCCATGTTTTCATGTGAAAAGAGATAATGACAAGATTTACAGATTCACTGAAGCTCAGTTCAAGCTTTTGCCTGTTGATGATATAATCTTTCTTTACAACCATTTTCTGAATGCTATGCAAAGATACCATGAAGATGTTGTTGCTTTTGATGCTGTGAAAAGATACATGTCAAGCTGCATACAATATGCTTCATTGGAAGATTTTCAGATTGGTTTTGAAGTGGTAAAAAGAAAAATTAATGTTCCGTATCCAGATCAAAGTCTTTACACTGAAGACATTGAAAAGCTAAGTATTGGTCATGTCATTGAAGAACCATCCTTTGGAGTTGTCTTTCTGAATAGCCGAAAGAAGAAGATTTTCATTCACATGGATGAACTTGCTTCTTATTCTGATGGAACGTTAGAGTTTTGCAAGAATGTTTTGATATGCTTGAAAGAAGATGATCAAGATGAAAAGAAAAAGGAAGTATTTGATAAAGCAATCTCCAAGATTAATCAAAGACTTGAATACAGAGATAGCATCAGAATGATGAGAGAGGCTAAGAATGTTAAGAAGTCTAAGTATGTTGTACGTCGAATAGGAGGTTGCTGGATTAAGTACGAGCCTAGTCATCTTCCAGGACCACAAAATATTCCACCAAGGAACTTTGAAGCAAACATGATAGTTCCAGATGATAGACCTGAAGGAGACAACTGGTTCTGGCATCCAAACAAAGACAGACCTAATACAAGAGCTTGAAGATTGACAAAGACTGGATACTTTTCACAAATCACTACTAAGGGGGAGATTGTTAGAAATATATTTAGTAGTAGTTGATTTGTATCTTTTGTACTTATAATATAAATGTCTAAGTATGGAAGGGGGCATAGTGTAAAATGTGTATAGGTATATAAACCCCCTCCATTACATGATTTGTAACCTTTGAACCCTTAATGCAATCTAATCTTTCCCTGCAACACCTACTTTCTCTCTCTACTCTCTCTCACTACCAACCGCCATTAACACACACTAAACACACACTTAAGCTCAAATTCACAACTTTACAGACATCAATATGCTTAGTCCATAAATGATTAACAGGATTGTTGGTAATTGCAATGGCACTAGTATTGTCACAGAAAATGGGAGTTTTAGACACAATGATATCATAGTCAGCAAGCTGATGCTGCATCCATAGGATTTGAGAATAACAGCTTCCAACAGCAACATATTCAGTAGAAGTTAAGACTGAGTGTTGCTTCTTGTTAGCCCAGCTGACTAACCTATTGCCAAGCAATTGACAACTTCTTGTTGTGCTTTTCCTGTCAATCTTACAACCTGTCAAGTCTGGAGCGAGTCCAGTAAATCTGGACCTAACAAATTCCCCCTATTTGTTCAGAAATAATGCAAGGTTTTTCAAGCTTCAATCTATACAATTGTATGCTTGAAAAAACACTTGAATTTTGACTAAGTCTAAAAATTTAAGTTACTGAAAAACACCTTATAGATCATCAGTGTTCAGACTTGTAAGGTCTAGAACACTGTTAAGGCTCCAGTCGGGAGATCTAGTAAGACTGTCAGTGGGCTCCACTGCTTGTCAGTCTTCTTTCTTCAACTTCAGTCTTTGACTTCAGTGAGAATGTCTTCAGTAGAAACGATCTTGACTGGAGTGAAGTCCAGTGAGCTAATCTGGAGGATTCCAGATTTCCTGTACAAGTAAATAGCTCACTGGTCTTCTATTATTTCTGGACAAATCTTCAGTATCGCTCCAGTCGTCAAGTCTGGAGCGAGTCCAGTAAATCTGGACCTAACAAATTCCCCCTATTTGTTCAGAAATAATGCAAGGTTTTTCAAGCTTCAATCTATACAATTGTATGCTTGAAAAAACACTTGAATTTTGACTAAGTCTAAAAATTTAAGTTACTGAAAAACACCTTATAGATCATCAGTGTTCAGACTTGTAAGGTCTAGAACACTGTTAAGGCTCCAGTCGGGAGATCTAGTAAGACTGTCAGTGGGCTCCACTGCTTGTCAGTCTTCTTTCTTCAGTCTTCAGTCTTTGACTTCAGTGAGAATGTCTTCAGTAGAAACGATCTTGACTGGAGTGAAGTCCAGTGAGCTAATCTGGAGGATTCCAGATTTCCTGTACAAGTAAATAGCTCACTGGTCTTCTATTATTTCTGGACAAATCTTCAGTGTCGCTCCAGTCGTCAAGTCTGGAGCGAGTCCAGTAAATCTGGACCTAACAAATTCCCCCTATTTGTTCAGAAATAATGCAAGGTTTTTCAAGCTTCAATCTATACAATTGTATGCTTGAAAAAACACTTGAATTTTGACTAAGTCTAAAAATTTAAGTTACTGGAAAACACCTTATAGATCATCAGTGTTCAGACTTGTAAGGTCTAGAACACTGTTAAGGCTCCAGTCGGGAGATCTAGTAAGACTGTCAGTGGGCTCCACTGCTTGTCAGTCTTCTTTCTTCAGTCTTCAGTCTTTGACTTCAGTGAGAATGTCTTCAGTAGAAACGATCTTGACTGGAGTGAAGTCCAGTGAGCTAATCTGGAGGATTCCAGATTTCCTGTACAAGTAAATAGCTCACTGGTCTTCTATTATTTCTGGACAAATCTTCAGTATCGCTCCAGTCGTCAAGTCTGGAGCGAGTCCAGTAAATCTGGACCTAACAAATTCCCCCTATTTGTTCAGAAATAATGCAAGGTTTTTCAAGCTTCAATCTATACAATTGTATGCTTGAAAAAACACTTGAATTTTGACTAAGTCTAAAAATTTAAGTTACTGAAAAACACCTTATAGATCATCAGTGTTCAGACTTGTAAGGTCTAGAACACTGTTAAGGCTCCAGTCGGGAGATCTAGTAAGACTGTCAGTGGGCTCCACTGCTTGTCAGTCTTCTTTCTTCAGTCTTCAGTCTTTGACTTCAGTGAGAATGTCTTCAGTAGAAACGATCTTGACTGGAGTGAAGTCCAGTGAGCTAATCTGGAGGATTCCAGATTTCCTGTACAAGTAAATAGCTCACTGGTCTTCTATTATTTCTGGACAAATCTTCAGTATCGCTCCAGTCGTCAAGTCTGGAGCGAGTCCAGTAAATCTGGACCTAACAAATTCCCCCTATTTGTTCAGAAATAATGCAAGGTTTTTCAAGCTTCAATCTATACAATTGTATGCTTGAAAAAACACTTGAATTTTGACTAAGTCTAAAAATTTAAGTTACTGAAAAACACCTTATAGATCATCAGTGTTCCAGTTTTCATTCTTTAGTTCTAACTTAGACTTAATCTGATCACTTACTTGTGAATCAAAATATGTAACTATATTTACAGCCATCAACAGAAAATAAGTTACAATTTTGGGAAATAAATACAATACAAGTAAGTAATTAAAAAGTCAGGCTCTTCTCTTTGAAGTTTGTCCTTGTGCATCTTCAGTGGCCTTTCTCTTTGGAGATGGTGAGGATGGTACAGAAACTGGTGGTCGCATACCCAGAGCAGCTTCCATCTGTTGTATTCTCTTCCAGACCTTCTCAATCCTCTTCATAAATGCTTTGACATCAGAAGTCAAATCAGTTTTCCCCCTGAAAGTCAAGCCTATCTCCTTCAGTTTAGTCCATCCAAACGACTGGACTGAAGCATTCTTCCTTTCATCCACGAAGTTACCTTCTCTGGTCAACTTCACTTGAAACCTGGTCATCTGTTCATGATTTTCAGCAAACTTAATCTCAGCACTTATGATCCTTCTGGCATCATCCCTGAACGTCATCAGTTCATTATACTTATCTTTCAATTTGGCAGCCTGAATCAATGCTTCAGTTTCCCTGGATACCTTTTCTTGTTCCAAGGCAGACTGGATTTCTTCACGATTTATTCTTAAAGAAGTATCCAAGGGAATGAAGGTACTGAGGTCTGCATCTCTGGCTGCCTTCATTTGTTTGGCAGTAAGTTTGGGTAAACCCTTTATTTTCTTTCTATATTCCATCTCCAGAGCTGCAGCATTTTGTCTGACCTTCTTTTGGAGGTTCACCAGTTCCTCCGTTCTTTGTCTGATCAGTTCAACTATGCTGACACCATAAGTCACTGCATCATATGTTTGTTCTTCTAAAGAGTACCTGGAGCGAACATAAACATCATCCATTGCATCCAGACATTGATGAATTCTGGGGTCTTCCTTCATTCTTTTATATACATCAACATGTATGCCCAACCTGCCAGCATTATAAGAATCAAGAGTCCCCATCTTTGCCATTTCCATTTTGTGGGCCTGCAGTTCATCCTTTTGTCTTTTCTTATAAATTTCAATCATTATGCACTCCTGCTCCAGTCTCTTTGAAGTGTCATCATCAGCAGTAGAAAATTCTGATGAACTCCCAGTGGTTTCAATTTCTCCTCCAGATACCATATGTTGCTTTCCTTTTACTGACTTCAGAGAAGTTGTGATATCTGGGAATGCTTCAAACTGGGGCTCACTGGCATCAGTACCAGTAGCCTCTTCAACCTGCACAATGGCATCAGTACCAAGTGCTTTCTGTGCACTGGCATCAGTACCAGTCACTTTTTCAACTGCAAAGGCTTTCTCAATAGCAGCAGCCAAATCCTTCTTCTTTTCAATCACCAACCCTTCTGGAACGGACTCAGTGGCAGCAGACTTTTCCCCCTTGGAATGTCCACCAGTTTGAGACTTGTGGGCATTCCATAACTGTTCAAGCATGTGTCTGTCTGAAGCACCAAATGTTCTTCCTGCCACTGGAGTTGTGATATTCACAGTCTTCCTTAGCTCAGTCACTTCCTTCTTGATAATTTGAATTTCTGAAGACAAGTGCTTTGGCATTTCATTTTCAATCATATGACCACCTGAGGCAACAACCCATCTTGAATGGTTCTAAGAACTGACCCAGAAATTTCCAAAGTAATTTCTTTCAGCATATCACCTCTAAATTTGCGTACAACTTCATCACTGAGGGTGCTTACAACAGAAGTCTGGTCAAGGGTTGGCCTACTTTCCAGATTACTGATCCTGGTGGTCAACTTCTGAACCTCATCTGTCAGACCTGCCAGTGGTTGAACAACTTCAGCTTTCACTGCAGTCTGAACAGAATTCACCAGCTTTGCCTCTAATCCCTGAACTGCCACTTTAATATTTTCAGAATTTTTATTTGTGGCCAGTACCAGTTCATTCATTTTCTCAAACACCAGCTTCTCATTACCAGCAAAGAGGTTCATTTCTGATGCAAGATTATTTGATAAAAGAGATTTAAAATCAGAAACAACCTGAGAAGATGACTGGAGTGATCTCTCCAGGTCCGCCACCTTATTTAAAAGGCCTTGGACCTCGGTGGAAGAAAAAGTGGAGATACCGCCAGGAGGAGTAAGTGCAGATTCCCTTCTGAGCACTAATGAAACTTGTGTTTGGACTGCTTTAGTAGATGTTTCAGTTGTTGTAATAGTCGAGTCCAGCACACGAGAGAGGTTCAGTGGTGCTTCAAGTGGTGGGGGTTGATTTTGTGAAATTTGAAGTGAGGGAGGATTGAAGTAAGGAGTGTCTTGCGGTATTTAAAATGGTGGTGGTGGTGGTGCAATAATGGATTCTGGTGGTGGTGGCATATCTGTAGAGACAAGTGGTGGGGTGACTGAAGCAATAACAGAAGTAACAACATTTTCTACTTCATCACCCAGAAAATTCATATTTACATCAAACATATTACCTTCAGACATTGGGGAATCCACCTCATCCCAATCTAGAGTCGTCCCAACTGTCTGATCATCCACTTCTCTATTTAAATCCAACTGAGCATCTTGCTCACCTGTCACCTGCTCATCTTGTACAACATTTTCTTCCTGCTCAACAATAAGAGACCCATCTTCATTCATGATATCACCAGCAGAAGAATGAGAGACTGGAATTACCAGAGGTGTGGCTCCAGTAATGCTATTTTGTTCAAGAGAGACTACTTGTATGTTCTCTCTTAAGACATCTCCAGACTCCTGTTGGGAGGAATCTGGATGGCTTGATTCGGCTCTATTAGGATTTACCTGAACTCCATCCTTCCTAAGACGTCTGGAAGTTCTTGGTCGAGTGGGGAGTTCTTGAGGAGCCACCTGGGTTACTGGTGGCACTATTTCAGCATTGAGGACTCCAGAGGGTCCTTCACCAATTTGGTTCCCACCTGGAGCCTCTTCTTGCTCATCTGAAGATGATACGTCGAGTGCATCATTTCTAAAATGGTTCAACATATTTACAGGAATTTCAACCTCACCAGCTATTGATTTTAATGAAGTCAACTCCCTCAGAAAGTCACACATAGAAAAATGGTTTGTATCGAAATCATACTGATCACCTAGAGCTCTTTGAAAAACAAGTGACAGAAAAAGAATATATGGAATATGAGGTTTTCTACCTTTCACTTTTAGACGCTCAACAAGGTCATCGAAGAAAATCTGAGCAAAGTCGACCCTGTATCCAAACCATAGGCAGTAAGCAATCTGGAGTTGCATTTGATTTATCTGGTCCAACCCTCCAGAGCTGCCACCCAAACACTCAACAAGATGAGTGAAGAAGTATCTCCATGAGTCTGAAAGCCTGCTCATGTAGATGGTACCTTTTCTTGATAGCTGGCCATGCTCATCCAGTATATCAGTATGTCCCATCAGTCTACACACATCCCTGTAATTTAGACCGGTAGGGAGAGTGATGGCCATCTCATTTTCAGCCAAATAATTCATCTGAAGGATATCTCTAAGAGAGTCAACTGTGAGAGTGAAGGCCCTGGTGCCTTGTTTCACTGTGTAGTTGATGGATTGAGTGTTTTCAACATAGACAACAGTGTACCAAAATTCACATAAGTAATCGTGATACATTTTTCCGGGATTGAGAGTAAGAGCACCGTAGAGTGGACAACTGAGGAAAAAGGCATTCAGTCGTCCAATGAGAGAAGTGGGAGCATGAGAGGTGCTAGTGAGTCTAGCCATCCAATTATTCATATTTATTCTGATCGCCTTTGCCTCTAAAGTAATATGAGGTGCCTTTACTATGTTGGCAACGGGAGCATATTCAGCAGCGAGAAGATTTTTGACAGAAGTTGTTTGTCGAAGGGCCATTTTATTTGGTAGATAGATGAGATGAAATTGAAAATTTAGGGTTTATGAAGATTTTATGAAGTAAATATGAGAGAGATTGATGATTGGAAATTGAATGAAAAATGGAGTAAATGAAGGAATTTGAAGAATTGGGAGTAAATGATTTTCGAAGTAAATGAAAATAAAAGTGAATGTGGGTATTTATATAGGAGAGAGAGTGTGGAACTCAAACGGTTATTTTTGAATTTATCAAATATAATTTTGATCGGATTTTGAAATCCGCATTAAATACATCACATCACACATAAATGTGTGACGGTTTACAGCCCACAAACATTACCACTAGTTCCTTTTGTCTTCCCAAGGTAAAAAGTTCCATCATTAGGTTTGAAAAATTACATGCCACGTAGGATAATAAGATAAATATCTTTTTAAAGAGTTTGCATACGTGGCACGCACAAAGACCAAGTATTAAAATATTATAACTGACATACCATGACTCATTTCAGTGCATCTGGAGGTTGACTGGACACTCCAGTTTCACTGGTGGATTAGGCCAGTGATGCATGCACTGATGGTACACTGGAGGGACACTCCAGTAAAGTACCAACGAAAACCATTTGAAAGAGACTGGTAACCTCAAACATGCACATCAACTAATACAGACAAGTGAGAGGGACACATTTACAAGGGGACAGAAGTTACCTCAAATATGCACTTCAACCTATCTAATTACCAGTGAGAGGGACACATTTACAAGGTACCAGTGATATTTTCCAGAAACACTCGAGTACCTTCACGTGTCACAAAAATTGACCAAGTATTTTACAACGTTATGAAATCTGGTTGACCACCAGTTTTAAGACAAGACTGAACATGGACACTGGAGATTAGTCCAGTTCCAGTTTCCAACTGGAGAGTTCTCCAGTTGCAATTTTTCAAACAAAACAAATTTTAGTCAGAAAAATATTTTGAGTCTTTCCCCCTAGAATGATGATCCAGAAATCAAATAGTGCCAAGATAGTATCACAAAGGCGTTCGATAGCCTGGCTAGCAAAGATTATCTGGACCTCCTCAACTGGAGAACTCAATCTGTGTCACTGACGCGTTCATAACAATGTCTCCAGTTTTAAGGATTTAACATTCCCAGTTCACTGATGAGATGTTTAAAAGTTTTCTCATCAAGAGGTTTTGTAAAAACATCAGCGAGCTGTTTGTCAGTGGGGATGAAATGAATTTCAATGTCTCCTTTGATAACATGATCACGAATGAAATGATACCTGATGTCAATATGCTTTGTCTTTGAGTGCATCACTCGGTTGTGAGATATAGCAATTGCACTGGTGTTGTCACAAAAGATTGGGGTCCTTGTGTACTTCTGACCATAATCTACTAACTGGTTGTTGATCCAGAGAATCTGGGCACAGCAACTGGCCGCAGAAATGTACTCTGCCTCAGTAGTGGACATAGAGACTGACGTCTGCTTCTTGCTGGTCCAACTCACCAGTTTCCCTCCAAGGAAATGACAACCTCCAGTTGTCGATTTTCTATCTATCTTACAACCTGGATGATCTGAATATGAATAACCCATTAGATCTAACCCTGAGCCTTTGGATACCAAAGACCAAGGCTAGGACACCCTTTCAGGTATCTGAAGATGCGCTTAACAGCATGCAAATGTGATTCTTTTGGGTTAGCCTGAAATCTGGCACATAGACATGTTGCAAACATTATATCTGGTCGACTGGCAGTTAAATACATCAGTGAACCAACCATACCACGATATTTGGTGTTCACTGGTTTTCCAGTTGGGTCAGAGTCCAAATTTAAAGGTGCTGTAATAGGTGTGTTTTTAGATGGGATAGAATCATATTTGTATTTTCTCAACAAATCTCTGACATATTTTTCTTGGTTTATAAAAATTCCATTTTCAGTTTGCTTAATCTGAAGACCTAAGAAAAATGTTAATTCACCCATTAAACTCATTTCATACTCAGATGACATGATTTTAGAAAACCTTTTACACATTGCATCATCAGTTGACCCAAATATAATGTCATCAACATAAATTTGTACCAGTAAGATATTACCTTTATCTTTCAAGATATACAAGGTATTATCTATTGCACCTCTTTGAAAGCCATATTTGAGAAGATGTTTGGTTAAAGTGTCATACCAGGCTCTTGGGGCTTGTGTTAAACCATACAAAGCTTTGTTCAGTCTATATACCCAGTGAGGATGCTTCTTATCAATGAAGCCTGGAGTCTATTTAACATACACTTCTTCTTCCAGTGTTCCATTAAGGAACGCACTTTTGACATCCATCTGGAAGACTTTGAACTGCAGATTGGCTGCATAAGCCAAGAATATTCTGATGGCTTCAAGTATTGCAACTGGAGAAAAAGTCTTATCAAAATCAACACCCTCTGCTTGACAATAACCCTTGGCAACTAATCTGGCTTTGTTTCTTACAAAATTTCCATCTTAATCCATCTTATTTCGGTAGACCCATCTTGTACCAATGGGTTCTTTCTTTAACCCTGGTGGACAAGGAACAAGTTCCCATACATTGTTCCTTTCAAACTGGATAAGCTCTTCTTGCATTGCTTCTACCCAGCTTGGGTCTGCCATAGCCTCATCAATCTTCTTCGGTTCAATCAGTGATAAGAAGGTGACTTCAAGCATTGTTCACTTGTGGCTCTTCTAGTCTGAACCCCACTACTTGGATCTCCAACAATCTGTTCAATTGGATGTGCTCTTGTCCATTTAGTGTATTGACTAGGTTGGTGAACAACAATATCAGTGCAAGTCACCTGATGATCCTCTTTAGTTGTAGCTTCTGGAGGAGGATCAGCCCAAACTACTTCAATATCCTCATCAGAGTCAATGAGGTCACGATTGGCATCATGAAATTCTTCAGTTAAAGGCATTTCTTGAAGAACTGGAGAAGTTGGAGTTTGAACTGGTGCTGATATTGGAGTGACACGTACATCTAATCTAATCACCAGTTTCTGTGGTAAATTGAAACTGATGGAGGGATAAAATGGAGTGTCACTGGAGGATTTCTTCATCTGTACTGGTTCCAGTTCGGAGTGACTGGAAACATCCTCTGGTGAAACAACTGACTGATGAACTTTGTCAGTTTCACCAAAACTCAATGGAATGACTGGAGAAATATCAAGGCTTGGTCTTTTATTAATTGCATCATTTGATTCGTCAAATGTGACATGAATTGTCTCATGAACCTTTTGGGGTCTATAATTAAACTCTAAAAGCCTTTCGAATATCTGAATAGCCTAGAAATACACCTTCATCAGCTTTTGCATCAAACTTTCCAAGCTGACTGGAATCATTCAAAATATAAACTGGACAACCAAATACATGGAAATATCCAATATTTGGTTTACGATTCCTAAGGATTTCATAGGCAGTCTTCTTGTGTCTCTTGATGTAGACAGACCGGTTTTGGGTGTGACAAGCTGTTGCCACTGCTTCAGCCCAAAAACTGGTAGGAAAACCAGATTCAGATAGCATACTCCTGGCAGCTTCTATCAGTGTGCGATTCTTTCTTTCCACAACTCCATTTTGCTCTGGAGAGTGTGCTGATGAGAAGTTCTGGGAGATGCCAGTGTCATTGCAGAAGGATTCAAGAGTCTTGTTCTGAAATTCTGTTCCATTATCACTTCTCAACTGACAAACTTTTCTAGTGTACTTGAGCTCAATTCTTTTGATGAGAGAGATGATTTCAGCAGCTGCATCACTTTTGGATATGAGGAATACCACCCAACAATATCTGGTGAATTCATCAACCACAACTAGAGTATACTTCTTTCCAGCTCTAGTTTGAACATTCACTGGACCAAAGAGATCCATATGAAGCATGTGAAGAGGTTCAGTGATGCTAAAGTTTTGCCTTGTCTTGAAACTAGCCCTTTTCTGCTTGCCCATCTCACACCCTGGACATGGCTTTTCTTTATTAAAAGAAATCTGAGGTATCTCATCCACCAGTTGTTTGTGAGACAACTTGTTGATATTTTTGAAATTGAGATGGGATAACCTTTTGTGCCATTGCCAGTTGGTGTCCTCATCAGCCTTGGTATAGAAGCATTGCTCTTTAGGAGCTGGTTCCATATCCATGATGTACACATTTCCCTTTCTAGGTGCAATCATCACCACTTTCCAATCCTTGTTAAATATGGTGCCTTGAGCAATATCGAACAATACCTTATATCCATCATCACAAAGTTGACTGACACTGATCAGGTTGTATTTCAAACCATTCACAAATGCAACTCTGGTGAATTGGACTTGTCCATTATTGATTACACCATATCCTTCAGTCTTCCCAGTTTCATCATTACCAAACGTCACTGCCGGTCCATCTTGGACAGTGAACTCTTCCAGCAGGGGCACACATCCGATCATAGTCCAGCCAGCTACGTTGTCCAGATACCAGGTATTCTTCTTTCGATCGCCCTGCACACCCACAAAAATCATTAGTTATTTTTTTGAACCCATCTTTTCTTGATGGATTCACTGGACTTCTCCCAGGAAGTCTCAGTTGATTGTTGTGGTGTTGAACTGGAGTCTGGAGCTGGAGCCTTTTTATCAGCTTCAGGTCCAGGAGTAAAAACGATTGGTTTGAGAGGTTTTTCCCCTTTTTCTTTTCAGATTTTGTTCCAGATGGAACATTTTGTTTTTGTTTAGAAGGGGTTTTGACATTTTGTTTTTCAACTGGAGAAGACGAAGCTCCTTCCAGATTTTTTATTCTGGCAGTGCAACTCTGAACCTGCCTAGACAAAAGTTGGAGTTGACTTTCCAGTTTTGACAAAACATCATTTTCAGTAGGCAGCTGAACCTTGGACTTAGGTTCAGCAGGGATTTTGGTCTTTTGAGTCTTGGGCTCTTTAGACTATTGAGGCAAAGGTTTATCACCAACAACCTTTTTAACTGGAGCATTAGCCTGATTGGCTCCAGTTTTGACCTCAGAGGGGTGGTCTCAACAGATTCAGTTTTAACTGTCTCAGGTTCATCATATGGGGTTCTTTTCTTAGACTTTTGAGGCAAAGGTTTATCACCAGCAACCTTTTTAACTGGAGCATTAGCCTGATTGGCTCCAGTTTTGACCTCAGAGGGGGTGGTCTCAACAGATTCAGTTTTAACTGTCTCAGGTTCATCATATGGCATTTCTTTAGACTTTTGAGGCAAAGGTTTATCACCAGCAACCTTTTTAACTGGAGCATTAGCCTGATTGGCTCCAGTTTTGACCTCAGAGGGGGTGGTCTCAACAGATTCAGTTTTAACTGTCTCAGGTTCATCATATGGAGTTTCTTTTAGATTTTGAGGTAAAGGTTTATCACCAACAACCTTTTTAACTGGAGCATTAGCCTGATTGGCTCCAGTTTTGACCTCAGAGAGGGTGGTCTCAACAGATTCAGTTTTAGCTGTCTCAGGTTCATCATATGGCATTTCTTTTCAGACTTTTGAGGCAAAGGTTTATCACCAACAACCTTTTTAACTGGAGCATTAGCCTGATTGGCTCCAGTTTTGACCTCAGAGAGGGTGGTCTCAACAGATTCAGTTTTAGCTGTCTCAGGTTCATCATATGGCATTTCTTTTCTGAGACTTTGAGGCAAAGGTTTATCACCAACAACCTTTTTAACTGGAGCATTAGCCTGATTGGCTCCAGTTTTGACCTCAGAGAGGGTGGTCTCAACAGATTCAGTTTTAGCTGTCTCAGGTTCATCATATGGCATTTCTTTTCTGAGACTTTGAGGCAAACTGTGGATATCTGGCATGATGACTGCCATATAAACATCACCTCTGTTATATGCCTTTTGTTATTGGGCATGTGTTCTAGTGATAGCCTCATAATTTAATCCAGATGATTTCATCCAGGATTTGATCAGTTTTTGTTCTTTATCCAAAGCAGTTTTCAACTCTTGTTTTTCCAGTTCAAGAGCCTCAATTTTTAAAACTGACTCTTTGAGAGCCAACTGGACACTTTGCAAGTTTGAAAGTTGGGGTTTTAAATTGTTTAATTCAGTTAGAACTGTATCAAGATATCTTTCACTGTCAGTTCTAACAGTTTCCACAAAAATCAAATCACTGTTAAGTTATTCAGCAAGGTCCAGCTTTAGTTCAGGGTCCAGTTGATTATCATAATCACATACCTTTTTCAATATGATGTCAACCCATCTTCCAGAAACAACATCATCCTTCACCACATGCTGCTGATCTTACAAGGCCATGAAACACATGTCCCTAATCTCTTCATCATCATTAGATGAGTCATCAGAGAATTCCCACTTCTCTCCAGTTTTAGCCATCATGCACTTGTTCTTTTCTTTCTCTCTTTCAAGTGACAGGAGGGCAATCTGGGCCTTAAGCTTTTTGTATTTTGCTTTGTAGCTATCATCAGGCCTATTAAAATTTGGGACAGGGGGACCAGTTTGATTGTTCAACTGACTAGATCTGCATTCCTTCATGAAATGACCTTTCTTACCATACTTATAGCATGTAAGATTGGTCTTATCCAGAGAGTTGGAGCTGGAAGCATTGTTGGGGCCATTAAATCTATTAGATTTATGCTTAAACCTGTTAAAGGTTTTAGCAATCATGGCAACCAGATCATCATCGTCAGTTTCATGACAATCATCACTAATTTCAGTGGTCAGGCCAGCGTTCAATAAGCCATTTAACATCTCCTTCATTGAGTGTGGCTGGACACTCTCTGCAGACATTAAAGCAGCACAAGGTTTCTCAGTTATACTAGCAACCTTGGAACTCTGATCATGGTTTAAGGCATCCTGCTCAGCCACCAGTCTCTGTGCATTATTAACAGAGATGCAAGAGTGTGGTTGTGCAGAGTCTTACCTTTTCTTAGGACAAGAACCATGTTTGCCCATTTGGAAGGAAGAATATCACAAAACTTTTCAAGAAGAATATCCTTATCCTTCTCTACACCCAAGCCTCTTAATTGATTAATCACACTGGTGAATCTGGTATAAGTACCAGTCAGGCTTTCATTGGGTAAAGCAAAGAAGGATTCATACTTCTTGTTCAAGGCAACTTTTCTGGTGACAATGGTGTCATCACCTCCTTCAAACTGAAGGACCAACTCATCCCACATTGCCTTTGCACTGGGGAACAACACAAGTGTTGGAATAAGGTCTTCAGGAACAGCCCCAAGGATCATGTTCTTGAGTCTGGTGTCCAGATCAACAAGTCTACGATCCTCATCAGACCAATGGTCTTCTGGCTTTTCTCTAGTACCCCTTCTAGATCCAGTTGGATCAAGAAAAGGACTAACCCCATGAGACATGGGTATATGTGGCCCATCCTTTAGGATTTTCAACATATACCTCTCTATCCCACCAAAATGCAAAAGCATTCTAGCCTTCCATGTACCAAAGGCCTCACTGTTTCCATCGAATTTGGGAACAGGAGTGTTAGAATAATGTACATGGACATGGCTAGGGGCATTAGGAGGAGGGGGAGGAGGGTTGTTATTAGCATTTTGTTTAGGTTGAGCATTATTAACATTTTCATCTGGACCAGAACCATTCTCACTTTCAGTAGTAGTCATCTAAGCAGGTCTAGGCAAGTATATTAGCCTTCTGCTCTGATACCACTTGTAAGTCCCAACTCAATAGATGGTACCACTGAAGACACCTCTATGTCGATAGTGAGATTACTTTGCAATATACACACTGATCTGGAGACGACCAGTTGCAGTGTGTGTATACCAGGTTATTGGTTAGATTACTTATTAAGGTGACAATAACTAATAAGTAAAGACAATGCAATAAATAAAGTACTTGTAAAGTAAATCTGGTGAGACGATATGTAATTTTTCAAGTGTAATTTATTTATTAACTTTAAATAAATTACAAGGTTGTTGCGGAACCAAGATAATACAATAATGTAAATATCCTAACAACCTATGAAATACAATCGATCTACACTTGAAAATTCTCTTCAACAATCGAAACACTTAAAGTTGTGAAATATTCCTTTTTGCGATTGAGAGAATATTGCACAAGTCACCAAGAATATGCAATTGTCTGAATATGCAAAGTTGTTTCTTGGTTGTGCAAAGACCTCTATTTATAGACAAAGTTGTTATTGGGATTCCAACTTTCTCGTACAAATATGGTTGAGAGCATTTAAGGAAGCAATTTGACTTCCTTTGAAATGCTTGATAAAGTATGACATAAAGTCACTTTATCCAACCTGCTTTATGTACTTTTGTACTTTATACATAGATAAATGCTATTATACGGATAAAGGTACATAAAGCAAAAAGGTCCTCCTCGTAATCAGTGTAAAGCGTTGTAAAGGCTTTAAACTGACAATCTCCAGTTTCGATCTAATTAGAATGCCAACTGGGCTTCGCTGCCATTGTCATTCTCTATCTTCCACTTGCTGTCTTCGACTTCAATTGGAATGCTTCAGGTCTTGGTCAGATCTCAACTGGAGGAAGTCTTCAGTTGCACTAACTGTACACTTTCAACTTGACTTTGTATATTTCTGGACAAATCAACTGGTCTCCAGATGCAACTGGAGACTCGCCAGTTTATCAGTAAACTGGTCCTAACAGATTTAACGTTATCTAAGAAATCCATCAAACTTCCTTTTTTAATATTATTACATAAAACCAAATTTTATTTTCTTCACCTAAGCGGGTTCTCATAAAAATAACGTGGACTTACCTTATGCCACAAAAAAATGAGCCTGTCCTAGTCTTTTAGATCCTAAAACCGATTTTATGCTCTGATACCATTAGGCGGGGGTATGGCGGATTTTTTGGGTTTCCGTTAAACCACTAAAACATATAAGTTTTTAACTAAAACATAGAAATTTTAAAGTATCTAAAAAATTTAAAATATTATAAAAATCTAAAATATTTATAAATATTTAATATTTTTATTTACATATCCTAGTAATAAGGTTATAGATAAATTTATATGAATAATTAATTTAAAATAAACATAAATATTAAACCATATATATTGTTTAATACATATATACATAGTTTAAGAAAACTTACAATGGAGAAATACACAGCGGATGATTAAGACGAAGGATGATTATTATTAATAAAAAGACTCTTTTTTTTATGTTTTTGGTAGGATATATTATGAAGTGCTAAAAGGGATTTAAGGAGTTAAGGGATTTAGACTAAGAGAATCAGATAGAAAATTAGGCTGCCATATGAAAGACTTGATAATATTATTGATATGAAATTTTTCGTGTGTCTTTCAATGTTTACATAGAATGCCTTGTATAGATATTACAAATCTTATTCTATATTATGGATGTCCCTATCTAATAATTACAACAGACGAAAATTTCAACAAGGGAATCTACACGTTCTAATACAATCAAAAAACTTTAATAAAGTAAATAGTATCATGTCGGCCATTGGAATCTTGAATTATTGTTGTTGAACGTCTTGGCTTGCATCATTTCTAAAATTAGAAATCTCTGTGAGTACTATCAATTGATACTGGCGAAACTGGAGTGGGATTGTTGTTGTCTTCAGATCCATCTTCATTTGTAATATCCCATTGCTCTAATTGATCACTTTCTCCTATGAAGGGGAGAAACATAGTCCAGTTATGGTGTGCCCAGATTTGGGTGTAATGGCCTTCTGCTAATAATTTGTATTGTCTTCTTGGAAAAAACATTGGTATCTTTGGTGTTTGTTGGGCTTCAGCAATCCATTGAGCTCTAATATTTTTTCTTGCATACTTTAATTGGTGCTTCTGTTCTTTTGATAGGTTTTCCGGGCAAAAGTCATCATCTAGCCACCAGTTGATATCCATATCACTAGCTGTTTCTATACAGGCTACCTCTTTTATTTGTTTTTTAATTGATTCTATTTCACTAATGAAGATTCTCTTTCGTGATGGTCTATAGGTATGGTTGTCCATTTCTGGAAATGAAGAGAAAATTTTGCATCCTATAGGGTTTATGGAGTAAGCTGCAATATTTCCGGCTACCAAAACTAATTTTTCTCCTAATTTGTTGAGTATATTCTCTACTTTATTATTGTAACCAAATTCCAAGTAATCAATCATACCATTATGGTAATAATTAATTATCTGGTCTTCTGGCATATCTGTCTTTTCTAAATTTATTTGTAACAGGAAGTGTGCTTTTCCCAAGCTACTTCTTCGTTGCACTACTGCTACTCCTTTGAATTTTTGTTTCTCTAATGCCATATTTATAATTTGTAACTGCAGATCATAGAGTACCAATGGAAATTCTCTGCGGACTTTATCTTCAATGATTTGTTCTATTTCTGGAAATTCTTCTACCAATGGTTCCATAGTGTGTCTCCATGGAATATCCAGAATCCTTGCCTTGAAGCTATTGAAATCTCTATATATTTTTGTATTTGTTTCTTTTTCTTTTTCTTCTAATTTCTTTTGTAATGTACTAATTTTTTCTAACATGATTTTCTCTTTTTCTTGTAAAATTCTATTTTCTAATTGTACAATGATATTCTCTGTATTTTTTCCTTGTTCTAATAGCTGTTTTTGAAGACTAACAATCATTTCTTCTTGAGCTTTTATAACTTGCTCAGGACTAATTTGTGCTACATCAGAAAAAGTTTTTGTTTCCTCTGGTTCTATATAATAGTCATTTAATCCAAAGGCTTCTCTACATGCTTCTATTGCTTCTGAAAAACTATAATACCCTTTAAAAATAGGTTGCATACATTGTATATGTTTTGCAACTGTTTCCCATTTATTAAAGACTCCTAGCTTTGTTCCTTTAAATATAACATAATGAGTAAATTTTTTCTGTCTCTGTTCAGGAACTGCTAAGCTTTGTTCTTTAAAATAAATACTCATAGCATTTAAAATTTGAACTTTGTGTGATGTCACTTGCCCTACTGTTTGTAAATGCCAAAATTATCTAATAAACATTGTTGTTTCTCTGTTAAATTTATTCCCATAAGGGGTCTAAATTTTCTATGTGGCTCTAAGCATTTTGGAAGTGCATAGGTTCCAAAAAATATAACATTCTCTGTAGGTGTTGTTGGAGATTGTGTGGTTTGAGGAGTATAAGAAGGTGTTATTGATCTAGCATGTGGTCTAGGGTTTCTATATTGATGAGGTGATAATCTAGGTTGTAGATTAATTTGGGGATTGTTGTAACTATAAACTATAGGGTTTTGTGATTGTAATATACTAATGTTATCTAGTCCTTGTATCTGTTGTTGACTAATAAACTTCTCTGTTTGTTGACTACTACATGCATTCATGCTTGATTGCATAACTTTCTCTGTTCTATCACTCTCTGTGGAAATACTCATTGATGATGAGCTTCTCTTTGGATATATGATCTTTCTTTTACCTTTGTCCTTTTGATCCATCTGCATCAAACAGTTTATTAATGTTTCTAGATAACATATCTGCTAATCCATTATTTATCCCTTTAATATGTTCAAAATCTAAACTTGTCCAATTTGTTCCTGCTTTATTAAAATTTCCACTTGTATATGAGTAAATTTTTTCTGTCTCTGTTCAGGAACTGCTAAGCTTTGTTCTTTAAAATAAATACTCATAGCATTTAAAATTTGAACTTTGTGTGATGTCACTTGCCCTACTGTTTGTAAATGCCAAAATTATCTAATAAACATTGTTGTTTCTCTGTTAAATTTATTCCCATAAGGGGTCTAAATTTTCTATGTGGCTCTAAGCATTTTGGAAGTGCATAGGTTCCAAAAAATATAACATTCTCTGTAGGTGTTGTTGGAGATTGTGTGGTTTGAGGAGTATAAGAAGGTGTTATTGATCTAGCATGTGGTCTAGGGTTTCTATATTGATGAGGTGATAATCTAGGTTGTAGATTAATTTGGGGATTGTTGTAACTATAAACTATAGGGTTTTGTGATTGTAATATACTAATGTTATCTAGTCCTTGTATCTGTTGTTGACTAATAAACTTCTCTGTTTGTTGACTACTACATGCATTCATGCTTGATTGCATAACTTTCTCTGTTCTATCACTCTCTGTGGAAATACTCATTGATGATGAGCTTCTCTTTGGATATATGATCTTTCTTTTACCTTTGTCCTTTTGATCCATCTGCATCAAACAGTTTATTAATGTTTCTAGATAACATATCTGCTAATCCATTATTTATCCCTTTAATATGTTCAAAATTTATATTATAACCACAACCCTGTATTATATTTTGTAAATTTACCCATCTTGTCCTATTTATTTTCTTGCTTTGATCATTTCTAATAAATTTTACTATTGCCAATTTACTAATCCTAAATATGCTAATTTGTTTGAGATTTTCATATTTAGGTGTTTCTTTTGTGAAATTAACAAATCTAAGACTTTGTGTTCCATCTAATCCTTCATATATGACGCTTTGTTTAGGGACTAAAACTTCATTTTCTTGTTCTTTTAATTCATCTAATTGCCATTCTAATCCTGCTAATTCCTCAGGGTCTATTTTTATTGGGTTTATCATCTGTATTGATTTTGAGGCTATAGCATTTACTATTCCTTCTATATTTACTCTATATTTCATACCTGATCTATTACTTGCTCTACCTAATACTCTTATGCTGATTACAAGATTATTTCCATCATAATTTTCATATCCTTTTGTCTGTAATGCTATTTTTATATTTTGTAAATCTTTTATATCCTTTAAAATATCCGGTGCACAATAAAATAAAGCTGTGTTTTGACTAAGGTCTACTTCCATACCTGAAATTATTGCCTTTTTTAATTCTGTTTTCCAACTTTTATCTAGTAATAATGCTAGTAATTTTGTTCCTAAATTTTTTCTACCTAAAGCTTTAACTCCTATAACTACTAGTCCTATATGTGAAAAATGTTTTCTGCTTTTTCTATTGGCTTATATTTGTTTCTTCTGTATTTTCTATTGGCTTATATTTGTTTCTTCTGTATTTTCTATTGGCTTATATTTGTAATTTCTTCTGTATTTTCTATTGGCTTATATTTGTAATTTCTTCTGTATTTTCTATTGGCTTATATTTGTTTCTTCTGTATTTTCTATTGGCTTATATTTGTAATTTCTTCTGTATTTTCTATTGGCTTATATTTGTAATTTCTTCTGTATTTTCTATTGGCTTATATTTGTTTCTTCTGTATTTTCTATTGGCTTATATTTGTTTCTTCTGTATTTTCTATTGGCTTATATTTGTTTCTTCTGTATTTTCTATTGGCTTATATTTGTTTCTTCTGTATTTTCTATTGGCTTATATTTGTAATTTCTTCTGTATTTTCTATTGGCTTATATTTGTAATTTCTTCTGTATTTTCTATTGGCTTATATTTGTTTCTTCTGTATTTTCTATTGGCTTATATTTGTAATTTCTTCTGTATTTTCTATTGGCTTATATTTGTAATTTCTTCTGTATTTTCTATTGGCTTATATTTGTTTCTTCTGTATTTTCTATTGGCTTATATTTGTAATTTCTTCTGTATTTTCTATTGGCTTATATTTGTTCTTCTGTATTTTCTATTGGCTTATATTTGTAATTTCTTCTGTATTTTCTATTGGCTTATATTTGTAATTTCTTCTGTATTTTCTATTGGCTTATATTTGTTAGCGTCTTCTAAGGCTTTTTTATATTGGCTTATATTTGTTAGCGTATTTTCTATTGGCTTATATTTGTAATTTCTTCTGTATCCTTCAACTATCTTTTTAACTGTTTCTAATAATTTTGTTTGATTTGCAACTTGTTTTTCTATTTTATTTATTGTAACTGTTGTTTATTAAATAACTTAACTGTTGTATTTCTTGTTTATTAGGAATATTTTTTCTAATATCTTTTAACTCTTTTATAATCAGATTATTCTGTTCTTTAATATATGTTAAATTTTCTATTATTTTATTTGAAATTTCTGTCCTTTTATATATATATTTAGATAATCTTTCTAATATATTATGTGTATTGGTAGATTCTTTTTCTAAATTAAATCCTAAGTTTATTATTAAATCTGTTAATCCGTTTAAATGGATATTTTCTGTATGTAAACTATGCTTATATTTATTATTAAATCTACAACTAACTTTGTAATTGTCTAAAGATATAGTATTGTTATTAAACTTTTCGTTGTATTCTAGATTTAAGAATTCTAGTTTTTTGAAAGTTGAAATTGATGTCTTTGAATCAATGATTATTAAACTCCTATCTCTTAGTCTTTTTCCCTTATTTCTTAGTCCCTTTTCATAGAATAGTCATATATCCCTTTTTTATAAAATAAAATATGAATAACAAAACAAAATGGAAAAAGATGCAAACAAATGATAAGTAACAAACTATAGATAAATATGATTTAACGTTATCTAAGAAATCCATCAAACTTCCTTTTTTAATATTATTACATAAAACCAAATTTTATTTTCTTCACCTAAGCGGGTTCTCATAAAAATAACGTGGACTTACCTTATGCCACAAAAAAATGAGCCTGTCCTAGTCTTTTAGATCCTAAAACCGATTTTATGCTCTGATACCATTAGGCGGGGGTATGGCGGATTTTTTGGGTTTCCGTTAAACCACTAAAACATATAAGTTTTTAACTAAAACATAGAAATTTTAATGTATCTAAAAAATTAAAAAAATTTATAAAATATATATATATATATATATAATAAATATATATATAGAGAGAGAGAGAGAGAGAGAGAGAGAGGAGAGGGAGAGAGAGAGAGAGTTGAGATATTAAGAGAACTAATTATTTGTCGAGAACTACGAGAACTATTCATGTTCATTGGATTAACAAGATCAATGGTTAAGATAATTTGATGGCATTTATGTAATTAATGTGAATAAAAACTAATTTCTAAATAAATAAAAATTGAGAAAGGGCATTATAGGAATATGAATATAAAGAAACAGGTATGCACGAGAATAGTGTATCTTCATTTTTTTTTGAAAATTGTCAACCTTTTAATCAATTAAATATTTGAGTAATTGACTAGAAGTATTATTTTGGCCATTATATATAACCAAATTTTGGCTGACAAAGTTTTGTGCAGATAATTGTTAGCACTTGTTTTATTCATGTATTAAAATACAGAATTATGTACACATGTAAACTCTATATATGGTTAGTAACCCTATTTATATGTGTACATAATTTTTGACCCTAATCACATGTGTATATACACAAGTGTATATAAAATTATTTCGAGTCGTACACATGTGATTGACCCTATGCACATGTGTGCAGATATATATTTTAACAGATTTCACAAGTGTATATAAAATTATTTTGAGTCGTACACATGTGAATTGACCCTATCACATGTGTAATATATATTTTAACAGATTTCACAAGTGTATATAAAATTATTTTGAGTCGTACACATGTGAATTGACCCTATGCACATGTGTGATAATATTTTACAGATTCACAAGTGTATATAAATACAACACATATAGGAAGTACGTTTAAATGTGAATAACCATATTCTCTAGTGTTAGATATTTTTTCTTTTAACAAAATTCACAAATGTATTTAAAAATATTAAACTGTTCTAAAATAATAATAAAAAATGTTAACCTAATTATCAAGAAAAAGTGTCAGAACTTATAATAATAAAATTAATTATTAGATTTAATATGTTAATTTTAAAAGTAAATCATGTTGCTATATGGTCGACTCCATGAAATTAAGAAGGGATAACTTTTTGTACATGCATTTTGGTCTTCGATTTAGGAGTGATTCAAGGAGGTTTTTATGTTTCATATATACTTTTCAAAAAAAAATTTAATTGTATATATAAAATTACCTTATTAACCTTATACCTATTTATTAAATATTAGTTCTCACAGTTCTCGACAAAATTATGGTTCTCATTTTAACTTTTGACTATATATATGCATATATATATATATATATATATATATATATATATGGGAAAGATAATTATAGTACAAGCAATCCAAAAAGTACAAAAAGTACAAGGGGATATCTTCTTCCTCCTTCTTCCTTCTTCTCCGGCGAGACTGCGCCGCCAGCCACCACCTCCTTCTTCTCCGGCGAGACAACCACCGCCACCACCATCATCTCCGACCACCCCAACCACGGCGTCGGCGCCGAAAGCAAGGGCTTCGCCTATACCGTATCAAACCGCCACCATCTCTTGGATCCCCGCCCATCAAATCCATACGATTCCCATATGCGTCCCGTGACAACCAGTTTAGAACGGATGAGGGCAACGCCCGTACCGTATCCACCCGAAAACGAACCTGATTCTCGCCGGAAAAGTCGCCGGAGATGTCGCCGGAGGTGGTGGCGGTGGTTGTCTCCCCGGAGAAGAAGGAAGAAGGAGGTGTGGCGGTCGCCGGAGAAGAAGGTGGTGGTTGGTGGCGGCAGTCTCGCCGGAGAAGAAGAAAATAGGAAGAAGATCAACGGTGCCTTGTACTTTTGTAGTTTTTGGATTGCTTGTACTCTAAATAACTCACCCCTATATATATTGTTTGATCCAAGAATCGCATGGACCTTCGATCGGGAACAAAGAGGGTTTTCTTTGATTTATTGGCGATTTCTTACCGGTGTAAAGCTTTGAGAAGCTTAACGTCATTGTATCGGAGGTGTTTGTGTTGGCGGTGGGACTACTCCATGATAGAAAAGCTGGCCACCTTAGGTATTTGAGAGATGAAGGTTATTTGTGTGTAGAGAACATGCCTCCATCTTATGAGGAGGACCTCTATTTATAAGATGGGTAATCTTGGAGGAAAATCTAGGTTTAGGGTTTTCCTAGTTATTAGGAAGGGATTTGGGCAGATCCATTTTCTTTAGGAGGAAGGTATAAGAGATTTCCTCCATATTTGGCGGAGCTCCGTTCTGACGGGCGAGCTCCGTAATTCTGACTGAGGTGGTTCCATCTGACGGAGTTGAGCTCCGTATTTCAGACGGAGGTGAGCTCCGTTCTGGCGGAGGTGAGCTCTGTATTTCTGGCGAAAAACATCCTTAAGCAGCCTTCGTAATAGTAGATTCACATACGGAGGTAGGGCTCCGTATAAGGTATATCATCAAGCCCCCCAGTCTAATAGGAGAGACTGGCTATAGGCTGTCGTATTAGACTCCAAAAAATATCTTCTAGCTGCAGATCCGAATAAATTCTCTAATCTCCTCGATTTAATGTCTTTCGTCTGGCGTTGACGGTTATCATATTAACCGTTTCATCTTTTTACGCACTGCTTTATCCTTTGTCCATTAAAACATTGATTATCCGACTTTTTCCTCTCTAATTATTAGGAGAAATTACCTCAATGTCATGGCTGGACTGTTGAAAACTTCTATCGGCATGATGATCTGTAGATGAGACTGTGTTGGTGGCCAATGATGTAGTATATAGCTTTTGCTCCGCTGCTGTTGACATATTGTTGGATATTTGTGAAGATCTTTGGCTTGTGTGATGCTAAGGCAGGGTTGATCCGAGCTCTTGTTTCTGAAGGTAATTGTTCTTTATGTTGTCTTGATAATGTCTTATGACAGTCGCCTTATGATGTGGTTGTCTCATGGCAGTTGTCTTATGACTCTCGTTCGTAATAATGTCTTATGACAGTCGCCTTATGACGTGGTTGTCTCATGGCAGTCGTCTTATGACGTGATTGTCTTATGGAAGTCGCCTTATGACGTGATTGTCTCATGGCAGTTGCCTTATGACGTTTTCTTTATGTGTTCTTTGGGCGTCCCCTTGAACATTTAAAAGTTATTTGTAGGTACTTATTAAAAATATTTGCGAAGGGTAGCGACCCAACTTCGCTTATGTTAGCAAAGCTCGGTAAGCATCTGGCACTGAGTTATCTGCTTGGTGCCCATGTAGGGTCTTATAGTTGTGACGGAGATTTGTACCTTTCAAGCAGCTTTGTGGTCAGAAGGTTTTGACTCCGTCGTCTTTTGATGTGATCGTTGGTTGCGGTTATTGTGGCTATCCGCTGATTGAATGCTCCTCCTTCGGCGTGCTTTGTAAATGTTGCGCCTATTGCTTGATATAGTCTTCTGGGAGCTTCGGAGATCATAATATAGTCTTCGTTATGCGTAGAGCTACGCCAGAATATCGGAGAGTAAGTGTGATATGGTCGTCCGCCTTTTGTGTTACGGCCATCTTTGTAAAGTATTGCCTTCGGTCTGTGCCATTGAAGATGACATCTTTCTTGCAGATATATTATGTTTCGGCCGGACGTAGGAGATCAAGATAAATACTGTGGTCTTCTGGGTGTTGTAGTGTGCTTGCGAAGGATCGTATGTGCGTCATCGAATATCCATTCTTTTTATTATGTCGATAGTATCTTCCATTTGCTTCATAGTAGAAAATCACTTTCTCTCCTTTTTCCGTTATCTCTGGCAAACTTGGGTAGGTTGAATATATCAATTTCTCCAACGACCTTTTATTTGATCATCGTGATATATTATCTAGCGATGCCATCGGGGGTGAATTCCCTAACGATGGACTCTAGGGCTTGAGGATCCCAATGCGAGTTTTAATAATTCCATTCGCGTGTTTGTGGCTACGAAGGGCTCGGTTAAAAATATCCCGGTGGTGTATGACCTTGTGGGATGTATTTGTGACGTTCTTTCTGAACAAACACCAATAAATTTGCTTGAATATATATCTTCAGACGGAGGCTTGTACCTTGCGAGCATCGTTGTTGTAGAAGGTTTTTTTTTTCTTTTATAATTTCTGGCTTGTAATGGCTTCTCATTTCAGTAGGGTCATTGTGTGTCCGTTGATGGAATGCTTCCTTTTTGGCGTGCTGATTGCTTGATTTTCTTTGGGGCATCGAGAATCTAACCTTCATAATATGTGGGAGTATAGCATGAGACCGGCCGGATAGCAATCCATGATGTCGTTGTCCGTCCCTTTTTTTTTTTTTTTAGTCCGCTCCAAAATCTTGTGCACATCTTCAGCATCAAATTTATTCTACTGCTTGTTTTTTTTTTTTTTTGAATCAAGAACTTTGAACCCTCCTATGGTTTGAGGCGGTCCGATTGGGTCTTGATGGTAGTCTGATGTTGCCCGACGGCGATTGTGTGGCGTCTGAGCATATATAGAGCAAGAAATCCGTCTTTCGTCGTCTTTCTCGCTTTTTTCAAATTTTTTCCATTTGAGTCGTCTTTCTTGGTGATTGTCGAATCTCCATTTGCTATCTTCCATTCGTCCCTGGATGCTCCAAGTGCATCGTTTCTCCTTTTTTATTTGTAGGATTGGATGAATTAAAATCCTACTTTTAGGAGATTGAACATCCACGTGCTCATTTATTAGTGAAAGTTTACTCACTCTTTTCATGCATACCATGATATTAATGCATGCCACTTAATTTCAACTTCTATGGGAGGTGATTATAGTATAATTTTCATGCACGTCCAGTATGGATGTGTCTATGATCTTTTTGGAGATATCTTCATATTCAGTTGCACCATCATGCACGTCATCTTTAATTGTTGGTCGTATAAAGATCACAATCTTGAAACGAATCATCCATGGTGTCGTATGAGTGACGCCAATCGCCTTGTAGTTGAACCAAAAGTGCATGTAAATGGACTAGCGATCGAGCTTAGTTAGCGTTGACATAGGTGAAACACTACCGAAGTTCGTTTGAAAGGTTCATATAGCAATGTCTTCTCGAGCAAATCTGTAGAGTGAATCCTCGTGCTCCTAATCATATGAGACTTCTTATTTACGTGACGGTGGTCCACCGTAGTTGATGATAAGGTAGAATAAATTATTGGTTAACGACACGAGTGGGTAGTATATGGCCGCAGTTGTCGGTGGCACCTTGGCGATAGTAGCAATTCTTGGCTCGGCCAAATTTCTTCAAATCTTCTCTTCTTTGATATGCAATTTTTTCAGCAAGTCTCTGTTGCAATGGCTCTTCATCCTAATGGTTATTTTTTCATCCTTTCGTGATCGACAATGAGGCTAAAGTCATCGTGCTTTTGGCCATGTCGATCTTCGTGTGTCTTTATCAGCTTCTAATGGAGCGATTATGATCGAGTATAGCGGTCTTCTCTTTGCTTCTAAGCTGCACATACTTGCTCGTTTCCAGTAGGTTGCCTTCCATAATTCGATGCATTTTTGGGACTTCTATTGTAATCAATTTTCTTTGAAATCGCATGCACGTGATCACAAATTTTATATGATTATTGAATTACCACTTCCATGCACTTTTTGACAAGTATTGAGGCTTGAATTAATTTATTGCTTTCTAGCTATAATTTTTGATCAAGCAGCTCTCCAATATTAACTTTGTGCGTTCCAACCAACGGTTTCAAAAAGTGTTCTTCTTTTCCACCGGGTGTCTCATTTTAGGAATTGTTCATATGGCCAGAGAGTGCGTTAGAGCTGTTGGTAAGTTTTTCTTGTTGATTTCGTCATTCCAATAGTGTTTAAGGAATTTCGGTGGATCCAAACTACCAAAAAGACTCTCATTTGCTTCGTTTTTTACCTCGACATGACTTTGTCGGTGGCCTGAAGTGGCAATCGGACGGGAGCGTTGTGTGTTCCCACGACTTTAGGACTTCCTTCAATGGATTCATAGATGTGAATCACCATATCTTCGGTCTTCTTTAACAGCTATCGACTTCTGCAATTGCTATAGATTTTGGTTGTATCGTGGTTCGTAGCTAGTGAGGCAATACGCAAGAAAGTCTTCTGTTTTTGACGATCGTTTTTCATGGGTCATCAGGCTCTATGGCCCTTACCATAGTCTTAGTCGCATCACTAGGGGCCCATCATATGTGGCTGGAGCCGTGGTGGTGGTTGTACGACACTAATGGCTGTACATGGCGTCGATTGGCGATGTCATGGTAGTTTGTGGTGCTTTTTGCTTTCGTCTTTTTTCGAGTAATCCGAGGCCTGTATCGTCTAACTCCTGGGATTTCTTTGTATTGTTTTGAACTCCTTTGAACATGAATTCAGCCTCCATAACGATACAGGTGGTGATGGTTGGACCATAGCTTGAGGCGGCATAGTCGAAAACATCGTTTTCGGGTCCTTTAAGCTTCGTTTTTGTCCGAGGCCAGGATCCAAAGTTATTATGCCCTCTGTAGTAGTCCTATTGGGTTATTCTCCGTGGTTGGAGGTCAGGTCTAGTACCGTGTGGCCTGGTGCCTGCACAACAACGGTTCAGCATCTTGTGGACCTTTTTCTAGTTTTAGTCGATCCATTCGAGTCTTGACGATATTTTGGTGATGATTAAACCGCGACAGAGCTGACAAACGGTATCGCCAATACCGCGTTCGCTTTCTGTCTTCAAGTCTTCTTCCCATCGTCTTGGACTCTTGGGTGCATTAATTATATTGTGACTGTTGGTGGTCCGCTGTTGGCCCGGTAACTGGTGGTTTCTTAGGCTATGAGGAGTGGGGGATAAAAGGGGCTCCCCACATAGGGGGACTTCCGCCATGTGGCGGAGGCTCCCCCAAAGAGTTGCCCCTCCTTTTTGTTGGAGTGGGGCTTCTCTTTGGGGAAGCCCCTCCCCTTATTTTATTATTTTTTTTTTTTTTTTGTTTTAAACTAAAAATTACATAATTTCATTAAAATTAAACTAAAAATAAACTAAAAACTACATTAAACTAAAAATTAAACTACGACTAATACTTAAACTACAAACTACATTAAACTAATAATTAAACTACGACTAATAATTAAACTAACTACGAAATGTTGATATACCGGCTTTGGGATCTTCCGTGACGTCTAGCCAAGCTCGACATAACGCGAGTTGTTCTTCTTGCGACCAAGCCAATTGAGTCACCTTTTGGCGCGGTTCGCCCGAGACTCTCTTACGATGTGGACGCCTCTTTGTAGATGGGCCAACGTCCGGTTGCGTCTCTTGCACCGTTTCCACATCCACTTGAGTCATGTTTGCTAGGTCCTCCAAAGAATGACCATCTACATAAATTAAAAACGTATTTATATTGTGACAAATTTATATATATATATATATATATATATATAAAACTAGCCGTATATATATATATATAACCAAATATAACGTATATATATATATATATATACACATAATACCGTATATATATATAAAAACCGAATATAAATATATAAATAAAAACGTACATATATATATATATAAACGAATATATATATATATATAAATGTAGCTTGTATACGTACCAAACATAGAAGTCGGAGTCGGTGGAGCACCCCCGTAACCGCCCATGTCTTGAGGCCACGGCATATAACCCGGTGACGGAACTTGCATATTATTCAAGAACGGCATGAAGTTCGAATCGTTTGGATCGGGAATGTTACCGGGATTGGTATTGAGTGATCGTTGGTTACGGGGGTGCATTTTTGCTATGTAGATTGATGATTTTGGATGAAAGTTTGAAGAAAAATGATAAAAGGAAGAAGAAGAAGTGTATATATTTGTGTGTATATGTGTGTGATAGTGTTTATATAAATTAAAAACTAAAAAAAAAAATTGAATAAAAGGGGGAAAGAGCCGTTAACGGCTCAATTTTTTTGAAAAACACAAAATGGGAGGGCGATGAATATTAGTTGGGGTTCTTGTTTTTGGACGTTTGCCGCCCCTCGGGCCGGTGTAGCAGGCGGTGAACGGGGGATAAATGGGCGGCGTCGGGTGCTTTGCCGTTTCACTCCATATAGCCTTATCGGAGTTTTTTCATATATATATATTTTTTTTCTTTTGACGCGATCGCTTGGATAATCTCCTGCTGCAATTTCTATTGGTCCTGCTTGATTCTTCATTGTTGGCGGCTTTATGTAGACGCTCCTTCATGGTTGGAATCCGCTACCTCATAACTTGGCGGTGGCTGTACGAAATTTTCGTTGTAGATCTTCACTTTTTATTGAGTTTTTCGTCACACCCAAACTCCAAATCTTTTTCTTGGATTAAGATCTGAAACAATAGGGTATCACTTCCAAATTGTTTTGTTTAGCATCGTCACGTCATCCAATCCCGAGCAGCTTTTTTTTTTTTTTTTTTTTTCGTCCAACGATCTCTGCCTGGGGGTGATTGTTTGGTATTTAATTCAACATGAGTGATGAAGGTATAATGATCGTGGTTTTGAATTGTGTTTAGGAGCAATGTGAATTCTAAGTATTTCAGACGGAGGTGAGCTCCGTTCTGACGGAGGTGAGCTCCGTATTTCTGGCGGAAAACATCCTTAAGCAGCCTTCGTAATAGTAGATTCACATACGGAGGTAGGGCTCCGTATAGGGTATATCATCATATATATATATATATATATAGGATAGAGATAAAATGAGAAGGTACCTTAAGGAGAGAATGAAGAGAAGCTTCGTTTTTTATTTTTTTTAGCTTGTTTTTTGAACTTTTTTTCTTTTTTTCACTTTTTTTCATTCTCTCTTTAATTAACTAGTCCATACAAAAATTTTAAAATTTTTTTTTTTTCAAAGGCGTAGCCCGTAAGCTATAGGTGAAGCCTCTCAGTTTATGGCGGAGCCATGATAGCTAAGGGCGAAACCCGTTAGGTAGATCACCCCATCACCGATCACCCCCTATGACATCACTCTCTATGACCTATCACTCCCACCAGCTACCCCTTATTAATATCCTTAAGGGCGAAGCCCGTACCGTACCCTTACATGTATAACTCACTAACTCGGGTTAGAAATTTTTTTAAATTTTTTTTTTTTTTATGGATTGAGTTAATTAAAAAAAGAATGAAAAAAGTGAAAAAATCAAAAAAAATCAAAAAAACAAGCTAAAAAAAAATAAAAAACGGACTTCTCTCCCTTCTCTCCTTAAGAACCTTCTCTCTGGATCTCTACCCTATATATATATATATATACTACTCTATAAACAAACTACCCCCTCCTTTAAGTAATTAAGATTTTGAAATGACCATATTACCTCTCTTCTTTATTCACTAATTTAAACATCTTCACTTATTTACCTATAATACCCTTAATGAAATAAATTACAACATAAATCCTCCAACCCTTAAAAAACCATATTAACCCCTCTTACATCAATTAATTTACATTCACCACCACGCCACCACCACTGTCACCGCCGCACATCGCCGCCACCACTGCTGTCGGCACCACACCTTCGTCGCTACCACTATCACTGCCGCATCACGCGGGCATCCGTCTAGTATATGTATAGGGAAAAGTGAATTTAAGACTCTATGACACCTAAACTTAGGAACCCCACATTTGCTTTAATTACATTTGAATTTAGCTTTATTAGATAGTATACGAGTAATAATTCTTATTCTCAAATTAGAAAAGAAAAAAACCTTTGCCCTTTTCTTTCTACTCCCTTTTCTACTTTGAAATAAGGCCAATTAAGAAAAGACAAACTATGGTTGTTAAGTCGGCTCATCAACATTTGTTATTATGTAATAAAAAAATAAATAAAAATAAAATGGTCAGAAATTCATCGAAATTTATTTTGCAACTGAAGCACAGCAGCATAGCCATATTCACTGCTCACCTGGTATTGGAATCCAAATCCAGATCCTAATCAAAATAGAAATCGTCGCATAAAATAAAAATGGAATATGAAGTAATAGCGGCATCATCATCATGGTTGGGGTTGATCCTGGAAGGGTTGAGAATGATACCAAAAAGCCATTACATGATAGGTTTAATATGTATCATAATAATAATGATTTACAATTTCTTAGAATTCCATTTCATTCACGATGTTTTTCTCACCTTCTTTCGCGGCTCTCCGGTCTCTCTTACTTACAATCCTTCATCTCATGTTTATCACGGTGTCGCTTCCAACTGTCGCCTTCTTCACGCCAGGTCTCTTTCTCCCCTAATTTATTATAAAATTTATATCACGGGGTCCTCTGTAATGCAATATACGTGTCATCATCATGTATGTATTCAACATCAACTTCAGTCGTCCATTCTTTGGTATTGTATATTTAAAAACCGGATTTAAAAACCGGTGGAAAAGCTTCTATATAATGTGGGAGAAATGTAGAGCTTTTGATATATCCCAAGTTTTATCGTTTATAATTCCTGTTATCCTACTATTTTATGGTCTGTGACTGCAATTGCTGTACACATTGTGTATATGATGAAGATATTGTGGGTCGTTAAAAAAAAATAAAAAGTTTAAATAAATAAAATACATGCACCATTTTATTTTGTGTTGCCCAATTGATTCGTTACTTTAACTTATTTGTTTTCTCTAACTTCACACAATTAGTGCAAAGTCAAAGTCATGATATTTGTGTGTTAACAACAAAAGGAATAAGTGTTGGAAATTTATTAATTTAGTCCATATGTTTATCAAACATGAACGCTTCTAATGTGTATCAAAATTTCATATATTACTTATTGTATGGATCTGGTAGTATTTTTGCTCATGTGATATCCATATAAGTTACCAAATAATAGTACTATTTGAGAGCAACATGTATTGTTGGATATATATAATGCAGCATATAATGAATATAAGGCTATGGCTGACCACATTTTTATGCACTTAACCTATAACAGATTAAGGAATTATAATGGAAAAATCTCTTACAAGATTACGGGATGGTTGATATTGGAGTCTAGATGAAGTTTTCTATAATATTCCCATGTCTATGGCACCATTAATTTGATTATATGACTTTGGTTCTTCTCAAGTCGTAAACCCAGTTATTCAAAAGTCAAATCGTACCTTATATCCAGTGACATAGTATTATAGTTCTTCATTTGATGATTGAGAATATGATGGTACCATCTTAATCTATATGGTTGGTCGGTTGTATATTACAATTTGAAAACTTAACTTTGTCAAGCTGTATAAGTTCTCACTTATCCCTACGAGGATCTACTTAATAGGGGCTTTGCCGAATATATTAATTGTAATGTTTGAGATTTAAAAAGTGTACAAATTTTGTTAGAATCTTTTAGTGCTATGAGTTATGTTAAAAAAAGGTTTCTTTAATTTCAGTAATTCATACATTGTGAATAATTATGTTATCTTTTGTGCATTTGCTTCTTTGATAAGGTACATGGCTACACCTTGGCTCTCAAGTCCTCACATTCAAACAACATTTTTGAATTTCCATGGGAGACCACCTTTAGTAGATTATGCAAGGTATGTTTTCTTGTCAGGTGTTGCTATATACATAAATTTATCAATTTAAGCTTTTAATTTTAAAGCAAAGTGTTGATTGGTAAAACTGTTTTATGTATGCGGCATAATTTTGCTACAGGATTATTTTAAACTTAGAATGCTACCTGCTGTTATTTGTTGTGATTTAACCCATAAATACCTGATTGCTAGTATTTGTACTTGTGAGAGATTTACTTGGTTTGAGTGTCTGCGGTTGTGAACTCGGACCTTGTAACCTTGTCTTGGTTTTAAAAGGCGATAGGCGCACAAAAGCGATAAGGTCCCTTTTCGAAGCGCAAAGCGGCGAGCTTTTGGTACGTGAGGCACACACTTATGGAAAAAGAATATAAATTATTTATATAGTATTTATAACACATAAAATACCAAAATACCAAGATTGTTGGTCTCGTTGAGGAAGAAGAAAGAAGAGATCAATCTTGTTGTGAACTCGGACCTTGTAAACTAGTTGGCAAAAGGCTGGACACCGTGTTTATCTGAAAATCAAACTAAAATAGAAATGATAAAGATTGTCTCTCGTTGCTATTATGAAATCCTAAAATGAATGAGGCGTAAATAGTTCAAAGCTCAGGCTATAAACAAGAAGAGTTGCATTAAGTACACAATATTGGAAGCAAGAAATGGCAATTGCTAATACTTATTTTGTTCAACTACAGAAATTTGAAAAAAATATATTTTGTTAAACTAGATATATTGATTGTACTCGATGAATGGAATACATTGATTGTACCTTAATGAATTATTTTGATTAAATTTCTTTTACTGTTGAAGTTTCTTTTCTTGTATTGAAAGAACTTTTCTGGTATTAATATACCTTCTCTTGTTATGTGTTTGTCCACTCTGAATCCCTCCCAGAGAATTATTTTATGCTTCTGATGGTGGAACTTTTGCTCTGGATTGGCTGAAGAGTTATGATGGTAACACTGACTTATAACATTTCTTGTATACCTCATCAGAATACTATCCATGCTATTTATCACAACAAACTACACACACATATGAAGCTTTTACGGGCACGTATGCGATGATCAGTTGCTTGTGAAATGTTTCACCAGATGTATTTGTAAGATTTTCTTGCATTAATTTTAGTTTAAATTTTTCCATAACCTTGCAGTTTTGGGAGTGTCAACATATGAAGATGATAAAACCCCCATTGTAATTGTCATTCCTGGATTAACTAGTGATTCTTCTTCAGCTGTAAGTCTAATCTATTGTCATTGTCATCATAGTTCTTACTGAACCTTCTTAGATGGTTATGTTTATTTTAATTACAAAAATATCATCTTTTTAGTTCATTGCTATGCTAATGTTAGTTTGTATGATATAATACATGACCGTGGAAAAAGCTATACATGTAGTAGTAGTTTGAGGCCATTAGTTTGATTTTTTTAACTGTAGATCAATCATTCCTTAAATAAATGTTATTCACCTTGACACCAAATGTTAGTTGTCTTTATGCACCGGTGGTTGATATGGGTGATTTTGTAGTATTATATAGATCATGTATACGAATGCGTTATTCGGAATTTAAGTTAGGGTGACCTCCTTGGAGTTGGATAGTATTTTCCAAGCCGTCTTTATTGGGTTCGCTTGGTCTCTCTGGGAATCATCTTCTTATTGATGAAAATCTAGTTCACGGAATGAGTAAGAATAAAAATGTTGTTTGTCTTTTTACATGTTTTCTCTTGAGTTTTTGTTGGAAATTGCTGGTTAAAAAATACCCCCCTTTGTAATGCTCACATGGAATCCTTTCAGTAGTGAGTTGGGTATGTTTAATATAAATATTTTGTTATCATAAGGAAGAGCGTTTGATATTTAGAATGCATGATGTGTGTTTTTTTGTTTGTGGCCGGTTATCTGACATAAATATATCGTATATGTATCATATTCTGCATTTGTATTTCAGAAAAAGAATTAGTTGATCTGTATTGTAATAAGGTAAATTGAGATATGCCCTTGTCCATGTATTAACAACATGATCATTATTCTTGGAAACATGTTAGTACCTCAAGCATCTTGCCTTCTCTACAGCAAAACAAGGATGGAATGTGGTTGTATGCAATCACCGAGGACTTGGAGGAGTTTCTGTTACGGTGAGTACTTTTTTACTTATAATGGATGCTTCTGGCAAACGAAAGGGTAATATAAGGGTACTTTTTTACTTAAAACTTTTGTCTATCATGTTTGAAGTTTATAATTTGGTTGTTTATGCAGTCAGATTGCTTCTATAATGCGGGATGGACAAAAGACATACAAGATGTCATCAACCACCTTCATCAGCAAAATCCCAATGCACCTCTATTTGCGGTGGGGACTAGCATTGGTGCTAACATTTTGGTACAATTACTCTTCCGTTCTTTTTCATTTCTTTTCTGAATCCATTGCGCTTTTAAAACAAGATACTTATATGTGCTTCTGGCAAACGAAAGGGTAATATAAGGGTACTTTTTTACTTATAATGGATGCTTCTGGCAAACGAAAGGGTAATATAAGGGTACTTTTTTACTTATAATGGATGCTTCTGGCAAACGAAAGGGTAATATAAGGGTACTTTTTTACTTATAATGGATGCTTCTGGCAAACGAAAGGGTAATATAAGGGTACTTTTTTACTTATAATGGATGCTTCTGGCAAACGAAAGGGTAATATAAGGGTACTTTTTTACTTATAATGGATGCTTCTGGCAAACGAAAGGGTAATATAAGGGTACTTTTTTACTTATAATGGATGCTTCTGGCAAACGAAAGGGTAATATAAGGGTACTTTTTTACTTATAATGGATGCTTCTGGCAAACGAAAGGGTAATATAAGGGTACTTTTTTACTTATAATGGATGCTTCTGGCAAACGAAAGGGTAATATAAGGGTACTTTTTTACTTATAATGGATGCTTCTGGCAAACGAAAGGGTAATATAAGGGTACTTTTTTACTTATAATGGATGCTTCTGGCAAACGAAAGGGTAATATAAGGGTACTTTTTTACTTATAATGGATGCTTCTGGCAAACGAAAGGGTAATATAAGGGTACTTTTTTACTTATAATGGATGCTTCTGGCAAACGAAAGGGTAATATAAGGGTACTTTTTTACTTATAATGGATGCTTCTGGCAAACGAAAGGGTAATATAAGGGTACTTTTTTACTTATAATGGATGCTTCTGGCAAACGAAAGGGTAATATAAGGGTACTTTTTTACTTATAATGGATGCTTCTGGCAAACGAAAGGGTAATATAAGGGTACTTTTTTACTTAAAACTTTTGTCTATCATGTTTGAAGTTTATAATTTGGTTGTTTATGCAGTCAGATTGCTTCTATAATGCGGGATGGACAAAAGACATACAAGATGTCATCAACCACCTTCATCAGCAAAATCCCAATGCACCTCTATTTGCGGTGGGGACTAGCATTGGTGCTAACATTTTGGTACAATTACTCTTCCGTTCTTTTTCATTTCTTTTCTGAATCCATTGCGCTTTTAAAACAAGATACTTATATGTTCAGAAATGAGAAATGATGCATTGAAAGAACGCATGTTCAATACATAACTTAGGTACAAGACAAAGTGCTTTGAGCATGTAGATATCTGTAATCTTTATTTTCCTTCTAGTGTTTTTAGTACTCATTGTTTATCATAATAATAATATTAGACCTGAGTCAAGAAAAGATTGAACACATAAGGAACATAGAATAAAATAAATAAACGAATCGTATACATCCTAATCCCATAGCTGTACAGTATTAGGACAAGTAACTACTTCCCTGTAGACAAAGATTGTAGTAGGAAAGATAAATTGTTGTATATTGATTGTTTTTGTGACACAATAAGACCACATTTTCGGGTCCATGGGTCTAATACACTTTCTATGATTGTAACAGTAGGATTCTTGAATGGGAATCAGAAGTATAACAATCAGTTAAAATAATCAAAACAAGTAACCTGAATCCAAATCAAAGGTCGATCTATAATGAATCAGATTCTTATCCAGAAACGTGACAAATTGAATGCGAATCACAGCTTCGATGTGTATTACGAGTATAAGAATTAAGAAGGAAGAGAACAGAACTTAAAACCTTCAAGTATTATTAGGACACTAATAAAACGTAGAATACTAATCAAAATTAATCTAAATCAACATATAGTTATGTCTCTCGATATATACAATATATATTAATAATATGTGCTCAGGTTTTTGCAAAATACATGAATAAAGGATTCAAGTTTTTTAGTTCACCACTGCCAATTTCAGGTCACCTCCACCATGCGAATCTCCGGCTACTTCTATCGAACTCAACAACTACAGCCGCATTCTTTTTTGATTTCTTGAAGGTACCCTTTGATCGGGTTGCGTAGGTGGCATGGATGGATAAGAGATTAAAATACTAAAAGAACGGGATTGTGTTTTGAACGATCCGACGGCTGGATGGCCGGATGTTAGCCAGAAAAGAGCACCGGCGACCTAAGGGAGGTTTGAACCCAACCCCTTGTATAGATACACATTTTTTCATTTCAACCCGAACACTTTTTCACTAAAAACAACCACCAAAACGTATCAATCCAATTACTATCTTATTTCATTTTTAATGGTAAAATCCAATCAAATACAGATGCTATCCTACGGAGTAATCAATCAATCAGTGAACATTTATCTTTTCTTTCACATCTAATTCTTCTTTACCATCTTCATCCGATAAGTTTCTCGGTATATATGTATGTGAAGACGACCAAGTAGGAAAGTCTATTAGGTGTCGCAATCAGATTTAACACTAGATCGGAGTTGAATGATGACGATTGCATACCATCACTGCGATACAATCACCACCACCACTGTCACCGAGTCAACACCAGATCTGGAGCACATCTTCGATGATTGAAAACTTTGCTGGATGATGACCGTTACATATTACGACCGCTATACAACCACTGCCACCGTTCTTCCTTTGTCTTCCAACAACTTATTTGTCCAACTTTTTTCAAATATATGATTAAAGGATGGTTTCAAAGCGGATCAAAATTATCCAAATCAACATATAGTTATGTCTCTCGATATATACAATATATATTAATAATATGTGCTCAGGTTTTTGCAAAATACATGAATAAAGGATTCAAGTTTTTTAGTTCACCACTGCCAATTTCAGGTCACCTCCACCATGCGAATCTCCGGCTACTTCTATCGAACTCAACAACTACAGCCGCATTCTTTTTTGATTTCTTGAAGGTACCCTTTGATCGGGTTGCGTAGGTGGCATGGATGGATAAGAGATTAAAATACTAAAAGAACGGGATTGTGTTTTGAACGATCCGACGGCTGGATGGCCGGATGTTAGCCAGAAAAGAGCACCGGCGACCTAAGGGAGGTTTGAACCCAACCCCTTGTATAGATACACATTTTTTCATTTCAACCCGAACACTTTTTCACTAAAAACAACCACCAAAACGTATCAATCCAATTACTATCTTATTTCATTTTTAATGGTAAAATCCAATCAAATACAGATGCTATCCTACGGAGTAATCAATCAATCAGTGAACATTTATCTTTTCTTTCACATCTAATTCTTCTTTACCATCTTCATCCGATAAGTTTCTCGGTATATATGTATGTGAAGACGACCAAGTAGGAAAGTCTATTAGGTGTCGCAATCAGATTTAACACTAGATCGGAGTTGAATGATGACGATTGCATACCATCACTGCGATACAATCACCACCACCACTGTCACCGAGTCAACACCAGATCTGGAGCACATCTTCGATGATTGAAAACTTTGCTGGATGATGACCGTTACATATTACGACCGCTATACAACCACTGCCACCGTTCTTCCTTTGTCTTCCAACAACTTATTTGTCCAACTTTTTTCAAATATATGATTAAAGGATGGTTTCAAAGCGGATCTTGAAAGATTTGTTAGATCTTTATTTATTTTGAATTAAAATTTGTATATTAGCGTGTGTATATGCAGGTATATATGGTTGATAAAAGTGGTTAAGTGATGGTGAGTTTTTTGTTATTGTTTGATGATGATGAGGAAGAGTGATATTCAAGATCTGGGAAAAGGGGATGATGAATAATGATAGTAATTCTTGTTTGATTTCATTGTTAAAGTTTTATTTTGATTGTAAATTTGTTAAGGGTTTTTTAATGGTGAATTGATGATGGTGGTGGATGTTGGAAAAATATACAGACAGACTAACAGACATATGGATATATAGATGTAGATATAAGGAAAATGTATCAACTTCGGTCCTTTAGTTCTTGAAATGACACAACTTCGGTCCACGTATGGTTAATTACACTTTTGGTCCTATAAGTTTGAAATGACCATTATACCCTCGGTGTGCCAGTCATGTGACCCCTTTTTTAACGTCCGTTTGGTCGTGGACCAAATATGTTAACGGAGTTCCATACTTAGGGATGAAAGACGTAATTTCGTATACTCAGGGATGATCCTTGAAAGTGGGGCAAACCACAGGGACGAAAAATGTAATAACTCCAGAAATATAAGCGATATCTAGTGAATATAATTGAATCTGACTTATAGACAAGGCAACTCACAAACTAAATTGAAATAACAAACACAAACTTTGTTTTAGCAAACGAATGACTACAAAGAGCCTATCTTGAATCCTGGCTTGTTAGACATGAATCTAACTATATGCCGAAGTGGATGGACGAATGTTGCAACTTTAGAGAAAGTTTCAACTTTGGCCATTTAGATTAGCGCAACACCACATATAGTTCTCGTAAGTCCCCACACATGTGGGGTAAACATCACAAGCTGACAAATTACATCATACAATATGATTATTTCAATCGTATCACATGTTCATAAATCATAATTTCTTATATCATCAGGTTAGAGTACTTTATAAAAATGATTTACTATGTATGCACCAACAATAGATAAGTGAGTTACTACACTAAAGCCCTATATATGGTAACAAACATCCTTATGCTAGTACATGTAGGACAAGCTACTGAGTTTTCTTTTGATTGACCCCTAATTAAAGACTAACATCATGTTCTTGAGGATTCATGTAATGGGTTCTTCAAGTGTATTGGTGGTTGGTGAAATCTACAGTAGCTAAATTTTGTTACTGACAAATTATCAGGTGAAGTATCTTGGAGAACATGGGGAAGATATTCCTATTGCCGGAGCTGTTGCTATCTGCTCTCCTTGGGATCTTTTGGTAGTTTTCTACTTATCAAGGTTTATAAAATGTGTTTCATCTTTCTAGACGGATGTTTTCTAAAGGACATTTTTGTGGGCAATAGTTTTAGAATACTAGATATTTATCTGCTTGCATGTGAGAATTTTGCTTGTGTTTCCATGTAACCATGTCCATCAAATATTCATTATTGAGGTTGTAGAATTTCTCCTATCTCAAAGGTGTAATAATCACCTTTTGTTCTTATAAGTTGAGCGTTAGGGCTTTGAGGAAGAATGGTTGTAGGACAATTTAAGTTTTCATATGCATGATTAGAACTGTTCAAAGATACATATAATCGCATAAATGGAGGGTGTAGGATGCACCTCCTTATTCTTAAGATGTCGGGGGATAGTCAAGGCTTTTCTTACATGCATTATGGTATAGTATAGATTCATTTACTGGTATATATAAACATACTTAGTCATTACTAATTAGATAACCCGTTAGGGTTTCATATTATTATGTAAGAAACACTGTTTCTAAAATGATCATCCAACATCTCTTTTTGACCGAGTGTGTCACATTTTAACATTGTTTCGTAATAATGTACAGATTGGGTCTAGATTCATATGTCGCAGGACTGTTCAAAAGTTCTATGATAGGGCTCTTACTGTTGGTCTTCAGGAGTATGCACAACTGTATGTCGTCATTTTGTTTCTTTTTAATTATCACTAAGGCAAACAATATTGAGTTTCTACATTTTGAAAAACAAATATAGCTGCCTTTTTTCATTTTTAAATTTAGCTTTTCGTTGCAGGCATCAAACTCGTTATTCCCGTCTTGCGGACTGGGATGGTATTGTAAAGGTATACAGTCTCTCTTGTTGCAAAGCTCATTTTATTAACAAAAATGCTTGTTTTGTTCATTTCATGGTTAGATGACATTAAATATTTTGATTCTGTTGGTTACACAAAACAGTTTTTAACACATAATGACCTTTTCCCCTTATAGTCACGCACCATTCGGGATTTTGACAATTATGCTACTCGTCTAGTTGGGAAGTATGAGGTAAGCCTTTTTAAGCATAAGAATGTGGTTGCTTACTTCTAGTTAGTGACATTTTTATTTTGAAGACCGTGGATACGTACTATAGGCATTGTAGCAGTGCTCAGTATGTGACGAAAGTTGCAATTCCATTACTATGTATAAGTGCTTTAGATGATCCTGTCTGTACCTGGGAGGCAATTCCATGGGATGAGTGCAGGTATGCTATTATTTACATGTGGCAATTCTGACTAATTTACCCACAAATGGGTCTATTCAGACAAAAACTATATTATCTGCACCAAAAATATTCCATTTTGAGCTACACCATCTTATCCGAGCAACACATAATATCAATACTATTTGTGTGCCACTAGAATTTGGTTTTCTTAATATCATTATTAATATAGTTTGATACCTAATCACCTTTATATTTAATATATGTTGGTCCCAATAGAGCAAATAAAAATATTGTGCTGGCTGTAACACGACATGGAGGACATCTTGCTTTCTTTGAGGGACTTACTGGGTCTAGATTATGGTATGCTCGTAATTTACTTCAAGTTTCATTACCCTTTTTCTGCTATTAATTCACATTTACAAGAGTAATTGTTTTAAATTTATTAATATATATGTAGTATGTCAAAGATTATTAGTTTTAATCCTTACTTTAGAGATACATCAATATCTGTAGGCAGGTAAAAGAAATGAATACCATCTCACGCATTTTGTTTCAACCTTTAGGTGGGTGAGAGCTGTGAATGAGTTCCTCGGTGTTCTGCACAACAGCCCCTTCATGCATACACAAAAGAAGGTGACAACCAAATTTGTCAGTCCTCTTTGGTCAATATTCTATGCTACTACGATTTAATATATAGTAAACAATGAGATGGGAGTATTTGACTGCTTGCTACCCCTCGACTTAAAGGATCTCGGGTCCAGAGTGAACAGTAGTCTTCTTATTAACAACTGCACATTCACAGAAGATGTAAATATTTTGAAACTAAATAATATTTGGTTAGTAGTTTAAAAAGTAAAATAATAAATGGGCACAACGTTGCCATTGGGGTGTTAGTTCGATGGTCAGGGGGTTTTCCACAATGTGGTTTCCTCCTGGGGGGTCTCAGGTTCGAATCCTGCCACATGCAAATGTGGTGAGGGGGCCTTAGTAACGCTATACCCATCTAACACGTGGGGAGCAAACCCTTTAGGGCGTTGTCAGGAGTCGAACCGGCGTGGGCGCATCCCCGTGGGGGTGTTAGCCATTTATCCGTTGCTGCCTTTCAAAAAAAAGATGGGCACAACATTCTTGTGGTGTTCGAAATGGGCCAAGCTTGGATAGGGTGTTAATCCGAAACATTTTTTTAATGCTTTGATATTATCAATTTACTTTATATGATTACAAACACTATATAACACCATTACAATTTTAAGTAAATGATTTAAATTTGAAAATACATTTTGGGCGACTTTCAACCTATTTGACCAATTGTTTGTTTTGCTCTATATTTATGGATTTGTCCTATTAGATATAAAAGTATAAAACATAAGCCAATTAAAAAGTGGTTGGATGTTTAAATATTGCCCACCTTTAAACTTCATTTACTTATGAACTCGTTCACATTCTGTTTCAGAATCCTCAACATTCTGGACATGAATTGTCTGTAGATCAAGGTCCATACGTAAATGTTTCAAATGGAATGGTTGCTGCCATCAGCAATGATCCATTATCAAGTGATGTCGTAGAAGATCCATATGAAAAACAAAGAATCAATCAAGAAAGTGGTGATACAGTACCAGATGCAGAAGAGCATATACTCACTTGTTCCACTGGTCAAATCTCCAAGCAGTTGGAGGCTAAGCCGCTTGATGTTACTGCCATTATAAGTTGGTTAAACAAGCTGTTTTTGCAAAATAGAAGATCAACATGGATGCTTTTTTATATTGCCACCATCTCAACATTGCCATTGCTTGGTCTAGCCCTCCACTTCTTATTTCGCAAGAAATTTAAGAAGGTTTTACTAGCGAAGTCACTCAAGTGATACATGTGTGGAAGTTGCGTATGGTAAATTGTAACTTTTAAAATCATGGCATTGGGCTTCCATGTAGAGTTATGGATATACATGTATGTCCCCTTGAAATAAGAGCATTAGCTGACTTGCCATTTTGAAGATCTAATAGAACTGCATATACCTATTTTGTTTTCAGGTGTAATACTGTATACTATTACTTTTTTATTAATGTAACTTGACGTGAATAGTAAAACTTATTGGTGTAATATTGCATGGGTGAGGATTCTCTCAAGTTGATACCTCAACCTTTTTTTTTTTGAAAGGTAAATTTCGTTGGAAACTTCGTGTCGCGATTCGACAGCGGGAGGTCTAGCATACGTTGTCTTAATCGGGTCCGCGCTAGAGAGCTCCCTCGAAGTAGAAATGTCTATTTCAAATACCCGATGGGGGAAAACCCCCTACTAATCCGCCCGAAGGCACGACGATTAATAGGGGTAAACCCTGCCCCCCAGACTTGAACCTGGGTATACCCAAGCCAAACCTTCATAAAGGGACTTAATTCCTATGTCCTCCCCAAGGCTTGAACACAGGACCTCATGCAAGGGAGATGGTCTTTCAACCATTGATACCTTAACTTGAGTCAAGTTGAGAAGATCTTAACCCTTGAATGAAAATCAAGGGTCAAGATTCAAATATCATCATTAAATCTTGGCCCTTGATTTTTATTTAAGGGTCAAGATACTCTTAACTTGACCCCTCAAGTTAAAATTAACTTGAGGGGATCTCCACCCATTGCATATACTTATTTTGTTTTCAAGTGTAATACGGTAAATATATTTTTCAACTACACCATTTTGGGTATTAACTCATCTTATCTTAATCTCTTTATCTTAATCTTATCATATTTTAATCATAATAATAATAATATATTAAAAAATAACTGACCAAATAGCTATTGACCAATCACAGCTTTTGATTCCTCAAAATTAATTAAATCAACACATATTTAAATTAATTTATATTTTTTTTTTTCATCATCAATTACACATAACCCAATTTATAAATAGTCAATACTTTGTTGATAATATCTAAGAGCATCTCCAATGATGTTTGAGCAAAGACTTATTTTGAGAAAAAAAGCTATTAGAATAGGTTGATGTCATTGGGAGAAAAGACTTTTTTATACAAAAGCTTGAAGTTCTTCAAGTGGTTGATGCCATAGCTTTTTATTATAAGTTTCATTTTATCCCCTTACAACTTTCATTTATACCCCTTATTTTTCATATTTATGTTTTCTACCCTAATTAAATGACATATTTAATCTATTTTGTTAGATATTTACACTTAATATTAATATTTTTTAAAAACAAAACTTATAATTTGAAAAGATCTCGTCAATACAAATCTAATGAGCCTAAAATCATATTTTTTTTATCACTTTTATTTTAATTGAAAAAATATATCTTAATAACTATTCTTATTTGATTAAAGAAAAAGAAAATATAAATATGAGGTGGAAACTAAAAAAAATCTTTGAAAGACTTTGATGATTAATAAGAATTAATATTTATATCATTAATAAAAAAGTTTAACATGCTACCACAAAAAAAATACATAAACGATACAGTGATTAGACCTTTTTATTTTTCACAAATTAGAATGCTAAATTTGGTATACAACAAAATAATGAGTTGGAGAATGGAGATGGTTTTGGTATACAACAAAATAATGAGTTGGAGAATGGAGATGGTGGGATCAGAGTATATACGGGAACGGAGGACACAGAAATTAAGTGCATATGGCATCTATTTTTGAATAAGACAAGCCCATGGTTAGGTTGGCTTACGTACTAGATTCCTTTTAAGTTGTTGTACTAATTTGGCATCTAAAATATCCTTCCATTCCTTGAACTATCCGAAGCAACACAGCTAGAGTTTCAAGTGATGCTCAAAAATTCTTGTAAAAGTAAGACTACAACAAAATAATTAGTTGGAAATGGTGGAGTACAAAGGGTAACGGAGGACACAAGAATGAAGCATATGGCATCTTATTATTATATACTCCTTTTTTTTTTACTGCTTATTATAAAACAAGTATTTTTTCAGTAAAAGGCCGTCACCCCTGGTTATATATTATATTCCTCAAATAAACACAGGCAACCTAGCTGAATGCTAGATTGGCTTTTACAAATCATGCACATAGTGCAACTTACATTTAAACAAGATTAGACAGAAAACTGCCTCCGTTACAATATTACAAAGGAAAGAAAATAACTAATCATGAATATTGAGTGGGGAGAGATCCCATGCAATCCGCAATTCTTCCACTCGCCTTAATTTCTTAAACCGAAAGGTTAACAACTTCCATCTAATAGTATGAATAATCACAACAACCAATTGATCAGGAGTTCTTTTCTTCTAGGTGAAAAGCCTTGAGTTTCGTTCTTGCCACAAAAAATAGACAGACGCAACAAGAGAAAGCTTGGTGATGACACTTTTGATTGATCTTTTATGAGCAAACAGAAGTATTTGAGAAACAATGTTATCCCAACTAGAAGAATTCACATGAAACTGAGCTTTAGCACGAACTGAGTTCCAAACCTGTGAAGAATATCGACAATCAAAAAATAAGTGAGAATGTGAATCCGGTTGTAGCTCACATAGCGGGCATAAAACTTCATCACTACTCACATCAGCAGCCACATCCCACGATCTCAACATATCCTGAGTTTTAAGCTTTTTGAGGATAACAAGCCATAAAACAAAGGAGTGTTTAGGAATAGCCTGATTAAACCACACCAACGAAAACCAATGAACTTTAGAAGCTCGTGGTCGTAAATCTTCCCAAGCCACTCCAACTGAAAAATCAACCAAGTTACCATATCTGTCTTTCCAGAGAAGTTCATCCCTTCGTAAATCACTAAGGACAGGAGCATTTCCAATAACAAAACGTGCACTCCAACTTTCCGGCAATATCCAACTACCATTCTCCACCACATCACACACTTTAGAGTTCATATTAAAACCTGCATTTTTAATAAGTCTAGGAGTTAATTTATCCATCAAAGGACTGCTATCACACCACACATCGTACCAAGCTGAAATAGATCTCCCATTTCCAATTTTATACCTGAAGTGCTTTCTTATAAGTTGACGCACTTGCAATAGTTTTCGCCAGCTCCAAGAAATACTCCCCGTAGCCTGAACTTCCCAAAAACTTCTCCCTCTTAGTTTATGTGTATGAATCCACTGAACCCAAAGTGAACGTTGAGAAGATAAAATACGCCATATATGAGAAGCAATTAAAGCAACATTAAACTGCTCAAGCTTACGAATACCCAGTCCACCTTCTTCTTTAGGAAGGCACACTACATCCCATGAGACTTTGGCTTTTCCACGTTTTAAAGGCCCTTGACTCCATAGAAAGCCTCTCATGATCTGTTCAATATCTAGAATGACCCGAGAAGGCAAAATAAAGACAGATGATGTAACAACCCTCAATTTCCAACTAGGACAATTTACTTCTATTTATCTAGGTAACTAATCCTAGAGGTTTCTTAAGAGATTTTGCCTTCCAGACATTAAGGCATAGTGATACTTGCCATCTAGTTCAGTAGAATTTCCAAAGATAGCCAGTTGCCTTAGAAATGCCATGAACAATAACTATAATCATTCAACACAATATCAAGCTATATATTAGTTCTAATTGAACTTGATGAAATATCAATGAACCAAAAATTTTATTTTGAAAAGTTAAGATACCAAAAATAATTTTACAAGACTCACAAGTTGTGACAACAATCGACAATCTTATAAATGTCCAACGATGTAAACACCAAGCTAATTAAAGTACATTTGAACATCAAAATATAACGATCTCCTTAAAATATATTTATATACTATTATGTAAATGAATGCGTTGAATAATAATAATAAGTGAATATATAAGTCAAATAAAAATACAAGACTATGACTAATGAGTTAAATGATAAATCAAAGACACAAAATATGTATATAAATATAACATACGGATATATATAGATATATATATATATATAAAATATATGTATACATACGGATATATATAGATATATATATATATGTAAATATATGTATGAACACAAAGTACACCTTAAAAGCCTACACACTAGCAAGTTAAACACCAATACAAGCACCTAGACATACACTACATATACATACATGTTTTATCTACAAAACTAAATACCCTTCACAAAATTTAAACCAAAAAAATCCCTTCCTTTTTCCTTGTTGAGCCGTCCCCCCTCCCTTCCCAATATCATTTCACCTATCAAATTTTAGGAACTCTTACACTCCTCCCTTCCCTCCTCATTACTTCCTTGTCTCTTCCCAAAACAAACACACACAACATACTCACAAAAATATTCTTCTTCTCTATCTTTTCTCTCTAACTCACGGCCCAAATAATCAAGAAAAACAAAGACAAAAATCAAATCTAAACAAAGATAATAATAAAGGGTTGTTAAGGATTAAACAAGGGTTGATTCAAGATACATTTAAGGGTTGTTTCAAGACAAGATTTAGGGTTATTTGAGGCCCTAAGAGTCACGAAATTTCTGCCCAAAATCCCTTTCAAATCCGAGTTCATCAAGGGTATAAATCTTCATCTCTTTGTTTAATCTATCTTGTCTTTGTATATATCAAAAGATCTTTATCAAAAATCATGTTTTTCTTTGATTTTCTTCTTGATTTAAACTCAATGAGGGCAAGGTTGATAGATCCTTATCTCACATGTTCATGCATGTAAAGATCTAGAGAAAGGATTCAATGATTCAACAAGAACAAGACCCAAGAGTTGTTGTTGTAAGATTTGTTGCTAAATGGGTTTATAGATTTGATTAAAACTGATTTTTTTATAATGTAAACACCAATATATTCTGAGATTTTTCATAAAAAGAAAGCTTTTATGTTGTTAAATGATAGATCTATAAAGATGGATATTGAAAAGTGTTGATTTGAATGCATGCATGTTAGATCTAAGAAAGTTGAATCTTGTTGTTGGATTATGAGATGGATATGGATTTGTATTAAGTGAAAAATATGTTAAAAGAGGTATAATAATCTGGAAATTTGATGTTAAGGGATATAAAAATAAAGTATTAATCTTGTAAATGATGAACTCAAGTGTTAATAAAGCAAGAATGGTCATTGGTGAATTGTTTGGACCCAAATACCTTCTGACAGAATCATTCTTCTGTCTTTGAACGGATAAACTGAGCATGTGAGGGCCGTTTCAAGTAAAACTTTCAAAATAAAAGTCTTAGATAAAAGAGTTAAGTTTAACCTCCAACTGGAATCACTCAAAAATACTACACCAAACAAAAGATATGATTTTTCTACCAAAAGTGGTCAAAACTGGATTTTTGTCTTAATGTTGAGTCAACTTTGACGATTTTTAATTCCTTAACTAATTGGTTTCAGAAGTTTAAACTTGGTGTGAACTGAGTTCAAAGTGTCCCTAACTTAAAATAAAATTGGGAGATTTTTCTTAAATGTCCATCATAGAAATCTTTTATAAAATATATTGAGTCGCACAGCAGCAAGCTTTCTGACCAACTTTGGTTTTGTAATTTTTAGAGGTAGTAAACAATGTATAAAAATTTAGCAAAAATTCACATAAATATAGGACACATATATGTCTCTGTACAAAAATCACCAATGTCCAAATAATTCAACTTAACCAAAAATGACTACTCAACATTTCATGAAAATAAGTGTTAAAAACAGAGAATTCCAAGTAAAAGTTCTTCACAACAAATTAAGTTAAAAGTCACTAGATTGCAACTTTAATCAACTCCAACAATCTCGTAACAAAAAGTATTATAAACCTACTGAGAATATGTCAAATAAAAGTTATAAAACTTAACTTGGTTATTAAATGGCAAGGACAAGCCTACAAATCACTAATTCGGTTCATATAAGCACTAACCGAAAGCTTTAGTTTGCACATATCACACCACCACCACTATCACGACTTAAGACACCAAAATATAATGAACATTCTGGAAATAATGAAATAAGGATGAAAATCCATTTTGACGCATTTGAATTGCTTGAGAAATGAGGCTAATATCACCATTTCGGTAAACGATTTTTAATCATAAAACCCTCAAAAATAAGCAAGACACAAGAGAGGTTGAATTGATATGATTTTGGTATGGATAAAAGTTGCCTAAAAAGCCTGAGATTTTTTGACCAAAATGTTTAGTGATGATTTCTAAGAATTTCCATGAATTATTGAATTTAAATAGTAATTAAAAGACATAAAAATCCATAAATAAATTATGTAAATCAAGAATGAAGTTAAATCATCTTAACCATTGATAAAAATAACTAAAACCTACTGGAGAAAAATAGTTAAAAGGCAAGAGACATGTGTTACATAATTTAAAGATAAATAATTGAGTAAAAATAATTAATTAAAAATTTTCATTAAAATAAATGGAAAATACGCAAATGAAAGTATAAATCATGAAATTATAAATTAAGGAGCATATATATCAGAAGATAATTCAAATGAAATTATCCATAATTTATAAAGGCAATTATGACACTTAAAAGTATTTTTAAGGAATTATTTAATTAATAAATCGATAAAATGAATAAATAATTAATTAAATAATATTAAATTAAATATATAATTACAAATCAGAAAATATACATAAAATATTAATATTATAAGACCACTAGTGTCAAATATTATTACTAAGCAAAGTATACAATGGAAATCATATAAACCAAAGCCAAATTACCGAAATTCCAATAAACGTACAAAAACGTATAATGAGAAAACGACTTTTACACCAACACTCTCTACAACCAAAAAGATGAAAATATTAACAATATACTTGGATCCCAAAATTTATGACAACATAATGAAAGTGGCATTTCTTAGTGATGGCTTAAGATAGGAACTTACGTATATTAGTCCTATCGTAGGGATAGTCTTGGTTTGAAGTGTGATTGAGGAATATGATGGATATATGGTCAAGGAAGCGATAGATGGGAAGTACCCATTTTGGATGAGTGAATATAATATGCGGCATATCAAGGTGAGTCATAGCCCCCTTTCAAACTCTTTTATATGTTTACTTACGGGGTGAAAAGCATGATTAATTAAAATGACTTTCTCTTATGAAATGATTCTTTGAAATAATGATAATGATATGGGAATTATATTGTATGTTCAACGTGTTATATGTTATATGATGAGCTTGAGTACTGTCAAACGGTGGTCCCCTGTACACTACTATTAACTCATTTGAGGCCTGTAGTTAGAGGGTTGCGCAGCTAGGACTTGTCCCCTCATCCACTATTATAGGTAACGGTGGGATGTTTGGTCTGCCTTGGTGGCCACCTTCATCGCCAGTCTGGCCTCGCGGTGCTCTAACTACTATATATTTATGGGCGTCTCCATGACACGACCCTTGGTTATCATTATGCACGTGATTGACAGCATGTGCTTATCATTATCTTATCATTTGGGACATTATATATTGATTATTGGGACATAACCGGTCTTAGTAGTGACTCAAGAACAATCTCATCGAATTACGTCATGGTAGTCGTACCATTGACCAAGCGGTATTGATATTGTATTATGGATGGAAATTGTGGTTTGAACATACGGTTTGGGTATTGGACCTTGTATGGAATCTTGAAAGTTGTTGAACTTGGCAATATTGAAGTATTGATGACCAAATGGTTTTGGTATGATAAATGATAAATCGATTGATATGTTTTCCTCTCTCGATAAATGTGACAAATGAGAACTTTATAATTCACCATGGATTTCCCAACTATTTTGAAATGGATACGTAACGGAATGTACTTAAAAACCTATGCACTCACCAACTACGTTTTTGTAGTTGACACTTTTTCTTCATGCTTTTCAGGAATTAGCATAAGCTTTGAGGATTTATATGCATCATGATTATTGTCTTGCACTTTGGAGTCAAAGATCAAACCTTGTGACGGGCAATGGAATCCGCCTTGATCATTGTAGTATATCATCTCATGTATTTGTTATTTGTTTCGTGGACTCAATATCCAAGTATGGTAGACGTATTGTACTTGGGAATTGGTTCACATGCTTGTGCATTGTAAAATTACTTTTATCAACTAAAGCTATGGTGAATGCTATCTATTATCCTTTGTTTGAATACTCGACTTTCTGTACATCGCATCATTCCGCCGTGGTTGGGGTGTTACAGATGACCAATACACATGCAATGAAGAGATAACTGAGTTTATGAGTTGCAAACGACCAGCAAAGGATAAATATTTGTTTTTCCAATCATCAACCCTTTTCTTAACCCTTTCAATTAACTCTCGACAATCACGCAACATCAATCTAGAAGATACCAATGGAACCCCCAAATACTTGACTGGCAAACTGCCTTCCTCAAACGGAAGAATGTTAAGGATCGAGATTTTCACATGGTTTAACACATTACAGAAGAAAGCAGTACTCTTAGGAAGACTAGGAGTTAGGCCAGAAACAGATTTAAACTCTTCTAAAGACTCTATAACAACCCTAGCCGACCCCACATCCCCCCTCATGAAAATAAAAAGATCGTCAGCAAAGCATAGATTAATAATACCTTCTCCATGCGGGTGAAATCTGAAAGAATTAGAAGTCCGCACATTCCTATGGAGAACTAGAGTAAGAACCTCCATAACTAAAGTAAATAGATATGGAGATAAAGGATCACCCTGCCGCAGACCTCTTCGTCCATGAAAGAAACCATGTAAATAACCATTAATGCCAATCGAGAACAAAGTGGTTGACACACATTCCATTATCCAATGCACCATTTGGTCATGAAAACCAAAACCAATCAGAATACATTTTAAAAAACCCCAATCAACTATGTCATACGCCTTTTGAATATCAACTTTTAAAGCAGCTCGAGGAGGACCCCTATCCAGATGATAGTTATGCATTAACTCTTGAGTGAGAAGGATATTATCTGTGATCCTTCTACCTGGGACAAATGTGGATTGATTGACGCTCACCAGTTCATCCAAACATCCTTTGATCCTGTTAGCAAGAATCTTCGTAATACAGTTAAACACAACATTACACAAAGATATGGATCTATAGTCATTAACTCGTGACGGAGCAGCCACCTTAGGAATAAGAGTAATATTAGTATGATTCACTTCCTTAAGAAGTCTGCCACTGACAAAAAATCCCTTACCGCCAAGATGACATTTGAGCCAACAATATCCCATGCACTCTTGAAAAAGGCAGCCGAGTACCCATCAGGGACCAGGTGATTTATCATCACCCATAGAAAAAATAGCTTCTTTTACCTCATCATCAGTAATTTCAGAAATCATAGCCATGGCTTTATCAGGTACAAGCCGAGTAGTAAATAAATCAGTTTGGTTCATAGACGAAACCATACCTGGATGACCGAGAAAATTAGTATAATGTGCCTAAAAAACGTTTGCCACAACATCACCATCAACTTGTCGGCCATCTGCATCAAAAACCATATCAATCCTATATGGCCGAGCGAATTTTAACCACCTTATGGAAGTAGGCAGAATTTGAATCCCCTACCCGCAACCATTCCACTTTTGCTTTCTGTTTAAGAAATCGTTCTTCATCCAATAAAACATCATTATAAGCTTGTAAACTGGCCGCGTGGTTCTCTTTAATAGATCTGTTCAATGGATATTTATCTAGCGCTTTCTGCACAACATCAAGTTCTTCTCGTAATGTAATAACATTCTTATGAATATTACCACATTCCCGCAAAAGTTTGCGAAGAGGCTTCTTTGCTGCTTTAAGTTACTGTACTAAACGATACATAGCATATCCAGAGATTTCCAGCTTCCACGGCTCAGAAACAACCTCTTTAAAACCTTTATTATGAATAAGTAATATCGAAAATTTAAAAGGTTTAGGCTTAAACTTCACTTGTGTAGGGATACGGATTACAGCAGGTGCATGGTCAGAAGTCCTATATGGCTGAATAATTGCTGTTGCCCCAACATATTGATCAAAAAACTCAAGATTAGCAAGCACTCTATCAATCTTCTTCAAAATTCCAGAATTACCTTGAGGCTTTTGATTCCATGTGTACTGTAGACCGAACATAGTCACATCACTAACACCTAGTCCATCTACACAATACTTAAATTCTCGCATAGCAATATCCACAGAAGAAGAACCCGAGGATTTATCTTCTAAGTTTAGAGCCACGTTAAAATCACCAAGCAAAATCCATGGACATTATTAACAAATAACGTATGCCTCAACAAATCCTCCCATAAAGAACGCCGTAAAATATAGTAATTATGAGCATAAATAAAGAAGCACATTATCACTTTTTGAATTACTTTCAAAATAACTTGAGCATGGATCACCTGATCTGATTGAGCTATAACCATAACATCAACCAAGTCCGGATTCCATCCCAAGATAATACGAGAGCCTTTAACACACAAATTGCCATTAGAGGTCCACCTCCATTTCCAGAAAATCTTCGCACATAAGTTTTGAAGCTTGTCCAGACCCACATGAGACTCCAACACTGCACAAATACACAATTGGTTATCAGAAATAACCTGCCGAACCTCTTTTTGTTTAGGGGTTTGGTTCATTCCCTAACATTCCAAGAGGCGATGTTATACATTGGGCACCGACTCAGCAGGAGTGCTTGCCCCTGTTTTTATGTACCCGTATTCATCATAAACATCATCTATATCCTCTTCATCGCTATCCTGCAAAAAATCTAAATTTGGACCACATTTATGTAATCCCTCTGGGATATTTTCATTTGCACCATCATCCTTTTTGCCTTTGTCTTGATTATCACCATCTTCAGCTAAGGCTGAAAAGAAGTTACTAGTGCTCACATTTGAAGTATTAGCCCCGTTCAAATTGACATATTGCTTTGGGGCATTATTTGATATTTCATTGTTTTGAGTTGGCATTTTAACAGTCCCGGTGGGTTGTTTCTGTCTATAAACAAAATTTGGTTTCGGCTTTGTAAATTTAATACCTTCCACCTGACGAGATTTCTCCTTACCCTTCTTATGAGAAACAGTTACAAATCCATCTTCTTTGGGCGTATTAGCAGTTTGTTTAGTAACCTTAACCTGCTTAGGACACGTAGCAGCATCATGTCCAAACACCTTACAATGTTCACAATGTGGGGGGTACCATTCATACTCAATAGTAACTACTTCCTTCGTAAAACCCTCCCCATATATATTCGGGATACCAACAATGAGCTGATCCTTTAGCTTATTCGAAGCATCAATTTCAATCAAAGCTCTAGCAAAACTATGCCTGCCCCAAGAATTAAGACACATATGACTAGAGTACGAGTCAAGAAGTAAAGGCTTACCCAGCTTAGTAGCCAACATGCTCAAACCATCTTCTGTATAAGCTACCAGAGGTACATCATACATCTTTACCCAAACCGGCACAGTGGTAAGATCCTGCTTAGTAAGACAAGAATTCGGTGTCCATTCCTTCAGAAAAATAGGGGTGGATCTTATCATCCAAGGCCCCTTTTCCAAAACTTGTTCCATTCCTTTTCAAGAATCAAATTGGAAAAAGAAGAATCCTGCACTGTTCATCATGACCTTCCGTAATCCAAATTTTGCCCAAGAGTTCTTCACATATGCTTCAACCACAGGGTATGCTAGTCGCTCACCAATAAAATAACCATAAAGAGAGTTAGAGAAACGACTACAAACTTCAATAACATATGTAAGAGGAATCAAAAGATCCACACCCTCCACTTCGCTATCAACAGAAAGTGGACGAAAATTTGCCTTTTTTTGAGTAGCCTCAGATTTCAGAGCATTTGCATACGAAACGGTATGAGCCTTCCCATTGTCATTCGATTGACTAGGAGTATGAACACCTGAGTCAGATGTCATATTAGACTTCTTTTCATGCAGTAAATCAGCCTCATTAGTATTGGCAGGAATCGGTTCCTTCACAACATCCCCAGGAACAGAATTAGAGACCCCATCAGAACTTGAATTAGGGGCAACATCAGTCCCAAACAAACCATCAGTAGCAGATGTATTTTTTGGAGAATTAGGGTTTGTGACAGAAACCCTAATCGGTTTATGAGTTGTCCCACCCTTATCCATCTTTCGTAATCGATTAAGACGTTCAGTAAAAACAGAAAAATCAAAAGATTCACTAGAACCAGCTCTCTTCATACATATCCAAAAACCATAAGATAGATCGAAAATTGAAAGCAAGAATAAACCCTAACCCTAAAAAATGAAATAAAGAAGAAACCCTAACTACGAATTAAACGAAAAGCAGACCACAAAGATAAATGTAATCAGACCAATCTAATCAGATTACAAGTATAATCATGAGACAACCTTCATTTAGGATCGAATTAGGGCAGATTGAAAGGATGGAGATCGCCATTAGGGAGAGAGCATTAGGGCAACGTATGCTTTGATCGTATGTTTCTTTAATTTGTATTATAAAACAAGTATTATAATAAAGTAAATAGTATAAAATCTTGATCGTTGGATCAATATATAATTTATGCACGAAAATTTATAAAATATAAGTATATATATTTCCGTGGTACACAATGATTTTCAATCAAGAGAAAAAAGTTTTTCGTTTAATTTATCATATTTTAATATTTGGTTTATCTGAACCAAAACCTATTTTTTGAAATAAGTTTCATGAAATTCTAATAAACCGGAAAGGAGATGAATATTATAAGAAACAAACATTATCTCTTTATATAACTAAGATGATAATATATGTTAAGGGTTATGTGACATTTTGACACATACTTTTGTTTAGTTGTCACTACATCTTCTTATTTAATTATTCTATTTCATTGCCATGTCTACTTACGTATAGTAGAAGCTTATAATCTAAAGTTCAATACAAAGATATGTATGGTCGTAATTCACAATGAAAAGCTATAAATTAGGAAGAAGTTAGCTTTATTTTCAAATTTTAATTTGAATTGTTAAACGTGATTTACATATATTGACTTAAAAGAATAAGAGAAATTGTCACAAATCGTCCCTGTGGTTTCCTCGATTAGCATTTTCGTCCCTCTGCTTTTTTTTTCATTAGGTGTCCCTGAGGTATGCATTTTTATTGTCAACCGTCCCTGGCACTAACAGCCGTTAGTTTTGCTCCGTTAAACCCCTCACGTGCATACCACGTGAGGGTATAATCGTCAATTTCGTAACCACAGGGACTATTTGTAATAAAAACTCATCATCTTCCTCCCTCTCTCACTCCCACCGCCGGCCAAACTTCCAGCCACCCTCACAGCCGCCTGCCCGCCCTTTTCACTGGAAAAAGACTCCGGCCATCATCCCCAACAACACTTAGGGTTTCATCTTTAACCCTAAGCATTAATTACTTCATCACCACCACATAACCGACGCTGCTGCTGCTGCTCCGCCACTCTGCCGTCGCCGCCGTTGCTGTTTCGTTTTCCGGCCACCACCATACGACTCCATAACATTCTAGGAAGGTAAGGAACGTAAGTAAAGATTTTTCTAAACAAACCCATTTCATCTCTCTCTCTAAAAACCCTAATCTTTTCTTTTTCTCTTCTTTTTCTCTCTCTCGCAGCCACACACCACCGGAATACCACCAGCCACCGTTTCAGGTCCAAGAAACCTCCAAACAAGTTGTTTAAACTGTCCTAAAGGCTTACATAATGATAAAACGTGGCTATGCAAAGCTTTATTGTTTTTCTCTTCGGTTTCGGTTCGAAACCGCCATAGACCACCACTTTTCACCACTTTTTATCACCACCGTGAACCACAACTGTTTTGTCAATGTTTTCGGGACTGAAATGGTCGACTTTTGTCAATGTTTTTGTAACCACAGTGTGGTGGTTGTTCTCGGTTTCCGGCGACTTTTCCGGCGGTGGTCGGTCCGGTCAGTGGTGGTGGTCGGAGTTATTGGGGAGAAGAAATCCAAGGTTTTTTTTAAAATCCAATGTTATTATTACAAATAGTCCATGTGGTTATGAAATTGATGATTATACCCTCACGTGGTACGCACGTGAGGGGTTTAACGAAGCAAAACTAACGGTTGTTAGTGTCAAGGACGGTTGGCAATAAAAATGCATACCTCAGGGACACCTAATGAAAAAAAAAGCACAGGGACGAAAATGCTAATCGAGCAAACCGCAGGAACGATTTGTGACAATTTCTCAAAGAATAATCTTTGAAATCATTAGGAAACATCTAGTAGCAAAATTTATTATAGTAGTTTGTAGTAAAAAATTTGCAATAGTAAGTTGCTAATTTAATTTCTTTTTGGAATTTCGAAAGCTTATATTATTGGGTTTTGTTAATGACAGTCTTGCTGTCAGTAAAAACTAATTTGATGCATTAAAATTTGTAATGCCTTAGAAAAATTCAGAGGTGACTTTTAATATATAATGTATAACTTTTTAATCATGTAATAAGTTCTTAGTAACACCTCTCAATGCTGTAATTATCATTATTCTATATTATTTTGCTTTATAATTCGGTATATTTTTTATAAACTAATATGTCAAGAAATAATTTGATAAAAGATGCCTTAATTTCATTTAGTATACATTATCTTAATCAGATCCGCGATAAAGAGCCTTCGATAGCATATTTCTCTATTCTTACAACACGTATGGGTTTAGTCTATTATTATGATGTATTTGAGTTAATATATATGTCACAACGATTATCAATATGGCATCTTATTATCCTTGAATAAGACAAATAATACATGGTTAGGTTGGTTTACTAGATTCTTTTGTAGGTTGAATTTAGCATCTAAAATATCCTTTCTTGAACTACCCGAAGCATCACAGCTAGATTCTCAAGTGATGTTCAAGAATTCTTGTAAAAGTAGGTCGCAAGCATCTAACGCCAAGAATTTTCGTAACTTCCAATGGATGATTCTATTCCCTTTTCAGCTTTATAAATGACCGATATTCATAATGCAATATGCTCAACTCGATCCCAATTACTAAATTCACTAGCTATCTATCTAGCTGATCCCTTCAGTACTTCAATTCCAATTAATCCTATTTAACTAACTAATTCTTCCCATCCATCTCAGCTCTTTATATTTCCCATTTATAATTATAACTAGCTATGGAAGTTGTAGAAGACGAGCGTCTTTTGAGTCTTGGGCTTGCAATCGTGATAGATTCAAGTCGAGTAGAGAGAAAAATGAAACGAAAGAGAAGGGAAATTTGTTATAAGAGTTTCGATGATGAAGATGATACAACAGATGGAGTAGTAGTCTCTGAAGGAAAGATTTTCAGTCTTTTCGAGGCGAGAGAAATCATGTTAAAAAAAGAAAACAAGAGATCAAGGGAAGTCATGAACATGGCCGGCGAAGATGGAAAAGGGCTCCATTTGATCCATTTATTGCTCGTGTCCGCTACCTCTCTTGATCAGAACAAACTTGATTCAGCCGTGGAGAATCTGAGGGAATTGTATCACAATGTGTCTTTAAGTGGCGACTCTGTGCAAAGGGTTGCGGCTTATTTTGCAGACGGGTTAGTTGCAAGGCTTCTCACTCGTCGATCACCATTTCATGAGATGATAATGAAGGAACCGTCACCAGAAGACGAGTTCTTAGCCTACATGGAACTCTACAAAGTATCCCCTTACTACCAGTTTGCTCATTTCACTGCAAACCAAATGATCATGGAAGCATTTGACAGGGAAGAAAACAAATACAATCGCGCGTTGCATGTGGTGGACCTTGATGTATCCTATGGTTTCCAGTGGCCTTCTCTTATGCAGTCGCTTACAGAAAAGGCCACAAGTGGAAATCGTGTGTCTCTTCGGATCACAGGGTTTGGTAAAACCCTGGAGGAACTCGAAGAGACAGAAGCAAGGCTAGTTGCATTTGCCAAAACCTTTAGGAACCTAACTTTTGAGTTCCAAGGTATGTTAAGATCAAAGTTTGGAGTAAAATCAATAAGGAAACGGAAGAACGAGACACTAGTCGTAAATTTGGTTTTTTACTTAAACTCATTATGCAACTTCACACGCATATCCGAGACGTTACATTCGGTGCAGATGCTAAACCCTGAGTTGGTTGTTTTGGTTGAACAAGAAGGCGGCCGCAGTCCAAAAACATTCTTATCAAGATTCATGGAGTTCTTGCATTACTACGCAGCCATGTTCGACTCACTAGACGACTTCCTTCCACTTGACAGTCCCCAGAGGCTGCAAATCGAAAAAAATCACCTTGGTAAAGAAATAAAGCGGCTAATGGACTTTGATAACGACGAGGTGCATTCGCCAAAGTACGAGAGGATGGAAACATGGAAAGGAAGGATGGAAAATCATGGATTTGAAGGAATGAATTTAAGTTCCAAGTCAATAATCCAAGCAAAGCTATTGTTGAAAATAAACAGTCATTACTGTCCTGTTCAGTTTGGTGTTGAAAATGGAGGGTTCACTGCTTTTGAAAGAGAACAAGCCAATGCCATTTCACTGGCTTGGCAAGACAAATGCCTCATCACAGCATCTGCATGGCAATGCACAGGGGGAAGCACATCGTGACTTCTCCATGATTCATCATGAAGTTTTTTTATTTCTTTTTTCTTTTTTTCCTGTTATAATTAATTAATTAGCACTTTAAAGTTTGTAAATATATGTATATGAAATAATATATGTGTTGGGTGACTATGTCTGACATAGAAATACCGCCAACACACCAATTATATGATAAACATATCAAGTTTTGTCGTTCGGTAACAAGAATCTTTTATATGCTTCACTTACATTTCAATTCATCTTTTAGCTCAATTTATATTCTGATGAATGTAATCATGATTCTTACGTTTATATTTATACTTATTATATATTAAGGGTTAAGTATCTCGGAGTGTAAGTAACTTTGCAACTTTTTCTATTGTGTGTATGCATCAAAAATTTTGAACATTGTATGTATGTATCTCGCTAAATTGAACGCTTAATGTAAAAATGTATACGTGGCAACCATATGAGCTACCCACGTAGAAGTTTTTGATTGGTCAACGTAAAAATTTTGCATTAAGTGTTCAATTTAGCGAGATACTTACATACAATGTACAAAATTTTTGATACTTATATTCAATAGGAAAAGTTGCAAAGTTGTTTACACTACGGGATACTAAACCCTATATTAACGCTAGGTAATTAACCCGGATCTTCGAATAAAAACTTTGCAAATAAAAAGTTATATACATACGAGTCATATGCCCGCGCAATGCGGCGGCGATGGTGGTAGCGGCGCGGGGTGGTGGTGGTGCCGGTGGCGGAAACGGGTGACGGCGGTGGTGGCGACATGTGGTGGCGGTGGTGCGGCAACGGTGGCGGTGACAGGTGGTGGGGGCGACAATGGTGGTGAATGTAAAATTAATTGATGTTAAAAGGAGGTAGTGTAGTTATTTTAAGAATTGTGAAATTTATATTGTAAATGATTTCATTAAGGGTAATTTAGGTATATTAGGTGGATATGTTTAAATAAATGAATAAAGGAGAGAGATATTTTGGGTATATCAATTCACTTTTTGAGATTTTGGGAGGGGGTTCCCCTTTTATAAGGTATTGTAGATAATATGTTATTTGTGTTGTTGATAAATAACTCGATCAAGGCTGGATAAATAAACTCAAGATGAAAGATTTCGACACTAATAACTCAAGGTGGAGTCATATTCGGTTACCTTAGGTCACGGGTTAGGCTCTTCGGAGTGATGCGCCTGGGGTTACTATTTTGAATCACATATTCGAATGTAACGGCTCATGCTCACTACATTAATTGCACAAATTTTATAGGTATTACATTGATTAAATACCGAATAAATCACTACACTATATAACTATTTTAACATAGTTAATTAGTTACAATATGATGCCATTAATATTGACTAAATATTGACCTTAAAAAAACGTTTTCTAAAAAACAAAACTAACGGATAGTTTTGAGTTTGAAGTTTTATGTTTTATATTTTACACTAACATTTATATAAACCGTGAAAAGTTAGGTTATGTATTTCAAAAATTACAGGAACCTTAAGAATTTTAAATAAGTTCAACCATTGATTATTGTGATTGTTTATTGAGTTATATATATGCATTTTTTGATGGGTTTTGCTAAGCGAAACCCTAAGGGCTTTCGTTAAGGTGCATTAATTAGTTGTACATTTACCATAAAATTCAGGGGGTGGGCTTTTAATATGAAAATGTACAACATTTTATGCACGTTAAGTAAAGCCCTAAGGGCTTCATTTAGCATTTTCCTTATTTTTATGTTGTATTAATTATCATTCGTTATATAATTATGTGGGGATATTGATTCTATAAACATACGTGCATGAATAGCGTCTTGAGCATATGTATGCAAGTATATTGTAAATAAATGTTCATGAGATAACTGGTGATCAATTGTACATGAATAGTCATATAAACATGTGTAAGCAGTTATATAGTCATATGAACATGTGTAAACAATTATGTAATAAATAATTTTAATTTAAAAAAGTTTCTCAAAAGTTCTAGTAATATTTAGGTTGTTAATATATCCTTTCCTTATATAAACCATCTCATTCAACCTTTACACATATCATTTCAACATATCATTAAAAAACTCTCTCATACTTCTATTTCATTCCATAAATTTTCATACAACTTTCAAACACGACCATGACTCGTGTAATATATAGAAATTCATGATTGATATGTATAGATATATGGATTAATATGTATGTAAGTGAACCTTTGTATAAGTGTGTGTTTTAGAGAGAGAAAGGATAAAGTGGATGATAGGAATTAATTAGTGACAAAGGTTACAAAAGTTTGAGGGTGAGGGGGGTATTTATACTATCAAAGTCTAGCTAATTACATCTAGACCCCCTCACATTGTCATAGTTACATTTACATCCAAACTAACAAATTTAGCACTATATTAAATCTAACATTCTCCCCCTTAGTGCGGATTTGTGGAATCAACTGGTTCACTGTCTTTGATTTTTTCTTTTGTGGATATTTATCTTGTTAGGATACCACAGCCATCCTTCTCCTTCTGGTTTTGAATTGGGTGGAGGTCTTTGATTGTCTGCATAATCTGATGGTGGTTCGTTATGTGGGCCAGGCATGTTATTAGGTGCATATCTGATCCAGCGACCTCCCTTCACATACTTAACATTTGGATTCGGTGTAGCTCTTTTTGCTTCTCTGAGCTTTCTGACATCTTCTCTCCTGTTCAGTCTGGTTTGAAGTTTCTTGGCAGCCAACAGAAGTGTTCGTTTCTTGAAGCGGTTGATTTCATCTTCAGCAATGCATTCCTGAACTCTTTTGCAGTATTCGAGTGTCCCATCTGAGTAAATGGTTAGTTCGGTGAATCTTAAGAAGATAATCTTTCCCAGACTGTTAATAAAGACAACACCATTTTCAGGATATGTGGTGATGTGACCAATGCTTAATTTTTCAATGTCACCAGAATAAAGGGTCTGATCTGGATAGGGCACATTTATCTTTCTCTTTTGGAGTTCTAACCCTATCTGAAAATCATTAAGAGAAGCATACTGGATATAGCTTGATATGAATCTCTTAATTGCATCGAATGCTATGTTATCTTCCTCGGTCCTATTCATCGACCGGAGAAAGTGTTTGTAGAGGAAGATGAGATCATCTACGTGTAGCACGCTGAAATGATATTCAGTGAAATGATACTTCTTCAAGTTGGTCCTCTTGACTATGAAAGAAGGTACTTTGATGGAACACTTTTGTCTCATATGAACTTTGATGACTTGTTTTATCCTGTACTTGTATTGATCTTGATTAACTGGGGGAAACTTTCTTTTTGCTTCATCAAGTAGTTCTCTATACTCTTGCGCTTGTATGGGATTCTTGAATTTGTACATGGACATGATCTCAGGAGGTTGATCACTGGTGATTTTAACTGGACCACAAAATATTGGATAAGCTCGTTCTTCAAGGAATCTTAGTTTGTAGGCAGCGGCTTTTGGCTTGAAATTGATGTCAATCATTCTTGCTTTGTTTTTGAAAAAATAGTTTTCATTTATGTACTCCTTTTGTTTTTCAGTGAAGGTGTCAGCAGGAATGTCAGGGAGAACGGCATTTGGACCAAATATATCATAAACAATCTGAATCATTGGTTCGCCCCCAAAATCTTCTTTTTCTCCTTACTTTGGATCTTTTCTCATTTCTTTGAAGCCTTTGAAGTTATCAAATGAGTACTGCTTCTGAGATTTCGAGGATTCCCCAACTTCCTTTTCCGCACCTACAAAATGAACTGTGCCATCTGAATCAACTTTCCAACTTTCTTCTTCTGGAATCATCACATCAAGAATCTCAGGTAATGAGAATTCTTGTTCAGGCTGCACTACTTCTGATTCTTGCTCATTATTAGCATCTGAATTCATCTCAACAGTTTGATCACCCGTATCAACAACATCTTGCATTTCAGTTTCAACATTGAGCTCTTCAGTCTTATCAATTTCATTTTGACCTTGTCCGTCGTTCTCCCCCTCGGGGCGATCCTCAGAATCAGGATCGTCACGTTGTTCAGACAAGACGGCCGCTCGACAAGACTGTTGTACTTCTCTTAAACGTTTCTGTAAGGCTTCATGTTGTTGTTGAGCAAGAATCTTATCTTCTTCTGCTTGTATTTGAAGCTCTCTTAGCTCAGTTTCTTTTTCAATCAATTCTTGTCGAGCTTGCAGAGCTGCCAACACTGCTTTATCACGATTTTTGAGTGATGATTCTTTGGAAAGAAGAGTTGCAAGCAAAATTTCACATTGTTCATCAAGAGAAGGAATATCATCAGAGTTATGGGGTGTAGATCTTGGTGGAATTGTGTGGGACACTTTGGGAGATGAAGGTGGTGTTACAGGAAAAGAAATGATTGGAGTGACGGTTGGTGGTAGTGTTGATCTAAGTTTGTTTGAGAATCTGGTTTGAGGAATAAAGAGAGTGATTGGAGAATATTCAATTAGTAGTTGTTCAGTGGTGGGTGGTTTTTGAGGTGGAAGGTTAATTATCTTTTCAACAATTGGTGTAATTTTCTTTTTCTTATATGGTGGGACATCTGGTGTTGGATCAATGGCTTTCCCTTTGGCAGCTCTGAATTGTTCGGGTGATAAACAGGAGGTATCAAGCAAAACTGGGCCCGACCTTGGGGTCGTTGACACAACAGCCAAATCAAGTGATCCAGCAGTGTGACCAGAATGAATCCCAACTTCCTCTGGTTTTCCCGTCGGTCCTTGAGACTCAGTCTCTCTGACGGTTGATGATGGAGCTTTACAACTCACATCTTGCTCCAAAGTAGTGTCCCGAGGGGCACCACCCTGAAGACTTTCAAAGTCACTAGTACTCAAACCGGGTTCGCGTTGATTGCCCGTTGACCCAACAGACGAAGTCTGAGTGGGGCCTGCATCCAAAGCTGTTTCGATGTTGACTCTGGCAGGTCTTCCAAGCAATGTTTGAGACAAGAGTAACTCTTGGATCTCTATGCTTGTTCTGGCTGTCTCACCCAAGTGGACAGTTTTTAGTGTCCTAAGGTGTGGTCTAGACTCAAGTGATCATGGAAAGAATGATGGAAGGTGGGACAGGAACTTCCTCAACAATTCTACATTGACTTCCAAAGAAATCAATGAGATAAGACGCGGCTTTGTCCCAATTGAAATATCAACCAATTCCTGTTGAGAGGAATCAGCAAGGTGATCGAAGGCTTGTGCAAGCAAGAGTTGGGAGCTCTCGACTTCTAACCTAGAGGCTTGGTCCCGGTGAATGGTTGTGGTTAAATCTGGCGGAGGGCCAACGTTTTCTTTATGCCCTTGTCCTAACCCGGACCACTCATCCTCTCTGGTATTTTCGACCCCTCCCTCATATCCTCCTTGTACCTCCAGAGCATCATTATTGAAGAAGGCAGCAGATGAGTGAGATTCTGCTTCAGATTCTTGTACATCATCACTCATTGATTGTTTAGATTTGTGATCCATTCTTTTCTTTCTTCTTTTTGATACAGAAGAAGACTGTGGTATATCTTGCTGTGGATCAATTGGTTCAACATGGTCAGATAAAGGAATGAAGAATCTTGATTTTGGAGCTTTTAATCTGATTTTCATTTGTCTAGGAGAACCCCCTCCTGAATCCCCTCTTTTTCTTTTTCGACTCGGACCCTCACTGGTGTCCCTATGTGTGCCTTGGCAGGAACCTGTCGGTTTTCAGGCTCCATAGGCAACCCTAAACTCTCACAGTAACTTTTGTAATGGGGTTCATCCCTAGACACATATTTCAACAAAGCATTAGAAAGTGGAACCGGATATATATCACTGCCAGTAGATCCCTTGAGATATGTCAGTGCTTCTATGTGAGCAGTTGTCAAATCTGGTAAGCGAGGAATTTTCTTGTTTGTGGCCATTGCATATGAGATAAGGCCAGAGAAGAAACGAATGAATGGGATGTATTTCATGGTTTTCTTTTTCTTGCTCAGCACGGTATTCTTCAATTGCTCCCAAGTGATTCTTGCATAGTCAAAGTGTCGATCAAAAGCAATACCATAGAAGTATGTAAGAGAGAATGAGGTCATTCCATCGAGACCAGTAATGGTGGGATCCAAACATCCTTGAATTATGGAATATAAAGTGTACCACAGCTTAGCCAAGCTACCTTTCTTAAAATCTCTGATGTATTGGCATTCTCCTTCATAACCTAGATCAAGAACAGCTATGAGCATTTCATTTAAGCTGGGAGGTGCCTCAAAATCAGTCATTTCTTCTCTAGAGTTGGCACCAGGAAATTCCAGAATGATACGGAAATCATTGAGATCAAAGCGGTGAATGAATTTTTGGTTGTTTATGGTGATATGGTAAACAAAGTGTTCTGGTTGATTGTCTTTGGAAGGGATGAATTTTAATGTTGCCCAAGGTGATACACATATTGTTCAGGAACATCATAGATATTGGTGAAAATGGGTGTTAAGGGATGATTTAGGAGAATTTAGGAGATTATAGGATAGGAAGAGGAGAACTGGTCATGGAGAGCTTTGTTGTTTTTCATGTTTGTGGTATCACCTGTTCTAAAGGGAGATGCCATTGGGAAATATTGATCTGGAGAATTAATCATGAAGACAAGATTAAGATTGAAGAAATTGACAGGTACAAAAAACATATCCAACAAACTCATACAAATTTTTTCACAAGAGATGCAAAGGTAGTACATCAAGGCGTTCAATACCTTGCTTCTCAGGGAATACAAGTGCAGGAGAATGAGAGACGTGAAAAGTATACATTTATAGAAACAAGTTTAAATTTCAGATAAACCTTTTCCAAGAGACTGCAAAGGTAGTACATCAAGGCGCTCAATACCTTGCATCTCAGGGAAACTGAGTATCCGAGATCATAAGCCAAGACAATTGAACCATGGAATGAAAAGACACAAAAGAAACATTTATTAAAGTTTTGAAAGGTTGAAAAATATTTCTAAGGTGAAATATTTCTAAGTGGGATCCGAGAATGAACATTCTCGGATCAATTTTGGAGAAATGCGGATCAAAGTCTTGGAAAAATCTTGAGGGTAACAAGTTTGGAAAAATGTAACAGGATCCGCAAATGACAAATACGGATCAATAACTTAGAATAATTTTGACATAAAAAAAATGACAAGTATGAACAGGATATGCAAATGAAGAAATGCAGATCCATGACTTGAAAAATGAAGGTCAATAGTTATTGAATAAGATAAAGATCCGTAAATGTGAGAAATGCGGATCAGAGCCTTAAAATCAAAAATAGTGATAAATTGTAATTAAAGATTAGAAGACATTCTTGTTGTTAAGTCATAGATAGATGATTACTAAGGTTGAGGGGCTAATTGTGATAATTGGCAAAGTTGTATTGTTAGACTATAAATAGCCCTCACACCTTAGAAATCAAAAAAAAAAGAACAGAAAAATCATTTCATTCCTTACACAATTAATTCCAAGCTTTCAGTTATCTCGACCTTTCTCTCTCAAAACACACACACACACCAAGAACACACACTAACAAACCGCCATTGCTAGATCGAATTCAGAGCTTAAATCGTGTTATAACAAGTGGTATCAGAGCGAAACATCAATCTGATGACGATCCATAACTGAATTTGATCACAATTTCATCAAAATCAAGCTAAATCTCAAATTCTGTTCGAAATTTCTCACTTACTGGTTCTTCAAAATTCACACATCAAATCTCATAAAATCACAATTGTTTGTTCATCAATAGATTCGTGGCTATTGATAACATAATCCTGTCAATTTTCAAGTTCCAATTCAATCTAATCTCGAGATTGAATTTTGAGTTTTGGCGCGTAAATTCAGGGATTTGAATCTGTTGTGTTTTAGGTTGAATTTTGTTCATAATCGTGTTGCGGACGTAAATTGAAACAGTTTGGAAGTGATTTCGTGATCTAACTCCTTGTAATTCATAAGAAATCGAAGTTTTAAAAAGTTGATAATGGAGTTTTTCTGGAAAGGTGTTCAGTTGAAGAAGATGATCAAGACGATCTGCCTAAGATCGTTTTAGTTCAGTGCTTTGTAGCTTGTTAAGACGATCCTAACAAGATCGTTTTAGCTAAAAGTGTGTTGTGGAAGTGTTGATACTGGCTAACTAATCCAAAAGGATTGGTTTGGTCATTTCAGACACTTGAAAGTTTTGTGAAAGAAATCAAGACGATCTTATACCAAGATCGTCTCATTTTTTTCCCAGAACGAACTTCAACC
>CM067174.1:48920834-48975449 GCA_034093135.1 Erigeron breviscapus | reverse complement strand
TCATTTGGACTATTGTTTGATATGACGTGTAACACCAACTAAATGCAGAAACCGAAATGTTTTTATCGGTTTTGACTTTTACAGTCTTTACTTCCGCAATTTAACACCGTTAGGTGAAAGATTTTTGAAAACCCATATTTTTAAACGTCGGGTGTTACAAATGGTGTCATCACCTCCTTCAAATTGAAGGACCAATTCATCCCACATTGCCTTGGCACTGGGGAACAACACAAGTGTTGGAATAAGGTCTTCAGGAACAGCCCCAAGGATCATATTCTTGAGTCTGGTGTCCAGATCAACAAGTCTACGATCCTCATCAGACCAATGGTCTTCTGGCTTTTCTCTAGTACCCCTTCTAGATCCAGTTGGATCAAGAAAAGGACTAACCCCATGAGACATGGGTATATGTGGTCCATCCTTTAGGATTTTCAACATATACCTCTCTATCCCACCAAAATGCAAAAGCATTCTGGCCTTCCATGTACCAAATGTAACACCCGTCATTTTAAAACCTGGATTTTCATAAACTTTTGCCAAACGGCGTTTAAAACGTAGCGGAAATAGATCACTTTAAAAACTGCCCCAACCGAAACGGTTGGTACCTTTCATAAACGGTGTTACTAATAGCATCATCAAAATAATGTAAATGAAATCCAAGTCATGGCACCAACATAAATGCCATTCATTATTACATGTATCATAAACGTAGATAATGTAGCCGAAACATAGGCTATGAGAAGTCTAAGCATTCAACAATCTATGCTAGTCTTCTTTATTGCATCTACCCATCTCACGAGCTAAACCTTTCTCTAGCTCAAACTTGCTTATCCTGAAGGACACAACATTTTCATAAAAGCAATTGATAGCTAATAAATTAGCTAAGTAAGATACACACAATTTGATAAAACGTTCTTCATTTTACTTTCATAAAAGTTCTTCATATTTTACTTATTAAAACATGATCACATTACACTTCATCCACAATTATCATAGATCAACCCATACTTCCCTTTTTCCCAATTCCATCACATTTCATATCACATCAACGAGTACATACAACTTAATGAACATCTCTTAACATGTCAACATATCTTACAACCTAGTCAACATCTCATATCATATCATCATATACTTTCAACATAATCAACATCTCATAACTTAGCATAACACACGTAAACATATCTCACGTATACATACTAACACAAGTAGAGTACATACTCCTAATTGTGCCTATCAATGATAAATCATACTTATAAGCAACTTAATCAATGTAAGCAACTTAATCAACTTATCAACTTTGATCAACTTTAATCAATGTATCAACTTATCAACATGTCAACTTATCATCTTATCAACTTATCAGCTTTAATCAACTTTAAGCATCCCGTTACGCTTTTAACATTGGTGGTTAGTCACTCCACCCGGGAATACTAGATCAACAACTATGCCGCAAGAAAACACTCAAGCGACCACTTATTGTATCCCGTCATGCTTTTAACATTGGTGGTTAGTCACTCCACCCGGAAATACTAGATCAACAACTATGCCGCAAGGAGCCACTCAAGCGACCACGTACGCACTAGCTTTTCAACTAGCACGGGTTAAGCTTAACACAACTTATGCTCGAGACTTCTTATCTTTATTAGCTTAGGCTACACTTTCACCTAAACTAATCACTTATCAACATCTTTACTTTACCTTTATATTAGCTTAGGCTACACTTTCACCTAAACTAATCACATACATCTTTCTTTACTTTAGCTTTAGGTATATTCCTTACCTAATTAGTTTCACATCTACTTCAACGCTTAATCTCACTAACGTGCACGACTCATAACATTTCTTTCGTGTATCTAGTGAACTAGACATTTCATGCTTAAGAGCCACATATAAGTCATCACATATCAACATTAAGTCATATCAACGAAATGAATCAATAACACATATCATATTCATAGCAACATCAACGTAAGCATTATACTACACATGCATATAATTACTTCAACTTTAAACGTCATCACAACATAATTAACTACTTCAACATGCATATGTTCCCATATAACCTCCCGCATAACCTGGATAACCCAACACACATAAGATAATCCGATTAAGAGGTTAATTAAAGAAAACTACTTTTGTTGTGCCTCCAGCGTGATAAAAGTCATGTATCTTACCTCACAAGTTAACAAGCTTCACAATTATACCAAGTGACCTATATCGAGTTCATAGTCAATAAACTTGTATAAACCCACCATAACTAGATTATAAAACCATCCATTAACTTCGGGACACTTATATACCCATTACATAAGTCAAACGGATCAAAACTAGTGAAGTGCAGGTAGTGGGCCTCACCAAAAAGTCAGTGGGCAGCACTAAAACCATTCTGTCCACAAACGTGGCCATAAATGGGGCGCACCAGTATTCCAGTGGGCCTCACTAACTGGGCGATCAGCCAACGACTTTTCCGTTTCACTTCAAACTCCTTCCAAACGAATCCCAACCCCCAACCACGACTTTTATCCATTAAATTAACATTGAATAGGACTTAATTGAACCTTTGAAAACATCAATTGATCCTTGAATCAATTGCAAACATGAATCCCCTTTTTGATCATCAAAACGACTCGAAACCGCAACGTTTAATACAAAAACCTAATTAAACACTTATGGATCTAATTAACCACCTGGGATTCACTCATATAGATATAAACAACACAATTCATCATTAAAGTTTGCAACTTGATGTTGTCAACCCACTCAATTAACGATTTTACTCACGAAAACGTCGTTTTTAACCGAAAACATCATCATTAAGCATCCCCAACCCCCATGGCCGAATCTACAGAGACAAAACCTAATTGAAAACTTAATTAACAATCAATATATGATATTATACCTGTAGGGTTGAATAACGGATCGAAAAGCAAGCAAAATCCCTTCCGAAAACCCCCAAAATCGACTAGAACTTAAGGAATTGACCTAGGGTTTTGTGTGAAAGACTTCTATAGGGTTTAGATTTGATTAAAGGGTGGTTAAGTCGACCACCATGCCCTATTTTAACTGAAACAACTTTTAAAACTTTACATCTAGGCCCTCACACTTCGTTACAACTCGTTTCGTCACTTAACGGCTCGTTTAACGCAACCGGGAACACTTATTGACTTTATAAATCATTATCAACTTTAATTTCATTACTTTAAATCATTTTAACACATATCTCATGTTAATCATTTAAATCACACAATTACATATAAAACACATAGTGACTAACGGTCACTAACGACAAGCTAACGGTCAACGTCAAAACGTTTTGGGATGTTACAAAAGGCCTCACTGTTTCCATCGAATTTGGGAACATGAGTGTTAGAATAATGTACATGGACATGGCTAGGGGAATTAGGAGGAGGAGGAGGATGAGGGTTGTTATTAGCATTTTGATTAGGTTGTGCATTATTAACATTTTCATCTGGACCAGAACCATTCTCACTTTCAGTAGTAGTCATCTAAGCAGATCTAGGCAAGTATATTAGCCTTTTGCTCTGATACCACTTATAAGTCCCAACTCAATAGATGGTACCACTGAAGACACCTCTATGTCGATAGTGAGATTACTTTGCAATATACACACTGATCTGGAGACGACCAGTTGCAGTGTGTATATACCAGGTTATTGGTTAGATTACTTATTAAGGTGACAATAAGCAATAAGTAAAGAAAATGCAATAAATAAAGTACTTGTAAAGTAAATCTGGTGAGACAATATGTAATTTTTCAACTTCAGTTGGTTCAGTCTTGCTAACAAAATTCACAAACATGCAGAAATTTCCTGTGGCATTTCTTCTTGTTTGAACTTTTGAAGTGGGATCACCAATAATTTGATCAATTGGATGACTTCTTGTCCACTTAGTAGCATGAACTGCAACATTCTGTACTTCTTGATCAGCTTCTTCTTCAAAAGATTGAGACTCGGCTTGAGGCACAGACTCAGCTTGATCACTGTTAAGATCTTGAACAACTGAGTTGGCTGAGCTGATAGGATTATCAGCTTGAGCTTGCTCACAGATGGGTAAAATAGCTTCATTTGTTTTCTGAGGTTGAGTAGAAACATGAGACTGATTCAGCTCTTCATCAAGACCATGGAAAATAGGAATCTCCCCCTCAACAGGTGCATCATTATCTTCAATAATAGGATCAGTAGGAGGATGACAATCAGGAACATCAAGCTCTTCAAAGTCAAAATCACTATCTTCTTGAGCTGAGCTGATTGAGTTTGATTCATCTATTTTTACATGTACTGTGTCTTCAAATACTCTTGTTCTTTTGTTGTACACTCTGTAGGCTTTCATGAGTGTAGAATAACCAAGAAAAATTCCTTCATAAGCTTTGGCATCAAATTTGCCAAGATGGTCTCTTTGATTTAAAATGAAACAAGGACTTCCAAACATTTTTAAGAATCCTAATTCAGGTCTTCTGCCCTTCAAAACTTCATATGCTGTCTTATGATGCCTTTTAACAATCAATGATCTATTTTGGGTGAAACAAGTTGTGTGAATAGCTTCAGCCCAGAAATGAACCTTTACACCATTTTGAGCTAACATGGACTTTGCAGCTTCAATCAGGGTTCTGTTTCTTCTTTCAGCAACTCCATTTTGCTGTGGAGTTCTTGCAGCTGAGTAACATTGAGAGATGCCTTTACTAATGCAGAAAGAGTGCAGAGTTTGATTTCTGAACTCAGTCCCATTATCACTTCCAAGCTACTTGACTGGCTTCTTGTAAAGGACTTCAACATTTTTGATAAAATTAATGATTACTTCAGCAGCTTCACACTTGGCTTTTAGATAGAAGACCCATGTAAACCTTGAATATTCATCTACAATAACTAGTGAGTACCTTTTTCCACTCAAGGAAGGTGTACTAACTGGACCAAACAGATCCATATGCAGCAAGTCTAAACAAGATTCAATAGTTGAACATGTTCTAGATTTGAAAGAAGCTTTGTGTTGCTTCCCTTTCTCACAAGCACTGCACAACTTGTCTTTCTCATACTTGATAGCAGGAAGACCAGAAACTAGCTCATTTTTTCTTAATTTATTAATATCTTTAAAATTCATGTGAGATAGTCTTTTGTGTCATAACCAATTCAACTCATCTTGAGTTTTAGACAAGAAACACACTTCTTTCAACACAGTAGGCTTGCTCATATCAAAAGTGTAAAGAGATTCAACTCTTTTTGCAATCAAGACAACATTTCCTTCTAAATCACAAACAATCCCTCTATCAGCTCGAAATCTCACTTCATAGCCAGCATCACACAGTTGGCTAACACTGATCAAGTTGTGTTTAAGCCCACTGACATAAGAGACTCTTTTGAAAGTGAGAGGACCATTTGTAAGAGAACCATATCCTTCTGTAGTTCCTTGAGAATCATAACCAAAAGTGACATTAGGACCAAGTCAGTTCCTAAAGTCACACAGCAGGGACTTACATCCAGTTATATGCTTGGAGCATCCACTGTCCAAGTACCAGATAAATGCATTGTGAATGCCCTGTAATCATGAAAAGAGTTAGTTCTTTTTGGGAACCCATCCAAGGATGGGTTCACTTGAGCTGACTGAAGTGCCAGACTCAGTTTGAGTAGAAGAAGAACTCTTATCATTAGATTTTACTTTCCATTGTTGTTTAGATTTTTCTTGAAAATTATTTTCAACAACTTTGGACTCAGACTATCTTAGATATCCTTTACCAATTCCAGCTTTCTTTGACTCAGCTCTGAGTTTCTTTGATCAACTTTTGAAAGACTGTTTAAAAAAGAAACTTCTTTTGAAATTTCACTCAGCCTGGACTTAATCATCTTAGAGATAAGTTGATCTGAGTCTTGACTGGGTGTTTTAGATTTTGTCTTGGAGCTGATTTGATCAGACTAACTCTTCTTAATAGATTTGTTCTTTTTAACTTTCTGACTCTTTTGATTAGTCAGCTTAGGAGAGTTCTCCTTGGTCTTAAGTTCACTACTAGATTCTGAGGGAGAATCAGTCAGCTTGGGTGAATCTAGGCTGACTTCAGACTTGGTAGGTACAGACTCAATAGTAGTGACACCATCAAATATGGTTTTTAAATTTCCACCATAAACAAAATCAAGACCAGGATTCTCATACTACTTTTTAAGAATCCTTTAGGTGTGAATAACTGTAGGAGGTATAGGCTGATAACAAGGCTCCATTGCACATACTTCACTTATGGCAATAGCTTTGTCATAGTGACCATCAAATATGGCCTGAATTTGTTGAGGCACTTGCTCATTAACACACTTGGCAGTTCTTTTAGAACCATACACCAGGACTCAGTTATGTGCTTAATTTTCAAATACTTTTTATCAGCTTCCTTAGCTTCTTGTAAAAGAGAAACATTTACTTTTTTAAAGCTTTGATTTCTGACTGAAGTTTTTCAAAAGACTGAGTTTGTACTGAAATTTCATTTCTTAAAGACACAATTTCCATTTTATGTTGTTTAATTAAAATGTCTTTGTAAAAGAACCTGATTACCAAGTTTGCTCAGTTTAGCAAGTTTTTCTTCATTAGAAAGAGAAAGAAAAGGAGATACCTCTTGAACAGTGGATGCAGAATGAGCTGACTGAGTGAGCTGATCACTTTCTTCTCTCAGCTTGGTCATGCCATCAAGAAGCTTTTCAGTAGCATCTTTGGCCATCAAGCACATCTCCTTGATTTCTTGACACTTTGCTGACTGTTCTTTGACCATGAAGCATTGAGCATCTTCATAAGTTTCATCATCAGATGAAGTTTCACTCTCAGCCCAATCTTTTGCAACAAGACTCTTTTCACTCAGCTTGGCAACTTGTACTTTCAATTTCTTATATTTTAGCTTGAGTTTAGAGTATTTCTCATCTTTAGCACCACTTTTAGATTTAGAGTTATCAACTTGTTGAGTGGGTTTAGATTTACAATCATTAGCCATATGACCAGTTTTACCACATTTGTAACAAGTTACTTTTGACATGTCCAAAGGCTTTTTGGGTTTGTCGTTCTTAAAAGTTCCTTTTCCTTTTCCTTTAAATTTTGAAAAACTCCTTCTTTTCAATCTTTCAGCCAACATGGCAACCTCGTTAGCTAAACTCTCAGTTTCATCACTTGAATAATATTAAGTTTCAGATTCACATGGTTTATCAGTTTCAACAACATCACTCACAAACTGACTTGGGACAGGTTCATCACACAGTGGGCTGGGATGCTCAGTTGAAGATGCAAAGAGTGCAGAGGTAGAGCTTCCCACAGCGTCACCCTTGGCAATCAACTTTTCAACTTCAGTGCATTCATGGTTGTGAAGCAACCCATAGAGACCTGGCAAGTCAAGTTCTTTGTACACTGGACTCAACTTGACACTAGCAACATAATTATTCCATTTTAAAGGTAATGAATCTAGAAATTTGCTTTTAAGTACATCATCATCTTTATTTATGTCAATAGCAATCAAGTCATTAACAAGTGCATTAAATCGGGTATGAGTGTCAGTGAGGGATTCATTCTTATGTGCAAAGAATCTTTCATACCTTCTAGTCAAGGTAGTCTTGGTAGACTCCATAGAAGTTGCACAACCCTCATACATAACAGTCAAAGTATCCCACATTTTCTTAGCACTAGGACAGTGTCTAATGGCTCTATAAATGTCCTTAGGTACAACTTGGACAATAAAGTTCCTGGCCATTACATCCAAGTTGACAATTCTTCTATCCACATCACCCCAATCAGCCTTGGTTTTGATAACAACTCTGACATCAGGTGAACCAGGCTCAGCTCCATCAGTTGAAGTTGGCCTTAGTGTAATTACTGTATCCCTTAGAACATAAGGTCCATCAACAAGTATGTCAGGCATGTCATTATCAATTGATTCAAGAAAAAGGGACATTCTTCCTTTCCACCCACTGAAATCAGTCTTATCAAACATGGGTGGTCTAGTGGAAGAACCATTATCAGTATACATAGGTTGAGACATGTTTTAAACCAAAATAAAATAAAATGAGAGGGGTCAAGTTAAGTGTATTACAAAACCCCTGCTCTGATACCACCTGATAGGTCCCCAAGGAGATAACAGGATGGTTTAATATGTCTCAAAGAGTTGTAGAAGGGGGGGGGTGAATACAACTTTTAACTTAATCAGCTTGAAAATACTTTTTAATGCGGAATGTAAATTATCTTAAAGTATTTTTCCATATTCAGCTTGAGATACTTAATTTAATGAAACGGTGAAGATAAATAACAGAATTTAAAGACAATAAAGTAAAGTGCAGTACAAGAACAAAGTGCAAGCTGATTTCAACTAATTCTTTTATTGATGAATAAAAAGAATTACAAGTAGTTGTGGAACAGATTAGCCTACAAATCTAACTACTTGGTTGAATAGCAAGTTACAACTCTGTATATTAACTCTACTAGCCTAAGCTGAGTACAACACGGATCCAAGCTGATAGCTTTAATTGTTGTGAGAGTTAATGTAATGGATGCACACATTCTTGAGACTCTAAGGTTGGTTTATATAGGCATCAACCATGCCTTGGATGTCGTCCATTTTCTTCCACGCGTCTTGATCTGATGGTCTCTGCTTGATCAGTACCTGGTGATAGTGACACTGTCCTTTTTGTTCCCTATTTACTCACCAAGAGTGATCGTGCAGCAACAATACAATAGACACCTCATAGAATGTTTACAATCAACAACTGTCACTTCTAGAATGTCCTTTCTGATGCTTATCCAGTTGTATGATGACATATACAAAGTTATAACAACTCTGGAGCACTTGCAACATGTACCTTCCAAGCTGACTTCAAGAACCAAGTTGACTTCCACCCATCAGCTTGGCCTTCTATCCTTGTTCTTCCTCTTCGATTTAGACCAAGTGTTTGTTCTTCTTTTGATGCAGTTTGAAAGATACCATCTTCTAGTGAAGATGTTCAGGCTGACTCAGTTTGGATCAGTCCAAGCTGACTCAGCTTCAGAACCAAAGACTTTTAAGTATTTCTTGAACTATTTGTCATCTTCAAATCTTGTAATGTATGAGCAACTTGACTCCAACAGACGGGTTGGGGGCGGGTTGGGGTTTCTCGGGTATGGGTTCGGTTGGAGGGGTCATACGAGGTTGTTAGGATAGTAGCCATTGTTGGTAATGTTGCCATTGTTGGAAGTTCGGATCATTTTGGTATGCCGGGTAATAAGGTTGTACGTAAGGTTGTGGCGTAAATGGTGGATATTGTGGTGTTGATGGTGAGATATTGGTTGAATGAGTTAGCGGGAGAGTAGTTTTGAAGTGCGTTGAAGAAATCGTCAGATGCGGATCGGTTGAAAGCCATTTTTGATTTTGTAGTGAAGAAGAAGATGTTTTGTTGTGAGGAAGAAGATGATGTTTGGTGTGTGAAAGGTGATAATGGATTTAATTATAAATAAGAAAAAAAAAACAAAAAACAAACAAACTAGCCGTTTGGTCATAGGCTCCAACGGTTGAATTTGATTTCATTTTTCAAATATGTTAAGTTGGAATATAAAAAAAAGAAATTACGCTTCCTTCTCAGTATTAGCCACCACGGTTTGACCCAATACGCTCGGAATACGCCGGAATACGGCCCACACCCAATGGTGTGGACCGTATTCAATGTCGAATACGGATCAATACACCATGCATTGGGGGTGCTCTTAGGGTTCGAATCACTCTTTCTACATTTGTAGGAGTGGATTATTAGGGGAGGTTTTTGAGAGTTTCATCATATGCATGTGTAATTCGAGTTCCGCATACTACCCAACTGGATGTCACTGTGGTGTCTCAAACGCTAACTATTAACTCGTTGTTAGAAAAAAAAATCAACTCATAAAAAGTTTGTGAAAATGAATAGACTTGGTTAATTAATTAATTAAGTTAGAGAGAAGGTTGGTTTATATAATTTGGATAACTTTTGTATACCTGGTTGGTTTTAGGATATGGTCAAACAATGTCTACATTTTGTTGGTGGCTAAGCTAACGTCTGTTGGGTCCATGTGTTGTTTGTTGGGTTGATCTTAATTGCCACAAGTAGTATAACTGTTGAACGAGAGTTAATACTTAATACCCACGCTTTGTTTTGAAATTCTGTTTCCGAATGTTATGAAAAGCGGAAAAAGTTTTGAAAAAAATGGAATTAGTTGATAATAAGGGGTTAAAAGTTAATAAAAACAAAAGAAATCATAACAAAAAAATTGGGGGTTAAATTTGAAGAAAACAAAAATTTATTACGCTACAAATTAGTTTGTTGTATATACGCTTCCGTTCCAAAAGATTTCTCTCTATATAACTAAGAGAGGATAGTTTAGGTCTTATGTGTCATTAATCTTTGTTTGACAAGTGAGATTTTTGCTTAGTTGTCATCATGTAATTTTTTTGAGTTATATATATCAAAATAGATATAGATAATAATAATAATAATAATAATAATAATAGAATTATTTAATATAATAATAATTATTATAATTAAGGGGCATTAGTGTTCGTATTTTTCCATGTGTTTACGTAGTCATGGACATAGTTATAACATTAATTAATTTATTTATTTGGATTATATCATATGATGGATATTTATACTTATTAGTTAATTTAATTAATTACTTCCGGATATATACTAGGTAACTAATGAAAATTTGGAGATGTATATATATTGTCGTAAGTTATATTACTATTTTATTAATTTTATTTATTGATATGATTATTTTTAACAACACCAAGATTTGTATTGATAAAGTCATTTTTGATGTTAACGCGATATTTTTTTTTAACAGCGAGCTGAGTTAGTAGTTAGCATTAGAGACACCACAGTGATATTCAATTAGGCAGTATCCAAGGCTCGAACCACACATGAGAGGGATGAAACCCAAGACTTATTTGAATTTTAGAAAATCTTATATTACTTATAGTTATTAAATAAAAAACCAATCTCTTACTCAAAGTTAATAAATTATACATTTTTTAAAATTAACCTTTTCAGTTTATACTTAATGCATTAAAATATAACTTATGTTGATAATTTATTTATGAAGTATATTTTATATAGTATATTTCTTGATTTCATTTATTATTACATGGTTGCTAGATTTAGATACTACTAAAAAAACAAGTCAAATTAGTTAGTATTAAAATATATCCGGTTATGGTGTAACCGAATTAAACAAATAAGTTTACATTGAATATTGTAGTCTTATATTTCAAATTTGAAAAATGCATTATATATTTTAACAGATATTTACCATGCAACGCATGGGTTTAATCTAGTTCTATCAACATACAAAATTTCTAATCTTGTTGAGTTTACATTTTACTATTTATTACCAGTATATTGAAATATATCTTTTTTATCATATATTTTAATTTTAATATTGTAATTGTATTGTAATTGTAATTATATATATAATAAAAAACGTATATTCTCTGTTTTCCATTGATTAATCTTTTCTTAATGTACCCTACAAATCCCTGGAAACTTGATATCTAAAAATGACTTATATCTAAAAATGACTCTTAGCTTTACGTACTATTCGTTTGGGATCTCTAAACATTTTTTATTTACTTCATTTTTTTCCAAGATAGTGACATTTTATTAACTTGACAAATAATTAAATAAAATTCAGAATAAGCTAGCTTAAATTAAATCTACATATAATTTTCAATATTGTTGTAATAGATTACAGTGATTATGTGTATTCTAATAGTTCCTGTTTTTTTATTTTTTTTATTTTTAATGTAGGGAAAATGTAGTGACTTATTTCAGACTGAAAGAGGAATAAAAATTTTAAAAGATTTGTAAAAAAAAAAAAGAAAAAGAAAAGGGAGTAATACTTTTTCTTCTAAAATATATTCCTAATTTCTTAGGTTTTTTTAAAGTTTATAACATCTTCCCCACTAAGTTTGTCTTCCTATCTATTTTTTTATGATTTATATGTTGTTAAAATGACTTATGATTTTATGAAGCATATATATTTTAAAAAAATGAAACAAAGAAAAATCATTTCTTTATAAAAACATTATAAAAGGGGTAATAGAATTTGAGCAAAAGAGAAGAAGGTAGTGAGTGGGTTATGAAAGAGATGTTGGAGAGGTGAAGATCCCAAAGGAAGGGAATAATATGTTGAAGAAAATTTGAAGTTAAAAAAAGAAGCAGCATAATCCAGCCAAATAAAACCATCATCTGATCGGGCATCAGATGATCAGATCTTCTTCCATCCGATCTCTTCGATCTTCTTTTGCTTTTTTGACTCTGACACACTCTCAACTCCTCTTGTCTTCCTGTCCCTTCCTACCTAGCCAACACCTTTTGTCCCACCCATTCTTTAATTCACTATTTATTTTCGTTCCTTTATTTATAAAATAAAATAAAACTAGGGGATCACCGACATCGATTTGTACGTGTTGTCACGGTTATCTATTCTTTTTTTAAGGTCACTATCACAATACTACAATCTTCTCCGTCATAGAAATGTTTTGTTATTGTTGTTGTGTTAGCTAAAAATTTTGACACGTTAAATATATATTTATTTAAAAGAAATATTACAATGACATTCAAAAGCTTGTAGTGTTGTAGAAAAAAACACATGTTTTATTTAATTAAAAAAAATCAGACTTGCAGGCACCTGCGTAAAAAAACCAAAAAGGATTGCGACGTGATAAAAGCCGAACAATAAGACGGGGAAAATAAAATGTAAAAGAACCATAAAAATGCAATAATTTGATCTTGCTTAAAACTTTGTCATATTAAATACATAAATTATTTTTTAAAAATCTAAAACAAAGCAAAAAAGACAACCTTAAATAAAAGCCGCTTAAAAGTTTGACATATTAAATATCTACGATAAAAAAAAAATCAGACTCACAGGCAGCTGCGTAAAAAAAAACCAAAAAGGATTGCGACGTGGTAAAAGCCGAACAATAATACGGGGTGAGGCGTAAAAAATAAAATGTAAAAAAGGCCATAAAAAAGCAATAAAATAATCTTGCTTAAAACTTTGTCATATTAAATACATAAATTATTTTTTAAAAGAATCCAAAAAACAAAGCAAAGAAAACCATTATAGAAAATATAGATGAGCCAAATAAAAAATAAAGATAAACGAAATCCAAAACAACCTTAAATATAAGCCGTTTAAAAGTTTGAAATATTAAATATCTACGATTTATTTAATTAAAAAAATAAGCAAGCAGGCTAGCAGGTAGCTGATTTATTTAATTAAAAAAATAAGCAAACAGACTCACAGGCAGTTGCGTAAAAAAAAACCAAAAAGGATTGCGACGTGGTAAAAGCCGAACAATAATACGGGGTGAGGCGTAAAAAATAAAATGTAAAAAAGGCCATAAAAAAGCAATATAGCTGGTTATTTTTTTTATAACATTAAATTGGCATTGTCTGACTCAATTGCAATTTAAGGAGAAAATTATGAAAACCTAATATCTTGTGTTTTGAAACATTTTGCTCGTACTAAGATTTAAATTTAAGACTTTTAAGTCTTAAATTTCTCCAAATACCAATACGGAATTTGATGGTTGGTGTCTAGTTAGCTTATTTGGTAACTATGAATAAATTCCTGACATTGATATATATTTTTAAATAATATAAGAGTAGAGTAGCTAGATTTAACATTAAAAAACATAAGGAACACATATGACAATTACAAAACAACACATGGACTAACAATGTAAATTACGAGGGATACAAACATACGTTAAAGGACAAGAAATGCTCCCACATGACTTACTTAACAATACCTCTAGTTCAAAAAAAGCCTTAATAATATCTAAATAACGTTACAAAAATGCTCTCACATGAGTTACTTAACAGTACTAATTAACGTCTGCGAAAGGAACAGACCATTGGTGAAAGCTTTAGCAAACAATTGAACTAACCGATTAGTTTTTTAAAGTTAGGGACCAAAAGATGAAGTTCGTGCATGCCACATGAACCATCAATGTAATTAACCTTAACTTATAGCTAAGCTCTTTTTGGGTATTATATAACATTTCCATACATTTTATTTTTCTTTTTAATTAAGGAATAAGGATTGAGACGTTGAGTTTGGGTTGGCAAATTGGTCTAGCAAGCCCATTTTGATATTGAAGACTTAATGATGGGCCTATAATCAATTGAAATGGACTTGTTTTGAACCAAACTCACTCTTAGAAGAACAACCATCTCCCAGTCTCAATACTCTCATAGTCTCATTAAGTCATTATAAAAGAAAACACTACAATTTTATAAAGTTCATGACATGTCGTCTACGTAAATATATTATTTTAATCTTTATTGTAATTATTCTTTTAATTTTAAATATATTATTTTAATCTTTATTGTAATTTTTTTTAAATTTTCTACTCTCTTGATTAAACCTTTTTTAACATATTGGTTTAACCCATTACACAACTTGAACTTTGTCATATATTCCATATATACAAATACAAACTAGAAATAATTAAAAATACATATTTAAGTTTTTCAAAAGAAATAATTTTGTCTTTTATTAAAAATGAACATCAATATAAAAAATGTAAAAACAAAACCTTTAACCACCGAGATCAGTGAAAAATTTCTCCCAAATGCCCATGACCAAACAACCCCCACCACCAACCACCCAGGTCTCCGAGCCCATCTACCTTGTTGCTAGACTTAAGTGGTGGATCCATGAATCGTAAAAGATGGGGTCTAATTACAAAAGTTTTTTTTACCTTAAAATCAAGGCTAAAGGTTTTTTTTCTATTTTTTTTTTTTTAGAGATGCTTCGTATATCTATACTATCTTATAAAGCATTTTGCCCTTTTTTAAAATCTCAAAAAATGATTTGAACTACCTAAATTACCCCTCTTTTTTTCCCCACTAATTTAAACATTTCTACGTAATATATCTATAATACCCTTAAATCTCAACCACTCATTTTCTTCTCTCTCCTCAAATCTCAACCACTCATTTTTTCTCTCTCCTCCATAAATCATTTTATTCTTCTAATTCATTCAAAATCGTTTATCTCAAAAACCGTTTATCGATAAATTATAAAAATTGTATGGGTGTTCTTAAAATTTCATGCTCTTTCATTAGAGATGTCATTTGATATACTTTCGACGAATTTTTAAATCCGAGGGCGGAGCCCGTACAACTAAAGCATTTGGCTATCACACTCTATGACTTATCACCTCATATGACCTATCACCCCCACCATCTCACCGCCGCAACGCGCGGGCACTTTCCCTCGTTTTGAATAAGTGCCTAGCCTTAAAAAAAATCACTTTGAACTTTGTTTAAGTGTGTCCCATCCCCACAAACCCAACCCCCTGTTGGATCGGCCGCCAATCTTGCTAGGAATGGTCTTAACTCGTTTGTCTTAAGGAAGCTTTTGATATAATCCATGCTATTATTTGTACCTATGATATCTCTATATTAATATTGATAAATGGTTTGTAACTAATCGTGTTGGCGATTTTGGTTTATTATTAGGCATTTTAGGGTTTTATTGGGTAACGGCTGTGTCTCAGTCCCAGTGTGGCTGATCATCCTCTCGGACCAGCTACTATGGGCGCATTTGCCCAATTGACACATCTGAGGGAATAAATGTTGGACTTATTGGATCCTTAGCAATTCATGCGAGGATTGGTCGTTGGGGGTCTCTAGAAAGTCCTTTTATCTTCAACAAATGGCCCGGCATTCACCGGAATAGGGTTATATACATTCTCATTGTGAGAAGGGGTCATTTAAGCGTATCTAAATAGGTAAACCACCGCCTCTCAGGTCCCCCGACTGATTCTACCATAGAGGCCGGCCTATATGAGATCCTAACAACGTCATGGCATGCTCAATTATCTCTTAACCTAGCTATGTTAGGCTCTTTAACCATTGTTGGTGGTCGACTCGGTTTTTTCAAATTGTTTCTCATTATTAAGAAAAGGTAACAAAGATAAAATACGAGCAAACATATTAATGATGAGGAACGCATTTTTGTTATGCTACTAATACCTGTACTTGCTCTGCTATTCTGCCCCATCCTGGCTGAGGAAGAGTTACGGGAACACATACTGGATTCGTCACTACAAAAAGGATAATGGTAACCCCGCCATTAACTACTTCATTTATGAAATTCATATATAATGGGAAATCCTCCACCAATTATGTTTGTTTAGACCACAAGCGTAAAAGAAAATAACGGTATATAACCGCCACCTTCCCTCCATTCTCTTTTCTTTTTTTCTTCCTTTTTTCTGTATCAACCAAATCATACCGCTTCCTTTCCAAAATCCCTTCAATCCCTACCTGTTCGACCCTTCTCCAATACACAAGAATCCTGAATAGTCGAGTTACAACGGCGCTTGGTGGTTCCCACCCCAAGCGCCGCCACACAACCACCGTCATCCCACCCCAATCGACGCCAAAAACCGACCCCTTTATTCCTTATAATAACCCCTTCGAAAATCTCCAAGCATACGAACAATATCTCATGAGTGACGATTTTAATAACCCTCCAATTAATCCTACCGAATTGCCAAGTTCTTCACACCAAACCCGATTTCCTGTCGGCCGTCCAATAATTCAATCAATTACACCCGACCCTGAAATCATGCACCCCAGTGATCCACATGTTGATCCGTTTATTGGCAGCGAGTTTGAAGAGGGTTATATTCCACCAAATACGTCTCGCACTTATAACGAAACAAATACTGAATCGAGGGATTTTGGACACCCTATTCAACTTCCATCTTGGCCATTACAAGCATCTCCATATACTTGTAGTTGCTGTCAAAATCTTAGAGAAATTTCACATACTAACGGTGTGTTTTCTGTATGTTTCTTGGTTTAATTATTAATTAGTTTTATGTATATATATGTTATTTTTTCTAGATCGGATTCTCTGTTTTTTGTATTGCTTAGTTTCCTGCTATTATTTTTTTAATAAAATTTTAATGCCTTAAAAAAAGGTATGTATATGTTCTTTGTTTTAAGTAAGATTTTTGATGTTAAATATAGGTGCTGACATTACGAAACTTGAGATTCATGGAAGACTTGGTGTGATATGTCACGCGGTTCTTGAAGCGTACAATATCGATCTGACTGCAAAACAAAACGAAGGCCACAAGTACAAAATGTTCGAGTATGTATATCCATTTCATTATTCTGAGTGCAAGTTTAGTTATATCAATTTGAATATATATTATGTACAATATTTATTTTGTGATCATCCATCAGTTTTTCCAAGGAAAGTCTGGGTAGGGTGAAGAATTTCCTTGAGGATTACTGCAAAGAACGAAAAACAAATGGCTACATAATTCTACAAGATCCCCTTTCCCCTTTCTATGAGGCGGTATGTGTCGGATTGCATTGGGACGATAGTTTGGTCACGGATGATCTCATCCCAGACGATTCAGGCCGGTTCCATATTACTCAATACGATCAAATTTATTGATTGAAATTTTGGATAATATCCTCAAATCAAACCGATGACCCCTAACCCAATTGGTTAGGGCGAGGTAAGACACTTTGTCTTCTGATGAGAGGTATCAGGTTCAATCCTGGGTATCGACGAGTAATATTTGGAGTAGTATAGGAGAAATAGACAAACATCCGGCCCGTTTAAAAAAAAAGATAGAAAGATAATCCTCATCAACCGATGACCCCTAACCCAATTGGTTAGGGCGAGGTAAGACACTTTGTCTTCTGATGAGAGGTATCAGGTTCAATCCTGGGTATCGACGAGTAATATTTGGAGTAGTATAGGAGAAATAGACAAACATCCGGCCCGTTTAAAAAAAAAGATAGAAAGATAATCCTCATCAATATTCATTCCTTGTTGTAAAGAAGTTTAGGGCTTGACACGCATATTTACATTTACAAAACCGCGCACTACCTAATTTATGCAGTACGCACTGCACCATGCGTACTGCTAACAGCATGTATCATTTCCCCTTGTACTGATGAACACGTTTTCTTTATATAGGTGATCATCAACAAAACCAACCAAATGTGGAAACCAGTAGTAGAGCAAGACTTCCCAATAAGATCACCCTTTCTGTCCAGGTTCTTTTTGGCCACCTATTCATTTGTTATTTTAACCATCCTTCCTAAACTTACATGTCTAACTATCTGTTTTTATTGGATTTTATTGATTTTGGAAACAGCGGGAAAGAACAGGCAAACTTACGATAAAAGATCTTGTTAATTACTTCAATCTTCCCATTGAATCGGCTGCAAAAGAGATACAAGTTTGCCCGACTGTCATCAAAAGAATATGTCGTAAGAGTGGCCTGTCACGTTGGCCATACAGAAAGGTCCATGTTTCCTCCAAAACTCATATACAACGACGTTCTAATCAATAAGTATTAATCGTTGATCGACGTAATGAACATGTTATGTTTGTTGAAATGCAGTTAAATTCAATAGAGAAGAAGATATCAAACAGAGCAAGAAATTTAACTTCACTTGATCCAGTGGATAGAGGTCGTGCTCAAGCAGAAATCGACATACTTCGACAGGAAATCACAAATATTTATTCAAGATTCAACAATTAACTTATATCAAAAGCATCATTGAATGCTTATTTATCAATTGTACATATGTACTAGCTTTTAACTTTGATTATACTACTTATACAAAGTTGGTGATAGTTTTACTAGTAAAAATTAAAGAAAAGTAACTCTAATGTTTAATTACATACTCTTAGAAGAAAAGAAAGAAAACTAGATATAAATGATTACATGACGTACGTGGTGGGCTAGAATTAACCATTGACCTATAAAACAGAATTATTTCACCAATATGCCTTAATCAACTGCCAATTATCTGAGTACTAGTGTGAAGGGATGAGAAGTTTTACCCACAAATCGGGATTCAAAATCTGGCCGAGTCTCGTAAGGTTTTTTCATGTACATTAATAATGTATAAGTTTAATGCATTTCTTTAAAAAACAAAATCTATTAATATATAATATATATATATATATATATATATATATATATATAATATAATATAAAGTTGAGTTATAGTTACTTTGTTAGCACAAAAGTGATCATCAAATGGAATGAAGAAATTTATGAGGGAATTTATGATTTTGTGTTAATGATGGTGCTATATGTATTTGTATCTTCTTATGGTTCATGTAAGTTGGAAAGGTTTTTGTGTTAATGGTCATTAAGTTTATGAGAGAGTTTATGATTTTGTGTTAATGATGGTGCTATATGTATTTGTATCTTCTTATGGTTCATGTAAGAGTTATAACCGAAATTTTGATAAATTTAGGTGATGGAAAGGTTTTTGTGTTAAGGGTCTTAGTTAATGATATGTTGAATTTAATGTTTAATATATAATTGTTATTTGTGTTTGTTTAAGATAAAAAATCATAATGCTTTTATAATTGCAAATTTGTTAGTAGTTGCATGAATATATGAATTGTAGGTCTCACCTAGTCCGCTACTTATATTACTTGTTAATAATTCTTTTTTCTTTATTAAATTTTAGCATGTCCAGTATTGGAGAAGATTTTATATGTTACAAGGTTTGGGAAAGGAAGAAGAAAGGTTGAGCATTATTCTGATTGTCAATAATGATGATCAATGTAAGCATTAAACAAGGCAGAATAAGCAACCAATACGAATGCTAAGCACAAGTTGTAGTTGTTGCTGTATAGACATTCAAAATGGTTGTTGCTTTAAGTTATCATTTAGATTATTCTTTCTCACAGGTTGCTTGCCGACGCTAGCCATGATACCCGTCTGGATTGGTCTTTATAGAGCTCTCTCGAATGTTGTAGATGAGGTAACTTTATAATATTGCTATTTGTTATAGATATTATTAGCTACTATCAAATAAATAAGTAGTGTTACTGATGATATGCATAGGGACTTTTGGCTGAAGGTTACTATACTTTTGTGCAATATTATGATCTAACATAAATTTCACATGATCTCATTCTGTGATTTGGAAATATCGGGATTGAATTGGCAAAGCATCTTGGTGCTTTTCGAGTAAATAAACCGGCTACAAAACAAAATTCCTCTTGTGATCTTTACGCATTCAAAAACAGAGGTATGTGAATCACGTTTTAATCTAATTTCTTGAGTGTTAGAAATCTGTTAGTCTTTGTAATGTTCACTCTATAATTATTTAAGAAACGACATCTCAATTTGATTCACATGAGCATGTGGTTGATGAGAAAGGATTACACAATGATGTATATAAATTTGATTACTCAATTTGTACTAGATCACTAGCATCTTGCTAGTCGATTAACTCTTATTATAAATTTATTACTTTTTGCTGTTCAAAAAACAATGATGTATATAAATTTGCAAACAAATCTGACATAGTTGTTTGTTGCATGACAATGAATAGTGAAACAATGAGACTCTTTAATTAGACGTCTTCGAATTCCTCCGTTAAGTTTCTATCTCAACTGGTTTACATGATGCTAATGCTTTCCATAATTATTCACTTCAGGCTGGTACTATAAACAAGAAATTCTTATCTTCAATGAAAAAAGTTAGTGTTCTTATATATATAGATATGAACTTATGTTTGACAATGAAAAATGAAAGAAACAAACAAGTTATGGGCTTATTTATAAGTCTTTGTTTGATGAAGCATTAAAGCACACTATCCCTGATTATCAGAGAGTCGACTTTGATCAGGTGTTGCCGGATGCTTATAGTATTCTTTGAAATGTTATTCTTGACAATACATGGCAAATAATAGTCTCTGTACATAAAGGCCATGAACCCGTCTACTCTATACAATAGAATGAGCCTTCTGTGCTTCTAAAATGGCCGACTGGAGTGGGGTAAAAAGAACCCAACCATACATACGAGTGTAGTTTTTCTGATGGGGATTGTTTGGCAATATGTAGATAGTAGTTGGAAAGCAGAACAAGCTAATGTGCCCATAACATAGAAGAAATCTATACATTAGGCCAAAATATAGGCAAGACGCCTAAAGTAGGGCCGACATGTCAGAGTCTAGCCACCGGGCTAAAAAAAGGGCATGTGTTGACCCATATGGCCGAAATCTAGCCAAACAACCTGACTTTATTATTCTTTTTTATTAGTGAATCAAATTACCATGTACAAGGCTTAAAAAATATAGATGGATATAAGGATCACTGTGATAAAAAACCATGTGTTTATCTGGACTTTGTACATCGACTAATTTTGTTTCCCAAGGTTGCCTACCGGTTAATATATCCCGAGGGGGTCTCTTTTGCAGTTTATGACAACCTTAAATCAGGTCATTTGGGAGGTCTTGGAATGGATGTTGGATGGACAGAGCCTTTTGATCTTGAAGATCGAATTCTAAAGTTCTACAGCGTCCTTCTCACACCTCACGTTGCTGGCCGTACGAAAAGTTTCTGCAGATCTGCGTCAAAGGTACAATTCTTGCAGATTATACTATCATTATAAGACAGAATCTATGCACATCGACTTTTTGTGATGATTAGACTTTTACTGCTTATGTCACTCTATATAATGTCACGTCTCTTCCCATGACAAACGCTTAACAGGGCACAACCTGCTTCATTGTAATTGTTGTGGAAACATCAAGTGATGTTTGGGTTGGTGTTGTAACAAATCTTCTTGGTTGATACAATATATTGTTTTGGTTTTACTGTCTCAGTAATCATGAATTATGATTAACGCATTATTGATATTTTTTTCATGATGTACAACCACATGCGGGTTAACACGAATTGGTCTGGCGTGTTCTGGCCTGTATCAGAAGTGACCTGGTGCCCAACCTTGCCTCCTCTAGATGCTTATGTTGCATCTGATCTAAATCTTGTGACTGCAGTTTGTACCATGACGTTAAACAGGATATGTCGACAACATGGGATACAGCGTTGGCCTTCTTAGAATATAAAGAAAGTTGGTCCCTCACTACAAAATATCAAGCTTGTGATGGATTCAGTTCATGGGGCATCTGGTTCATTTGAAATTGAGTTTTTTTATTCCAACTTTCCGAATCTTGCTTTTTCTGATCCAAAACAAGCTCAATTTCACCTTCCAATCCATATGATCGACTTAAAGTCCATCGAGGGTGTCACGAAATCACTTTCCCCGTCATGTTGTCAAACTTCGAGTTCCAGTCAATTGTGTTCCAGTGCCACCCACCCGTACCCGCATCCACACATGCCGACGGGTGAAGATACTGGTAACAATGTCTTGAAAAGGGTCCGGAGTGATGTGCAGTGCCATGTGCCGAATTTAGTCAAGATCAAGAACACCAGCACTCCCCGGCCCCTAAAGTAATGAATGCTGGAGATTAAACTGTTCAAAGGGTGAAAGTCACCTATGGTGAAGAAAAGGTACGTTTTTGACTTCAAAAGGATTGCGGATACAATCAATTCCTTGAAGAAATTGCTAAGACAATTGTCTCCGTCCAAATTGTTCAAAGTTTTGTTTTTTGTTCTCGAGTACTCGAATGATGCTAACAACATCTAAACACTTTCAGTTGTGCATTCATCTATTTTCTTTTGCTGGGTTGTTATTATGTTTTCTAACATCAAGCTTTACTTTATATGATGCACGTAGCCCATAGTTGACAATGAAGTGCCAAATGCGAGTTAAGTAGCTCTTACATGTCTATTTTCTTTTTGGTAGTTTCAACATTTAGACACTCATTGCAATGGACACTATATCAGGCCTTTCTTATCTTCATGAGGATTGACAACAGACAATCTTTCAAAGAAATATCAAGGCAACTAATTTTCTTTCGAAAAGGGTAACAATAAAAGAAAGGGTAAACTATATATAAAAACATGTTTTTTGGTCCTTTTGACAAAAACTCAAGATCCTGGACTACCAAGGGAAGTGGAAGGCATCCATGGATAACCTAGGTATATTTATCTATAAATTCATTGCGGATATTTGCTTATCTTAACTTTACTCTTCTACTTTGAATTAACAATTTGTTACTTTTAGACTGTAGATTTTTAGGATGCCCCTCAACTCTATGGTTTGCCTAAGTTAAAGTCGGTTGGCGTTGAGCTATGGCCGGTAATCACTTTTTTTATTGTGTTAAGTATATATTTTTTTATGCATCTTCTCATGGTCAAATCCTAAAACAAATATGATGCTTTGATTTAAGGTGAACTCTGGAACTTTGTTTGCCAAACAAACAACACGTTCATCTTCCTAAATCCATAAATCTCATAACCTGGAGCCCTCTTGAACAGGTAATATGAATTTAGACTGATATCTGTACTACATTTGAAATGAAAATTGAATCACACATAGGCTAAACGGAGTGGGGCGTATCTCCCCCACTTTTCCCCCAAAACTCGCCCTCCACACCACCCCGCCTCGCCGAATGCGCCCCCAAACACCAACGGGCGGAATTTTTCTCTCACCCCTCAATTTCCTTCTTCCAAGAATTTGACCGTTTGAAGTCTTTGATTTAATTAAAAAAAAATTTATTTTTACCATCTATATATATACTATTTTTTTTTATATATAGTTTATACATATGTCTTTCTTTTTTTTATATATAGTTTATACATATGTCTTTCTTTTTTTTATATAATATCTTTCTTTTTTTTTTACAATGTTTCCTAATAATAACTTTAACCCTTTTAATAATAATAATAATCGTTTTATCCGTCCTAACAATCAAAATCAACAAGACGTCAACGATCCTAATATGCTACCAAATGCGATGTTGTTCCAAATGATCCAACAAATGGGTGCTACGCCACCACAAATGCCGGGTTTTACACCATATTATGCGCCACAACAAGATGGTTTATACGGTTTTGGTGGGATTACGCCACCACAAAACACGCCGGGTTCATTTTTTGGTAACTTTATATATTGTATTTTACTTTTTATATATAGTTTATACATATGTCTTTTTTTTATATAATATTATGTCTTTCTTTATTTTTGGTAACTTTATATATTGTATTTTTTCCAACTATATAGTTTATACATATGTCTTTTTTTTATATATAGATCGACAACAAGTTATCGACACTCCATCGCCAAGACAATCATCGTCAAGACCACCATCACCAAGGCCCGTTTCCCCCGATGTTGAAATTGTACAAGAAACTCAACCCGAAAACCAAGCCGGCGGTTCAAAGCCCAAGAAGCGTTCACACAAAAAGAAGGCCCCCGGCGAAGTAAGGTCGAGAGCACCCTCGATTCCATGGTCAAAGGAGGAAGAAATGGCCTTATGCAAGGCTTGGCTATCGGTTACCGAAGACCCGGAGGAAGGTATACGTTTTTATATTTAATTCGGTTTATATATATATATACTAATACGTTTTTTTTTGTTTTATGCATATATACTATATGTATAAATATATATAAAATTCGGTTATTTATATATATATAATATGCATTTTTTGTTTTTTTAGCCAATTATATGTATATATATATATAATTCGGTTTTGTATATATAAACAAATACGCATTTTTTTTGTTTTATTAGCTAACTTTCAAAGGGAGAAGACGTATTGGTTGAGGATAACGGATGGTTTGAGAACACTTTTAAAGAAGCCGGAAGATTATCGTGACGCGGAAGGTGTTAGTGCAAAATGGAGGGGTATGCGTCCATTAATCCAAAACTTCAATTCAATCTACACTCGTCTCACCAACGCGAACAATCATCTAAGTGGTGCAAATGATGCGGATGTGATTAAGAGAGCTCTCGCCGAGTATCACGGGACTTACAAGACGCATTTCAAGTTTTTGGATATTTGGGATAAGATTAGATGGTCGTCGAAGTTTCATTATGTGACCAACACTAATGTTAAGTCAACCCGTGGAGAACCGACCACAAAAAGGTCGAAAACGTCATCATCCAACGAACCACAAAGTCAAGGTATAAATTTCGAATTTTTTTTAAACAAAAAAATATAATTTCGATCCTTTTTTTTATGTTTTTTGTTTTATGTTTGTTGTTTCGTATAAAAAGGTTCGGATGCACGAGTCAACTTTGATCTAAATGACATTACTGAGGATGAGTCGGCGTTCCCGGAGCGCCCGTCCGGGAGAGACGCGGCTAAGAAAGCCGCTCATGGAGGGTCGTCGAGTTCGTCCGGCAAGGGAAAAGGGGTGGCTAGGTACTCGGAGACATTTGATAATCTCTCGATGAAGTTGGATGGGTTGTTTGAGGCGAGTAGGGAGCGGATCAATATGGGCAAGCAAAAGATGGAGATTGGAAAAAAGAAGCTTCAATCAAAGAATACCCAAATCAAGCTAGCGGAGTTGAAAGTGTTGAGCACCGACTACAGTTATCTTGGTGAACCCGATAGATCAATCATGGAGAAGGCGAAAGAAGAAGTTAGGGAGAAGTATCGTGATACCTAGTTTATTTATGTGTTGGACTTTATTATGTTTAATTCGGTTTGTTTAAGTTGTTTAAGTATTTGTGTGTTGGACTTATGTTTAATTTGGTTTGTTTAAATTATGTAATGGACTTTATTTATAAATTATGTGGGATGTTTTAATTATGGATGTGTTTTATGTAATATATATACATATATATTAGTTTTATAAATATAATATTTTTTTTAGCCAATTATATATATATATATATAATTCGGTTTTGTATATATAAACAAATACGCATTTTTTGTTTTTTTAGCCAATTATATGAATTATATGTATATATATATATAATTCGGTTTTGTATATATAAACAAATACGCATTTTTTGTTTTTTTATCCAATTATATGTATATATATATATAATTCGGTTTTGTATATATAAACAAATACGCATTTTTTTTTGTTTTATTAGCTAATTATATGAATTATATGTATATATATATATAATTCGGTTTTGTATATATAAACAAATATGCATTTTTTGTTTTTTTAGCCAATTATATGTATATATATATAATTCGGTTTTGTATATATAAACAAATACGCATTTTTTTTGTTTTATCCAATTAAGTAGATCGGTATATATATATATACTAATACGTTTTTTTTTGTTTTTTTATCATTATTCGGTATATATATATATACTAATACGTTTTTTTATTGTTTTTTTAGCCAATTATATATATATATATTGTTATATATATATACTAATACGTTTTTTTTTGTTTTTTTAGCCAATTATATATATATAATTTATATATATATAATATGCATTTTTTGTTTTTTTTATATTATATATATATATATATATAATTCGGTTTTGTATATATAAACAAATACGCATTTTTTTTTGTTTTATTTAGTATATATAAAAACACACAATGTAAAAAAAAAAAACATAACTACTCTTCATCGTCATCATCTTTGATTGACATTTTTGTTCTAAATTATGTTTCTAAATTATGTTCTTATGTTTTTAAATTAAGTTGTAATGTTAACTACTTTTAATTAGTTTATGATGGTTTAAGTAGTTTTAATTATGTTGTAATGTACTTTTTTAACAAATAAAATGGCATTTTAAGAATTAATATGGAGTGTGTGTTGTGTTTTTGGAAGTTTAAATGGGTATATATATATAAGAAAAAAAAAAAAACTTTCAGCATAATTACATCTTCGGTCCCTGGCGCCTCTTTTCTTCCACCTTTGGTCCTTGTAACGGTTACTTCAAGTTTCCAAATATGTCACCTTTAGTCCTTGTAGGTCCAACCTTTCTTCAACCCTTTGCGAGTTCAAAGCTCGCTACCTCCATCTCGCGCGCAGCTCGCTCTGGTGGCACCCGAAACTCGCTCAAACCTCCCCAGCTCGCACCCATCTCTCTCAGCCCTCCCCTTCGACTCCCTCCACCCTTATGAAATACTCAGGCCACCATTTTTATTCAGTAGCTGTACCTTACCTGGGTACAGTTACTGAATAAAATTGAGGGTTATCAACCATTTTGCAGTTAGAGTTGGCTGGATGGGGTGGGCCAGAACTAACGGGATATTACAGGCTGTTTTATAGGAAGTGTCAAATAGTCTCAGGTGAATATTAAAAAGCATGTCTGGTCCCAACATATTCCAAAAAAATGTATCAACTAATAGTGTACTTTCCAAAAAGATTACTTGAAGCTAGCCTCAATGTTTTGTGGGTAATTTGTTAGATACATGAGTTGTGGTAAGAAATTTATAAAAGTTAATTACAGAAATCGTCCCTGTCGTGGTACCCAACTTGCAGGTTTCGTCCCTACCTTTCAAAAATTACAGTTTTAGTCCAAAAAACTTTGTCCCGTCAACACTTTTAGTCCAAACACGTAACGTCCGTTAAAATACCCATCACATGACCTGCACATGATGGGTAATTTCGTCATTTCCACAACACATGACCAAAAGTGTAATTAACTCTAAATCTTTAAGGACCAAAAGTGTAACCAAACATATATATACAAACATATATACATAACTTTTCCAGATATATATATACAAACATATATTACTATGAATCGGATGAGACCTAATTTAGTAAACATCAATACATATAGATGTACAAATCACAAACACAAAATGAGTGACAAAACACAAATTTCCTCTAGCAGCCAATAACGATCCAAATCACAATCACAATCACAATCACAATCATAATCATCATCATGATCATAAGCGCAACAACTGATCTAATTAAATGGGATGATTTTCAAGTTTCAGCAACTACTTACGAGTCTTTTTTGTTAAGATCCGATCAAAAGTGTGTGTTAAATCCGCCCACCAATTCACCACCACCACCGACATCTGGCAACCCCATCAACACCACCATCGACATCCAGCCACCCCATCAACACCACCACTATAGATCCGGTCACCCCATCATCATCTCCATCATGATCTGACCACCCTATCACCATCACCACCACCTCCACAAAAATCCGGTCACCTCATCACCACCGTCATCAATATCCGACGGTGGGTCCGATTAGATGTGTGTGTGTGTGTGTGCGAGATCTGGGCACCAATTCACCATCATCACCAACATCTGTCCACCCACACCACCACCGTCACAAAAATCCGGTCACCCCATCACCGCCTCCATCAAGATCCGGTCACCCTATCATCATCACCACCACCACAAAAATCCGGTTTCCCATCACCACCGACATCGATATTCGGGAGTGAATGTAAGAAATGAAAGATGGGATTTGTATATATTTGGATATATATAGATCGGATATATATATATACATATGTAAGAAATGAAAGATGATGATAATATATATATTTGGATGATGATTTGTATATATATTACCAGATTTGTATATGAATGATTTTAGTTTACTTGGTATGAAATTTGAATTGTTGTTGAATGATTGTGGTAGGATATAGATATAGATACATAGATATAGATCTGGAAAAAAAAAGGTAAAACAAAAATTAGACTAAAAGTGTAAGAAATGAAAGATGGGAAATGACGAAAATACCCATCACGTGGCTGGCATGTGATGGGTTTTTAAACGGAAGTTATTACCGAGGACCAAAAGTGTTGACGGGGCAAAGTTTTTTGGACTAAAACTGTAATTTTTGAAAGGTAGGGACGAAACCTGCAAGCTGGGTACCACGACAGGGACGATTTCTGTAATTAACTCAATTTAAAATAACACGTTATCACCTATACATACACTAACCTCTGTTGCCTATTCACTCAGCTCTCCATCAACACATATATTTCCAAGGCTTTCCTTTATTTTAAAACTTTCCTTCTACAACAAAAACCTACAATTAAAAACTAAAGCTAAGAATAATTATTCCACAGAATTGTAAAATTAGTACTGTTTTATCTTAGTGGACAATATGAAGCAAATCGACAAGACGATTAAGAAGTTAGCAACTATTGTCTTTGACTTCACAAGTTTGTTGACGAGTCGTGGAGAGTTCAAGAGCACGTCTTCGGATTCGAGAGTGAGTTGCCAGAGATGAGAGAATAGTCCTTTCAAAAATTTAGTTGTAAAAATTCTGTAGATTTTCCCAAGTTAGTGGATCGGAGAATCAAGAATCAAGATCAATGTGGTAAGTGCAAGCAATAAAGCTCTGTATGCTATATGATAAGTTCGCTTAGAAAAACGTGTTTTTGGCCCATTTACTTGTATAATGGCACGACTCGGTTGAGTTTAACTTAGCTAAACGACTAAATGATGCCATGATGGATGGGCCAAATGAAATAAATGGGTATGTGAAGTGGTTTTTTTTTGGCAATGTTGCAAGCAATAAAGCTCTGTATGCTATATGATAAGTTCGCTTAGAAAAAGTGTTTTTGGCCCAATTTAATGAACAAAAAGCGTCAATATAATGGGTTATTCAATGTATACAGCAAGACCCTTGCAACTGATTGCATTCGAGGGTTGTACTGTGGATTTGGGATTTCAATTGTGGGAATAACTCTGTATAGAGGAATAGATTTTAGGTTATACGACAGCTTGAAGCCTATTGTCTTAGTTGGATCGTTTCAGGTGTGTTTTATAAGCATTTTCTTAAAAAATGCTCTGTTTCTTCTTCTTCTTCTTCTGATTTTGAACTTTGAACCGAATTGCAGGATAATTTTGTTGCCAGTTTTTTCTCAGGTTGGAGCGTGACACCATTTTTTGCTGTTTGTTTTGACACATTAAGGCGGAGAATGATGTTCACTTCTGGTCAACTATCTATCAAGTATCGTCATATTATACACGTATTGAATGAAATCATTCGTTATGAGAATTTCTGGTCATACAAAGGAGATACTGCAAACATGGTTGTTGGTGTAGCTGGGCTGGAGTTCTCGCAGTGTATTATAAATTTTTGGGCTAATTAGTTATAAAGGTACCATACTCGTCCATTTTTACTATTATAAGTACAAACCAAAATCTCTTCCTATTACGATAACCGACGGTGTAAATCTGTACTAATGTAATTTCTAAAAATACCGCCAGCCACGTATGGCGGTTTTGTCCTATTTAGCTTGCCATGTGGGCTTAAAAATATATCTATTTGGCCTGAAAATACATGTGCCTGTATTCATATGATCATATCAATCTGTCTGGCCTAAAAATTCAGTCCCAAATCAATTCATTAATATCAAACTCTTTCAATCCCATATATTCAATTCTACTCATATGTAAGAGATGTAAAAATACATCTGTGTGTATCAATCAGAATACATATCTGTAAATCAATCATGTGTAATATTAATCGAACACATTACACACATTACTAACACATACATACATAAAATCAACCAAATATATATAAATAAAATCTGTATATAATCAAAATCTGGAGGTGATGGGCTACGTCGGATATCCACCGGAATATGAAGGATTTTTTAATGAAGAAAAAATATATTACCCAGATCTGCCATTGCTGCTTCTTCCTCGCCGCTTATTTCGCCGTCGTTTATTTTGCCCATCTGCCATTGCTGCTTCTTCCTCGCCGCTTATTTCGCCGTCGTTTATTTTGCCATCGCCGGAATCTTGAAGGTGTTGGGGATGAGATGGTTCGATCTTTATTTCCAGCAACAAACCCTAATCCCCAATGATCTCCTTTATAAACAAATCTTAAACCCCAAATAAACACACATAACCAGAAGCTATGTTCGAATCTGTATTTGGTGGCATCATCATCCCTGGCGGCACTAGTGGTGGCGCTGGAGCACCGCCCGACGGTTGTTGGGCCAATGATTCATGTGAATCCATACTTTAAAACAAACCCCATAAAAATAAAGAGTTAATTGCAGGATTCGTCCCTGTGGTTTACACACTTTCGTGGATTACATCCCTCCCTGAAATATTTAGTCAAATACACCCAAACTATCAAGATTAGTTGCGCTTTACGTCCCTCTCCCTAATGCCGTCAATAATTCTCCGTTAAGTCAGCTCACATGGCCCCCACGTGAGGGCAGTCTTGTATTTTCTCACCCCCACCAGACCTACCCCTTTTCTCTTTCTTCTTTACGTATATGTATATCTTATATAAATTGACTTTTTATATAAAAAAACCAATACGCAGTAAACAAAAACCAATCACACTTTTCAATGAAATATACACTTGCAATGAAATATGTAAATGTGAAATGGACAAAACAAGTTAATGAAGTTTTAAAATGCAGATTATAACCAAATGAAACATATGTTTAAAAGTGACAAAATAACCAAATGCCAACATGGTGAATACCAAATGACCATAATCCAGAAGCCATAATATTCCAAAAGATCACCACATAGTTGGTTTAAGTACTACTACAAAATAGATAAGCAAATTCCAAAAGATCACCACATACTTGGTTTCACAAAATACATAGTACTAAACAACCAGTCTTAATACATAGAATACTAAACAAGTTATTACTCCATCCTGGCCTTCTTTGCTTTCACACCTTTCTGTTTTCCACTTGAAACTTTGGGAGCAAGTGTGCAACCTCTTTTGTTATGCCCATTTTGTTTGCAATTACCACACTTCACAGTTTTACCCTGCCTTGACAACTTTCCTGCCTTGACTATCTCCAACTCGACTTTACTCTTCCTCCTTTTCTTCTTGGGTCTTCCTATCTGGACATGGTGCTTCGGTGGAAGTATTGTGATTGGAGAGTCAGATTTAGGCCAATAAGTCCTTCCAGGGACAGGACTGATCTTGAATTTATACATTTCCTTCCATGTATTAAGCCAATACACACGATGAATATAACTCTCAGGTATGCCACATGGCCTTTCATTATCTTTTGCATCCCACATAGCTGCAACAGCATGTTTGCATGGCATACCAGTGAGCTCCCATTTTCTACATGAACAAGTCTTGTTTGCCATATCAACTACACACTGATCTAACCAAGGTCCAACAACTTGATATTCAGTATCCCCATTCCAGGTTGCCTATAACAGTGAAGAAATTAAGCATAATACTTAAAGAAATTAAGTATAATAGTCAAGAATTAAGCATAGGGACAGAATGACACCTTGTACTTTGCAGCTTCAGTTTTAATTGCATCAAACAAGACAGTTGCCATAGGTGTTAAAGGCCCAGTACACTTTTCAATTTCCTTTTGCACAATCACAATTCTCTTCATTAGATATTCCTTAGTATACTCTAATGCAAGTATCACAGGTTTTTCCCTTCCATCAACAAGTTGTCTATTTAAAACTTCACACATATTGTTCAAAAGGACATCACAATGTGGTCTACCTGTTAATATATTTGTAATTAATACCACTAAAAAAGTAAGTAACTTTTACAATTTAAATGAAAAATTGAGTACATACCACTAAAGTGGGATCTGGTCCAATGTCTAGGTGGTATTTTCTGCAACCATTCATATACATCTTTGTTCACTTTCTTTAAGTCTTCCATAGTTTTGTTAAAATGTTCAACAGTGGTTGCTGTAGCTAATTTCCAAATGAAGTCTTTGTATAGTTGGCCCCTCCAAGAACTTTTCATGTTATCATATATATGTTTCAAGCAGAATCTATGTTCAGCTGCAGGATACAACTCTTCAATAGCAGGTATTATTCCCTGTCATAAAGAACACAGTTAATAAACCAAGACAATTAAGTAGGAAATTAATTTAGCAAGTGGACATACCTTTTGTCTGTCACTAATGAAGGTAAAGTTTGACCTCTCATTCAAGTCAAGATCTTCTCCAAGACATTTTAGGAACCAAGTCCATGAGCTTCTGCTTTCTGATTCCACAATTCCATAAGCAAGTGGATAGATTTGGTTGTTTGAATCAACCCCCACTGCTGTCAACAACTGACCAGGAAACATTCCCTTCATAAAACAACCATCCACACCTAGAAGATCTCTTCCACATGTTTGGAACCCTCTTTTTAAAGGTCCCAAACATATGTAAATCCTTTTGAATTGTCTAGTTTGAACATCAGGATTGGGCTCATTTTCGAAACCAAGCTTTACAGTGGTCCCAGGGTTCCTTGCTTGCAATACCAGGAGATAATCTCTCAACAACCTGTATTGTTCTGTGTAATCACCCATCAACTTTTCTTTTGCCTGCTTATTTGCTCTATATATCTTATGCTTTGAAACATGAACCTCAAACTTCTTCTGCATTTGATCTCTTACTAGGCTTGCGCTTGCTTGAAGCTTCTGGTTTGGAACAATTTGCTCTTCAAGTTGTTTTGCTAGGAAACCTGATGTACACTTTCTAAGATCTCTAGCTTGAAGACATTTATGGGTTTCTTTTAGGGTTTTCACCATCCAAGTATTTTGGTCCACACCTTTGGATATGTGCAAAACCCATGGACAAGTAATTTTTTTACTCCCACCATCATCTTTTGTCCCTTTGACTGGGCCCACCTTCTTAATATTCTCACCTACTTCTGGTACAGTGGGCTCATTGGGCTCATTGGGCTTAATTGATGTTGGATCAGTGGGATTGATTGATTTTGGATCAGTGGGCTTACTTGAACTTGAATCAATGGGCTCAATTAAATTTGGATCAGTAGGCTCACTAAATACTGGGATATTACCTCTACAAATAACTCTAATCCTTGTCTTGTCATCTTTGATTATATGCAAATGCCTTCTTGTCTCAATGGAATGTAAACTAATCAATTCCTTGATCTCTGCTTTTGTCCCAAAGGTTTGACTTTGAAAGAAGTGAGCTTTTTTATTTGGGTTAGTGTTATGTTCTTGCCTCAACCTTTTCAAAGCTTCCTTCCTAGCTGGATCATCATCATTTGAATCTGTCCCACTATCAAATTTATCAAGGTCCAAATTTTCAACATCCATTGGTGCTTCACTTACTTTAGCTGGATTATCTCTACAACCTATCCACTCTACTTCTTCATCGATGTTATTCTTAAAGTCTGTCATATCAACCTCAAAGTCATGCATATCAACAACATCGTGTGCAATGAAATCACTATCTTCACCACTGTCATCACCACTATGTTCACTGCCCTCACTATGTTCACTGCCCTCACTATGTTCACTATCCCCAGTCTCAGTTTCAATTTCAACTCCAGTATGCACATTTAGCCCACTCCCCTCCCCAACATCATAAACTGTTTTCACATTGTTGTTTTCATGCACGTTAGTCCCACTACCATGTCCCACAGCATTACTAGTTTCCACATTTGTCCCCCCATCACCACCAAAATCATTTTCAACCAATTCACTGAAGAATGGATCATCAAAGGGGTTATCATAAGTAGTTTTATTCCCTTGTTCTTTAAATAAAGCCTTTTTACAAGGTAATTTGTTTGAAATTGTCTTTTGAACAACATTTTCCAAGTTACTTTCCTTTTGTTCAGTGTAGACATCAATAACTTTTACAAAAGCAACATACTTCAACAAATCTAAAACATCATTATCATTAGCTAGTGCATGAATTCCAACATCCATATTATAACTATCTGGTGCCCTAAAATAGAAACACATTGGGATTTTTTCTACATACCCCAAATCCTCCATCATGCTGTTTAGTTCAGGTACACTAAAGAGATCACAATCAATCATGTCTACGAAACTAACCTTTCCATTGATGTAAGTCCTGCCCGGAGACTTAGTAAACATCCCGCCATGGTGAATTTTCAAAGAGAAGAAATTAGGGTTTGCGCCTGTAAAAATAGGATAAATACATAAATTAGTGAAAAAAACGATAAAAAAGCGGAAAAAAAAGAAAAAATTATGAAAGAATAACCCTAACTCACCATACACTTTGATTGGTTTGAACTCTTCACAATCACCTTTTCGGATATACCAAGAACTTTCAACCATTGTTGAACTTGATTAAACGTTTAAAACTTGATTAAAAGATTGAAAATTTATTATCATTGAACGATTATGCTATTGTTTTGATAGAAATTGGGGGGAAGATAAAGGGGTTTTTGTTTACTGCGTATTGGTTTTTTTATATAAAAAGTCAATTTATATAAGATATACATATACGTAAAGAAGAAAGAGAAAAGGGGTAGGTCTGGTGGGGGTGAGAAAATACAAGACTGCCCTCACGTGGGGGCCATGTGAGCTGACTTAACGGAGAATTATTGACGGCATTAGGGAGAGGGACGTAAAGCGCAACTAATCTTGATAGTTTGGGTGTATTTGACTAAATATTTCAGGGAGGGATGTAATCCACGAAAGTGTGTAAACCACAGGGACGAATCCTGCAATTAACTCAAAATTAAATTATGGGTTTTGTTTATCTTGTAATGTAGTTGGATCTTGCAATAAAAAGTTCAAATTAATTTCAATGAAGAAATATAAAGTTGGAACTTTTATTTGTTGGTAGAGTTAGTGATACAATATTGAGAGAGATCGATGTATATATAAGAGATGGATATGAAGTTAGATATAATACAAGATCTGGAAAAATTTATATAAGAAATGGAAATGAGGAAGATGTATAAACAAAAGAAATATATTTGCCTTCGTCGAGAATTACGTCCATTATCACCCCAATTTTTGGTCAACGGGTCAAAGGGTCAACAAGATGATGTGGCAAGGTGACATGGCAAAGAAATTCAACAGTCAAACAAAAACACGCACAAATCTGGTCAAACAAAACCGGATGGTGGTTTTGGTGCCCGAAATAGGTCGAATTTACACACAGTCGGCTTACATTAGGCGGTTTTTAGGGATGATACTTTACATAGGAAAAGTCGACGAGTATGGTACCTTTACAACCTAAGTCAAAATATATTAATCCGAGCTCTGTGCAGTGGATGGCAAAGGTTCTTTAGACTGTAAGTAATGTCAATCTTTCTCTTTTTTTTTTCTTACCAGTTGCTATATGCAATATAGTATCTATACATTTATCACATATATCAATTTTCTTAATGTATAACCTGTTTTGACCCTTTGCCCAACCCACGCGATCGGCCTATTTTGGATCTCTACGGTGTTGTAAATAACGGCCTTAACGGCCGTTATAACGGTAACGGAGGTCCAGCGTTACGTTAAGGGGGTTGGAGGGTAAATTTAAAGGTCTGAGTCAATAAAGGTCAAATAACGGATTTAACGGCCATTATAACGGGATTTAACGATCAAATAACGGGATTTAACGGTCAAATAACGGATTTAACGGAGCTTAACGGTCAAAAGACATTCTTTTTGACTAATTTTGTTAGGATATTGCTAATATGTATATTTTTTTTATATAAATTCCTTTATATTTTATATATATAATATATATATATATTTTATATAAATTATTTATATTTTATAGTCTTTGTTATAACGACATTATAACTCCGTGAAATGAGATTTAACCTTAAAGGTGGTCGACCGCCGAGCGTTATTTACAACCTTGGATCTCTATTATGATCAATTAGAAATTGTGGCGGTTATCGAAAGCGCTCCACTTCAGAGGCTTTGATACCACAATGATAGAGAGAATTTGGAGAGAGAGAAGATTTATTTTGATTTTCAATATATGATTGTATACAAACTGAAATGGAGTATTTATACAAAGAAGATCGGTCAACGATTTTGACCAGTAACCGCCTCTCCAACGACCTAACAAACTTTCAAACTTTAAGACACAAACACCCCCTGACTTATTTCTATTTTACATATCAATCCCAACTAAAATAAAACTAATATTTTGTAACAAATGCCCCCCCTTAAGGATTTTTGCCCTCAAAAATTGAAAGTGGGGAAACGACATTTCAGATCATCCAAATACTCCCATGAAGCTTCTTCCAAAGACAGTCCTTCCCAATGCACCAACACTTGAATTGCAGCTTTAGAACCCTTCCTAACCATCCTTCTGTCGATAATTGAACGAGGCTGCAGAATGAACCGTGGACCTTGTGGCAGAGGAGCAGTCTGCAGTGGAGTACCATGAACTTTTTTGAGCAGAGAAACATGAAATGTATGGTGGATTTGAGCTGAGGCAGGCAAGTCCAGTTTGTAAGCCACTGAACCAATCCTTTGCAACACCAGAAAAGGACCAAAATACTTTGCAGAAAGCTTCCTATTGTGATGAGTTTTCATAGATTGCTGAGCAAATGGGTGCAGCTTCACATAGACCCAATCTCCTACTGCAAATTCCCTTTCACTTCTATGCAAATCTGCTGTTTGCTTCATTCTATTTCTGGCAACTGCTAAATTTTGTTTCAATTTCTGGATCATACCTTCTCTTTGCCTGTGTAATTCCTCTACTGAAGCCAAGGAAGTATCACCAGGAATGAAAGGAATGTGAATGGCTGGTTTAACTCCAAACAAAGCTTCATAAGGTGACATCCTAATTGCTGAATGCCATGTGGTATTGTACCACCATTGAGCCAAAGGTAACCATTTAACCCAATCAGTTGGTGAATCAATACACATTGCCCTCAAATAAGCCTCCAAGCACCTGTTAAGCACTTCAGTCTGCCCATCTGACTGAGGATGATAGGCAGAGGACATGGACAGTTGAATTCCCTGTAGCCTCATGAATTCCTTCCAAAAATTACTTACAAATATGGGATCTCTGTCTGAAACAATAGTAGATGGAGGACCATGTATCTTGAAAATATTATCCATAAAAGCTTTAGCAACTGTGGTGGCTGTGAATGGATGAGTCAGAAGGATGAAGTGACCAAACTTTGTTAATCTATCCACAACCACAAAAACTGTATCTTTTCCTTGTATTTTTGGTAATCCAGACACAAAATCCATGGAGATATCAGTGAATATAGATTGGGGTATTGGGAGAGGTTGTAAATAACCTGGATAAGGTACCAACTCATACTTTGATCTTTGGCACACTTCACACTCCTTAATAAAACTTTTCACTTCCTTAGCACATCCCTTCCAATAAAAGAGATCAGTAATTCTGGTTAATGTAGGGACAACTCCTGAATGTCCACCTACTGCAGAAGCATGAAACAATGAGATAATTTCCTTTCTCAAATTAGGTGCCCTTCCCACCATAATTTTGCCTTTTCTCCTTAAAATCTGACCATCCCATGTCCTATTTTTCACCACCACACCTCTTTGCAGACTCTCTAACACCTTCAAAAGATCATTATCCTGCTGCCAAGAATCTTTAATTCTTCCCAACAATAATGGATCCAAAGTACTCACTCCCATTTGTAACAAGGACAGACCCTGTACCCTGGACAACCCATCTGCAGCCACATTATCAATTCCTTTTTTGTATATTATCTCAAAATCATACTTCATTAGTTGAGACAACCATTTTTGTTGCAGGGGAGTCACAATGGTCTGACCAGTGAGGTACTTCAAACTGTGATGGTCAGTTTGAATTATGAAATGATTACTGATCAAATAATGATGCCATTGTTTCACAGCCAATATGAGTGCCAATAATTCTTTTTCATAGACTGACCAAGCTTGTTGTCTAGAAGAGAGAGCTTTGCTAATGAAAGCAATTGGATGCTTATCTTGCATTAGGACAGCACCCAAACCTTTACCAGATGCATCAGTTTCAATGACAAAAGTCTTTGAAAAATCTGGTAGACTTAGCACTGGAGGGTTACTCAGTGCTAATTTCAACTGTTTAAAAGCTTCTTCTGCTCCAGTAGTCCAAGAAAAGTTGTTCTTTTTGAGCAATTCTGTGAGTGGCTTAGCAATAATCCCAAAATTCCTTATAAATCTTCTGTAGTAGCCAGCCAACCCTAAAAATCCCCTCAATTGTTTCACATTCCCAGGTGTAGGCCAATCCATGATTGCTTGTATTTTCTTTGGGTCAGTTGCCACCCCCTTCTTATTAATCACATGACCCAAATATTCAACTTTTTCTCCTGCAAAATCACACTTACTCCTCTTGGCCTTTAAATCATTTTCTCTCATAATAGACAGTACTAACTCCAAATCCTCCATATGCTTGGACCAAGATTTGCTATAGACCAAGATGTCATCAAAAAATACCAAGGTACACTTCCTTAACAGGGGCCTAAACACATCATTCATCAGTGATTGAAAGGTTGCTGGGGCATTAGTAAGTCCAAAAGGGAGGACTAAAAACTCAAAGTGGCCAGCATGGGTTTTGAATGCAGTTTTATAAATGTCTGGCTCATGCATTCTTATCTGGTGATATCCTGACCTCAAATCTAGTTTTGAAAAAATAGTAGCCCCTTGTAGTTCATCTAAGAGGTCTTCTATCAAAGGAATTGGATACACATCCTTAACTGTTGCTGCATTCAACTGCCTGTAATCTATGCACATTCTCCAAGTGCCATCTTTCTTTTTCACTAATACCACTGGGGCAGCAAATGGACTGTTGCTATGCCTAATTACTCCAGTGTCCATCAATTCTTGTGTTAAACTTTCTATCACATCCTTTTGAGTCTTAGCATACCTATATGGCTTGAGATTCAAATTAATCTTGTCATCCTTCAAAGGAATTTTATGATCACAATTCCTTTGTGGTGGCAATCCCTTTGGCAGTTGGAACACATCATCAAATCTTTCCAATAACTCTTCTAATTTCTTATCTGTCTGGCATTCTTTAAGCATAGGTTGACACATGTTGTTATTGCCATTAGGTTCAGCCAGTGTCAGTAATTCAGCTTGTACCACTCCAGTGTTGCTCAAATAACTGTGTAATTTCTCCATGGAACATAAACTAACACCCTGTTTGATCACTCCTTTTAACTCAAATTGCTTTCCTCCCAAAACAAATTTCATTGTCAAACTCTTAAAATTCCATATAATGTCATTCAAAGTAGCCAACCACTGTACTCCTAAAACTATATCATAATTCCTTAACTCCAATGACAACATATCAGCAGTGAACCAGTCACCCTGCATCATCCACTTAAAAGCTCTACACATATCCATACTAGCCATATCATTTCCATTAGCAACTGACACCTTAACATGAGGAATCTTAACAAGAGCACACCTAATTTTCTCAGTCAATGCCTTATTTATGAAATTGTGTGTGCTGCCACTATCTACCAGAATATGCAGATTCCTAGTGCCTATAGTCCCAACCACCTGCATAGTTGAAAAAGAAGGAATACCTAAAATTGCATTCAATGAAATGTGAGGCTCACCTTGTATCACCACAGCCTGCTCATGGTTACTCACAACAATTTCTCTACATTCAACCTCCTCTTCTAATCCTTCCTCCACTTCTATCAAAAAGAATTGCTTCTTTCCTTTACACACTTTAATATGTCCTGGAACAAATTTCTCATTGCAATAGAAGCACTCACCCCTGGATCTCTTATCCTCTAAATGCTTATTAGTCATTTTAGCTGGTACTATAGCATTAGAAGGCATTGAGTTCACAGGTGTAGCTAGTATAGGCTGTTTGGAAGCATTACTTAATTGAGACATATTTCTAACTCCTCCACCCTTATAACCATAACTACTATTCCCTCCTGAAGCTTTTCCTAAGGATTTATTACTGTCATTCTGCAATTTTGCTAAAATATAGGTATCCTTAAGTGTTTTTGGCTTAAACATTCTAAGAGGACACTTAATTTCAGGCTTTAATCCTTCAATGAAACAACTAACAGTATGATCCTCAGGAAGACTAACCTTAGTTAGTAATGAATCAAATTCATCACAATAAGCTTCCAATTCCCCTGTCTGAGTGAGAGCTTTCAAGGAGGCCATAGGATCCTCCATTTGTGTGGTGGAGAACCTAGCAGTTATGGCTTTAATATATTCAGTCCACAAAATAGCTTCCATACCTTTACCACTGGTTCTCATGTAACCTAGATGCCATGAGAGGGCTCTGCCATCCATATGCACTGCTGCGTACCTCACCTTACTTGTTTCTAGAGTTTCATCAATTGTAAAAAAATGATCACACTTATATAGCCATGAATCAACATCATCTCCATTGAATCTCGGAAATTCAAGCCTAGTGAGCTTGTTAGCACTTGGACGATCGCCGTTGTTACGCTCCGCCGTCAATTGCCGCTGGTTCTTCAAAATTTCCACCTCCTTTGTCAATTCTTCAATTGTAGCTCGCATCGATAATGACGAATTGATCTGAGTAGCTAAATCCTTTTGAGCTTGTGCGAATTCCTTCTGTAATCGATCGTAATCCTGATTGCGAGTATCTGGCGCCATTGATATGAAGAAGAAGGAAGAAAAAATCAACGAGTTCGCCGGAAACCTAATCTGAATGATGATCGGAGATGAAATCCGATGGCGGTTATCGGAAGCGCTCCACTTCAGAGGCTTTGATACCACAATGATAGAGAGAATTTGGAGAGAGAGAAGATTTATTTTGATTTTCAATATATGATTGTATACAAACTGAAATGGAGTATTTATACAAAGAAGATCGGTCAACGATTTTGACCAGTAACCGCCTCTCCAACGACCTAACAAACTTTCAAACTTTAAGACACAAACACCCCCTGACTTATTTCTATTTTACATATCAATCCCAACTAAAATAAAACTAATATTTTGTAACAATGTTTTATAGTTTAAACTCTGGTTCTGGTGCATTCTCGGTTTGCTTTCTTCTTAGAAAAAAACGGGCAATCAAGAAAAATGAGGCAAAAACCATCAGTAAGAGAATAAATGCACGGAACCCTAGAAAATCACTTACTTAAGATCAACATGGAAGGTTAGTATCAAGAGGTAGTTATCTGATTGCCTACAACAGGTTTTCTATAAGTAGTACTTTATGTCAAACAAGTAGATTAAGAAACATTTATTAGTTATTTAGGGAAGTAGCTGAACCACTCGAATGTTGCTCATAGTTTTTCAAATGTTTAAAACTTCCTACCTCACTTTTTAAAGATAGATTATGATTTTTCAGGTGATGACAGATTGGTCTAGCGTTGGACCCCTTTGAACATATACTCAAAAATAATCTGCCTTGACCTGTTAGACAACAAGAAAATGGAGTCTGCATAATTAGTCTGAAAGAGATTGTGGTATGGTGGAGTGTAAATACATAACACAAGAAAGTATACATGAATGGAGTTTCTGTTGGAACCACGTTAGTGTGACCGTCACTGATCATCTATCTTCCTGATATGATAATTGACGATAACTGAAATCCCTATGTCTAGTAAATATTCGATGGACGTATTTACTCTTAAAGACGTATTATAGGGTTTCCCATTAGGTGATTGGAACTAAGAGGACTAATGAGGCACGAATTAAACACCAGAGGGACTAAATGTGAAAATACTCTCCTTATATATATAGAGAGTAATTAACCTAATTTAAGGTTAATCACTCATAATTTCACAGCCTCCCCAAAAATAAATTCGTCCATCATCCTCTGATGAATTCCTTAATCATGAATTCATCAATCCATCCTAAATCAATCATCTTGTTATGGGAACCCGAAATCAATAGCAATAATGCTTTATGCTGTTACAGGTTCCACAGGACGATCTGGATTCCCCGGTACGTGTTTATTACGAATTGAATCATGTTATATTCCAACAGTTTCTACTAAAGACGGGTTTTCCATAACTTCAGATGAGTATGTTAAGTATCATGATCTGTGAAGCGGTGAAAAAATTGATGATATGAAAGGAAATGGTTGGTTTTTTCAGCGTATTTTATAGTATTTAGATATATTTATAGCTGCTTACGTTTTGACTATTTGTCGTTTTTTATGTTGTTGCTTTGTTTTAGGAGAAGATGTTGATGCAAAAGAGAATAGTGGACAGAGCCAAAAGGAGAATACAATGTTAATTGATGGGGAAAAGGTTTGATCTTTGCTTGGACTATATGTTTTTTTTTTTGTAGTATATAGGTGTATTTAGAATTAGTTAGTGAAACTCGTATATCTAGAAAGTAAATGTCATTTTACTTTCAGCGGGTTTACGGGGTATTCATGGAGCTCACATCATGATCTGCTTGAGTGGTTAATGAAGTTAGCTTGGGTGGTTATTTGAGGAATGTCATTTTAGTTGGTGAACGAAGTACAATTGATATAAACTTCTTATCTTATGTTTACTTTAATCAGAGGCATTGTTTTTGTTTTTCACATCTACTTCCTATTTGATGCCGGTCTTGAATAGATCATAGAAATATTTGCCTTTTTACAAGTCCTATGTACATGGCTGGCATGCTTATGGCACAATAGTTGCCTTATATTGTTACATGTTTTTCTAAAAACAAATAGCGGTTTGAACTTTTTATACTCTAAATTTCAGTCAATGGCAAAAGGATACAATAAAGTATTGTAAGTTATAAAAAAATTGTAAAAAGCTAGTAGTTTATTACTTTTTTTGTTTGTTTGGTAGGGAGAGGCTGGTTGTGCAACTCTTGATCATGATCAAGATGTAGTATTGTAAGGACATTACAAGGACACAGAGCCACAGGTGTAAGGTTGAAATTATCCATGTCCAGACAGAGAATAATTGGTACAACTTTACATTTCCGAGAGGAAAGTGCAGGAACAGTGTTTCCCGCAGAGATGGGAACTTCTGGTGTGATGCAATGAAGCAGGGGTGTCCTTTCCACCAGTGAGGTACGGGTATGCTGGAAACTTAGCATAGTTGGGTAGGCAAGAATGTTGTGGTTTAGTGTCTATAGATACGTGGTAACAGTTACAAGTTAAGCGTGTGTTATGAAAATAGAAACGCCTACAAGCCTAGAGTTAAAGCTTCGTGTATTACAATTCAACTTGCCTATGAAAGCATCCACCTAAAGGGTCCACATTGTAGCGATGCTATTCCCTTTTAGACCTGTGGATTATGAATATGAGTTCTAGCATGTAAGTATGGTCTTCATGCATTTTTATGTGTTCTTCTCTAATAGATTTGTAGTGTATAAGTTTATGTGTCTATAGAGTGTTACAGTGTTAACACCTGCTGAGACACCACGCTCAGGATCGAGCTGGACGTTAAGGATGGAACTGCCCATACAATGATTGTGTTCATTGATGCCACTGTGGAGAAACTAACTAAAACAACGGCTCATGCACTTCTGAATGGTGAACTGAGGTAACTCTCCACTTTGGTGCTTATCACTCTATGTATAGGGTATATGAATCAGGCCTGATATTATATGTGACCCGCAACAGGATACGAGTGATGATTCGGTCATCTGGAAGCGTTTGCCATCCCTGGTGCAGCACACACACCCTCAAGCTCAAGTCCAGTACATACTACCAATATGGGGAGTACCAAGGTTTCAATTGTTGGGTATTGATTAGTTATATTTAAATACACATTGGATGAAATTTTTTTGTAGTACATAGGATTTGATTCTATAGTAGTGTCATCGTGCTATCATTTATGCTCACAAATTAGTTGATGTAAACGCACGTAAGAGTAATACTATGTCCTCAATGTAAGATGGAATCTCAAAACTGTGCATCACCGGCCGTGCATCCTGTACTCTAGTAATTTCAAAAGCTAAGAACACATTCAATTAATCAAGAGTTTGAATGAAAATTATTAAACTACAAAGCAACAAACATTTTTTTGATCCAAACCTATAATAAATGGAAGTAGACTAAAATGGAATGAGCTTTCAAAAAATAAAAATAAAAAACAAAAAAGACTAACATGGAATGAAATGTAGAAAGAAAAAGTTTATCTTGGAAATCTACAGATCTATACTCCTTTATAAAAATTATTGGGTGGTGTTGAAAGTTTAGAATTTTTGGGACATGCGAATTTACTTATTTGCCCCTACACACTAATTATTCTCTACCCATGCTCTTCCATATTCTATAGCTCTCTTTCTTTGGCAAACACTCTTCTCATTCTTTGCCAAACAATTAAGGAAGTAATACACAAACTGACCAAAAATCAAGAGTCAAAAACAAGTAATCGTGACATGAGAAACCCAGTCCATGGTATCCGCCGCAACGCACGGGTACCATGCTCGTTATTAATTATGAAACTTAGAATGTTTGGTTGATTGTTTTAAGTTTCTCGGTAAATTTGTTGATTCAGAAAAGGGATTTTGATCGGTAAAATGAAAAGGGCTAAATTGTGTGTGTGAGACTGTGAGGGATGAGGGGTGTAAAAGTAGGCTTTGGGTTCGAATTTATATGTTTTCAGGAAATATGGGTTTGAGCCGAGTGGGTCATGGGCTTTTTGGGCTCTATTTAAAACTTAAAAGTTAACGCAAAATAACAAAACTAATACGGAGCAGTGGAGCACTAAGGCTATTGGCATCGTATGAGTGGTTTGTGGGTGGTAAGTGGCCACCACGCGTGGAACACCGCCGCCGTTAGCTAAGTGACCACTCGCGTGGGTCGGAGGAGTGGAGCACTAAGGCTATTGACATCGTATGAGTGGTTTGTGGGTGGTGAGTGGCCACCACGCGTGGAACACCGCCGCCGTTAGGTGACCACTCGCGTGGGTCGGAGCAGTGGAGCACTAAGGCTATTGGCATCATAGTTGTCGACTCGTAATTTTTTACTCGACTCGAAAACATGATTTTTTGACTCGTGACTCGACTCGTAAGAGTCAGGATATTTTTAAGTACTACATAATATAGTATAATCATATATATGTGACGTCTTTAGAAGCAAAATATAAGTTCGTTATCTTTATAAATTTACCAAAATATTACATATTCAATAGTTTTGAGACATAAACTTATAATCTATATATTCGTCTTTAAAGCAAAATCAAAACTTACATAGATAACACAAAAATAATGTAACAAATTAAGTATAATATATAATATATAACCATAGTGTCAAACTACAATAGTTATAAGTTTGCGACTCGTGACTCGGTCCAAGTTTACACAGCGACTCGTAAGAGTCTGGACAAAAACGAGTCACCTAACGAGTCGACTCGTTTTTGGTGTAAATCGACTCGACTCGTAAGAGTCGACTCGTGACTCGTAAGAGTTTAACAACTATGATTGACATCGTATGAGTGGTTTGTGGGTGGCGAGTGGCCACCACGCGTGGAACACCGCCGCCATTAGGTGACCACGCGTCGGTAGTGGCTTTTGCGTAGTGATACCACGCGAGTGGTTTGTGAGGTGTTCTTGACCGTTGGCCACATAACGACTATTTTATTTTTATTTTTAATTTTTTTCTTTTTCAATTTAAATCCCTATATATACTATCATGTTACACACACATTCATCCATACGTCACTTCAAATTTACACACATTCATCCATACTTTACTTCTAATTTACACACATTCATCCATACTTTACTTCAAATTTACACACATCATCCATACTTCAAATCATGGCAAACAACAGACCAAATATGACCCTTTTTGATGCAAAAATGGCAATGCAAAATCACATGCTTGACGACGCCAGACACGGATCTGAGTTCAATACTGTGATTCAGATAGTAACGGACAACAAGGCGGCTTACATTGCCGAAATCGAACAAATTCAAGCTGTAGGACGAATTACTAGCGCCGTCGAAGATGAACATGTTATTTATCTTCGTTAGAAGATCGATGGCTGAATCAAATCATTGTCCAGCTTACCGCTGCCTCTTCCACATTAACAGCCACGCTAGACCACGTGAAAGTACGTAACTCAACCCGGCGACGCTGCCCGGTCTGCTGAACCCTATCGTTACATTCATCACAATGACAGCGACAGTAGTGTGGACTCAGACTATTCTGAATGTTAGGATTATGTATTGTTTTTATTATGTGTTTTAGTACTATGTAATGTTTTTATTATGTTTTTTTAGTATTATGTAAAGTTTTTTTTTTTATGGTTTTAGTAATATTATGTAATGTTTTTTATGTTTAATGGAATTTAGATTTAAAAATAAAAATAAAATTGTAGTGAGTGGTGAGTAAGTGGTGGGTTGCCAACAAAATTTGGGTGAGTAGTGAGTAAACGGTGGATTTAAGGTGACATAAGAGGATTGGTTGGAAGTGAGTGGTGGGTGACTGATGAGTGGAGGTGATAACAACACTCTAACAACCATAATGTAAACAGGATTGATTTTATATCTATTCCCTATTCACTTTCACTTTTAAATATTACACAAACAAACAATAATCACAATTTTTAGCGGTCGCGGTTATCTTTTACAATATCTACTATCTAAATTTTACATATTTTATCTTAAGATTAGGAAATGTGATTTATACATGAATTTATTTATTAATTTTATCCACCCCCTACACCATTTGTGTGTGATATCTATATTTTCTTCGACCACTAATCAATTGAATAATCTTCATAAAACACAATTTTATGTGATCTGTTAACTATTAAATGACTAAATTGATAGAATGAATAAATAATGTATGATAGATTAGGTCAATACAGTTATTTTTTGTTTATTAAGTGAAAAAATTAAATATTTTTGATGACTTATTAGATTAAGTACTAATCTAACTAAGTTCATTAAGTCTTATATATAACAGGAACTTACTCAACTCTATTTGTGATATCTGTGTTTTTCATTGATCGACACACATCTTCTAGCGAAATATGAGACAACAAAAAATATCGATGATACCGTAACTCGATCATTTGGATAATGAATCTCACTTAATTTCCGCTAAAAACAATTTTTTGAAAACCTCCAAAAGGAATCTGGAACAGCGCTGGGTAACCCAACAACACTTGTTATAACTTAAACTCCATATTTTTACCTTGCCAAGAATGTTTCTAATGGCATATCCAGTGGCGGAGCCAGGATTCTTAATGTGGGGTTGACGAACGGTTTTCATAATACTAACAAGAGTTAAAATTAAACTATAAAGTTAAATTATACAAGTCTGGGGTTGCCAATTACCTTTAAACTTAGTAAATATATAAAAATAGTACTAGAAATATAGAGTTTTATAGATATTGTGGGGTTGCCATGGCCACCCTTGGCCACCACATAGCTCCGCCACTGGGCATATCGCAATCCTTTTAACCTATTCAAATTAATTAGTTCAAACTTCAACAAAGAAACAAGAAGTTTGAAAGCCGGCTGTGTTATAAAACCTAAGAATTACCAACATAAGAAAATAGATATATAAGCATATACAAAAACAAACACCCTCAATATCATCTTCATCTTCATCTTCATCTTGTTAGCATCACTAAAAATCCATTTCCTTGAATTATCCGTACATAAATGCACATATATATAATATACACTCCCACCACATATACACTTATCTATATCCAAATTTCGACCGTTAAAACCAACGAAATGAGCTTTTCGCATACGTTAGTTTGTGTGAAAAAAGTGAAACATGAAGCTGTTGAAGAATGGGATGATTCAATGCCGTTACCAGGAGACATTATTGAAGGTATTGCTGCTTCAGATGGTTGTGCTCTTGAAGACATTGATGATAAGTTGTTTGTTCCAACCAAAGTAAAATCCGAGCTTAAGTCACAATTGGCACGGATTAGCAAAAGGAATGCAGATGGTTTTGTTTGGTTGAAAGTTCGAAGGGGGGACCAAATGGTGAATTTATGTGTTTGTGTAGTGCAAGAAAAGCGTTTTAGTTTGAACAGAAAGTATAGTTTTCGAGCTGTTTCAAATGATAAGCACGTTGCGGTTTTAGATGATTTGGATTTTGATCAATGTACAGAACTTCAAGGTATATATACACCTTAAATATGCCATAATATTTTATATTATTATTATTTTTTTGAACTGAGTTAGAATTAGCATTCGAGACACCATATTGATTGACATCCATATGGGCATTATGCCATAATATAATTGATTGATGAAAAATTTGATTGTTTTGTTTCAAAACATTACGAGTATTATGTTTTTCTTGTTCTTTCTTTGAATATGTTTTCGAATGTTACATGTAGAAAGGAGTAGGAGAGCGGTGAATGTTGTGTCACAAGGGTTTAACCAAGACGCGATAAAGTATAACTGGAGGAGGAAGGTGGCTACTTATTTACCAGACCATCGAGCTACAGTTGTTAGCTCGATACTTTTCATGCCTCTTGCAAATGAGCATGATATCGATTCAATAACAATAAGAGCAATGGCTTGGTTTTCTGCAGCAGTTTCATCAGGAATCCCTATTGTGTTTGTTAACATCCAAACCGAACAAATTCTTTCCACGGTAAATATATTTCTTACAACTTAATTTTACCTGATTATCTAGTATAATTCGATATAGTTTTTTACTTGAAGGAAAATGTTACGGAGTATATTATTTCTAGTCCTACTTTTAAACTACCCCAATATTTTTCTAAATTCCCTGATATTAGAGATTGAATCATGGTCATTGAGTTAAAAATCAAATATAATTCCATATTTTTTTTTTATAATTCAACTTTTTTTACAGGACAAAGGCAACCCGACTAAAATTCCAACGCATGGAATAAGGCTATGGTTTTTGCCAGGAATTACGGAAATTCCAATTGAATTGATACCAGAAGAAGGAGAAAACAGATTCGGCATTGATGTCAAAAGAAATGAGGAGGTAATTTTGAGATATACTTTTTCACAGGGGTATTTTGGTCATTTTATATACGGGTATGGGTTGATTTTGCATTTTGTTTAAACGGTACTTTATATTGTCTAAATATGCAGGGGTTCGTTTGCCTATATGCTGTGGCCAAAGGCTCGGCTGCTGATCGTGCGGGTTTGAGACAATTGTTTGAAGACTCGATAGAAACAGGGCACATGGTTGTGATATCACGGTTAGAAGGGAAAAGCGTGATGCCAACAATGGTCAGCTCAGATGGTTTATTACATTGTTGTGATCATGGTGACATAAGGGAAACTCTTGTTGGGGCTATCGACCAACTCGAAAGCGTAAGACTTCACATTATGTCGTGGCCTACTGCTCAAAACGTTTCGAGAACACAAAGTGTTGGTGCCGCGACTCTTAGACCTCCAATGTGATTAGTATGCACAGAGTACAGTTAACACATTTATTCATGTTGCATTTTAGTTGTTTCATTAGCCTACTTTCATTTAATTTATACTCGTACCATTTGTGACGAGTCTATTTGAGTCAAGATGCGTTTCGCAATGTGTTGAGTAGACCTTTTCGAGTCGCATACTCGCATTCCACAAAACCAGAGTAATTATAATGTACATGCAGGCTTGTGAACTAAGTTCGAAATTTAGTAAAAAAAGAAAGAAAGAAACTGCTCAGTGCCGCCTTCCGCGGGTTTTGAGCCCCAATACCTTGACGGTGTATGGGGGAGGTTAAGATGTAGACAGACCTTACCTCTACCTAAGTAGAGAAGCTGCTTCCATTTTCTACCAAAATGATAGAAAAGGCCCTCCAACCTTTGCATGAGATGAGGATCGAACCCATGACCTCTGTCTCCAAAGGACAGGGTGTTTACCCCTGATCCAACCATGCTTATTAAGTTCGAAATTTAGTACAAGGTCAAAAACTTAAAGTAAACTCAAAATTGTTTTTGAATTATATTTCATTATATTATTTAGATAAATTCAACTATATGTATTTATTTATAAATAAATATATTATTATATACATAATCCTTATATCATCTTATCCAATTAATCATCATCATCATCTTAATATATACTCCTTAAGATGACCACAATTTATCACGATCGCTTAAAGAATTCATTTGTTGGTCGATCTTTTCCTTAAAAAAGTTGATATTTAATTACAAAGTTGTGCATCAATCGGGCAAAAAACTAGTATTACCGTATATATGCTAATACTAATTTAATTTCGTTGTTAAGGAACATTCATTACTAAAGATACACGTATTAAAGAACAATTAATCTTTTACATGCGTTGTTTGGGTACACATCTACTTAAGATGTGTTACAACGTACGATAGCCACCATAATATCATTTGTCAACACTCTACATACAAATCATATCAAACAATCTCAAGCATCAAAATAATGGCTTTCACACTGAAAAAATCTATTGCCATGACACTTTTGGTATTAGCATTTCTTTGCATGGCAAATGTTTCGACCTCAGGTATGACAATCTGCTTTCATTTTTTATTTTATTATGTTTATGTTTACTAGTCTTGAACTAAAGGCACAAAGGTTACGATAATAAAATGCACTGACAGATTATATATATGATCAGGTTCAAATTAAACACATACTACATTATTTTTTTTTCAACTAAAAATCGTTGTGTAAGACATATGGTATTGATAAATCATGGAAGCCATCGAAATTTATTGGTTTTCTCTGGTTTATCAGAAATATTTTATTTTATAAACATGTGCTTTGTGATTATATGTGCATCAATAATGTTATATACTTATGTTTTGTAAATCTGTATACATCAATTTTACTCTAACAAATAATGATGTAATAAGCAACTCTTATCCTATTTTATTTTTTTTTTAACAGCCAATAATATATTAATATTACTAAAACAGAACTTTTGGCAAGACGCCGAAGGATTACAATAAAAGACTTGGACTATCAATCCAAGTAGACCACGAATAACTAAAAGTGTTACAACGCTTTGACAACCAAAAGAAAGATAATGAAACGATAGAGGAGAACACTTCATAAACACTTATCCTATTTGATTTATTCTACGGAGTAATACTTATTTCACAGTAACTAACGTGTGTGTATATATATATATATCTATACTTCGGGATATATATATATATATATATTACAGCTCATGAAAGAGGTTTTCGAGACTTTTGCTCAGGCCAATGTACTGTAGTTAAGGAGAACTGCCAAAAAGTTTGTCGGAGTTTAGGTTCTCGAACTGGATCTTGCAAGCCAGGAACTCCATCAATATGTTGCTGTGAAAATTAATTTGTTAACGTAATTATACTTACTTTATTAGATGTTAGCTAAGAGGTTTAAGCTATTCATTACGCGCCATCAATCATTGCAATCTGATACTGTCGAGAGAATAATCTTATTCTCACATTTACCTTCTTTAAAATGGTTTTTTAGCATATTATAATTAAGAGGGTTAGGAAGTTGAAGGGTTGAAGTGTATATACATAAAGTCTGAGGGGCTGATGGAGATATTCTGATAATTCTTTATAAACCCAATTAGAAGTCTGCAAAGGGTAGAAGACATGCTCCCACATAAATTTCCTTTTTCTACATATATATCGATTCTTGATTATTTATTTTCTCTCATCTCTACTATTTCTGTATATACATTCATATTCATGATTCTGTATTCAAATGATTAATCATCTTTATCATATGATTTATTTCTAATAATAATTCTGTAATAACTTGTAAACTCTTTGTATTGTGTTTATATTCATAATAATAAATAATATAATTGATTCTTGGTTCAATTCCAGAAATCTTACAGATACAGCTTTGTCAATGCTAGTTTACTTGGTTAAATCTAGAAAACCACTATGCTTGCTCAAAATTTACCATATATCAAATATTTATTTATTTTAAGGTAATACTACTATTGCTATGCTCAAAAGTAGTTGTCTATATAACATACATGCATTGATTCATAGTTGTCGACTCGTAACCTTTGACTCGACTCGAAAACCTGATTTTTGACTCGTGACTCGAAATATGACTCGACTTGTAAGAGTCAGGATATTTTTCTATACTACATAATATCATAATTATATATATGTGATGTATATATAAACAAAATATAAGTTGATTATCTTAATACATTACCAAAATATTACATATTTGATACTTTTGAGTCATAAACTTACAATTTATCTTCAAATTCGTACTAAAGAATAAAAAATACATATATAACATACAAAATAATATAACCATAAATATGATATATAATATATAATCATATTATCAAACTACAACAATCATAAGTTTGCGACTCGCATTGACTCGTTCCAGATTCACACCGCAACTCGTAAGAGTCAGGAAAAAAAAAAGACACCGAGCGACTCGTGAGAGCTTAATGCATACATTTAATTTATGAAGCCCAAACCAAATAAAAAACAATAAAAAAAAAACAAGATAACACATGTTAGGTGATCTCAGACCCAAACTCATAAATAAAAAAAATCTCATACCCGCCTCGAGAACCCACATACTCGGACCCAAACCCGGCCCAAAATAGCATGTTTTCGGTTTCTCCAACGGGACGGGTCTCTTTTTGTCATATTGGACCTTAAAGAGTGGATGTATTATCTACCCTTCTAAAAAAAAGTAGATGAATTATTGCACTTTACATGTATTTTGACTTTACATGTATTTTGAGTAGCCAATTTACTTTTATAAAAAACTAAGTGATAAATTTGCCATTTACATATATTTCGAATCAAAAATTTGCCCTTTTAACGAATGCAGTAATACAAAAAACATTACCTTAAAAAGCACTTGATTAAAAACCAAAAGAATGAAAGGCTTTGAATTAAAAACTAGCATTCCTTTTATTCCACCTAATAACAACCACATTTATTATTTTGGTACATTATTATATATATACAGTTCGTTATATATATTAATTTGCTAAGAACTTTCACATATTAAATATATTTCTTTAAAAACAATACCGCAACCGCGATTAAAAGTTCAGTCGGCTAACTCTCGTCTATTTTTAGAGAGCTCGAGCTTGGCTTGTTTCGAGTTACATGGGAAAAGTTCAAGCTCAGCTTGGTAATTTATAAATATAATGTACTTTTCAATCATGCTAATTTTGTATATTATTATACTTTCGACAGAAATTCATTATGATTACATCACGCGATGCAGTGGCGATGGTGGTAGTAGCATTCATGGCGGTGGTGGCAGTGTGGCGGTGAATGTAAAATTAATTGATATAAAAGGTGTAGTATGATTATTTAATAGTTGAGAGATTTATGCTGTAAATTATTTTATTAAGGGTATTATAGGTATATTAGGTGAAGAGATTTAACTTAGTGAATAAAGAAGAGGGGTAATATGGTCATTTCAAAGTTTGAATTGCTTAAAGAGGGAGTGGTAGTTTGTTTTATATAGGAGTAAAGATCTAATAAACTCGATGCTCGTTTAAGCTCGTGAGCTTATTGAATCTATGTTCTTAACGAAATGTTATTATATTTCTGTTCATACATTAATGTGGAAAGCGAAACTCAAACCCATATGAATCTTCCAAAAGTCAAAGACAAAAGCTCGAGCTCAAACTAGATTATTAAACAATCTCTAAGCTTTTAACGAGTCGAGTTCAAGTTATTTAAGAGTAAACTACCTATTAGTAATATTTATATCTATAAACCTTTATAAAGCAAATGACCTTTTTCCCCCTTTTAACTTTTCAGCTTTTGAAAAGTCAAAAATACCCCCGGGTTTATTAACATGTTGAAAAATCAATTATTATTGTTGTAGGCAAGGCTCGAACAACAATATATGACACCGTCCATCTTCTGTAGCGGTTAAATTGGTGGGTTTTTCCCTCCCCTGTGGTCCCTGACTTCGTGGATCGGTCGCTAGTGACTGCCTGCCCGTATGGATGTAACGGCTAGCCGTCCCGTGACACGAACGTTCAAAAAAAAATAAAAAATTCAAGTGCCTTTATGACACTTAAAACTTCCAGTTTTAGCTCCGGTTTCTTTTCCCACCCTCACCGTGTAATAATTGTCGACATATTTAGCCACAATTAAATAGATATCAACTGATCTCCATCTTACATGACGAAGGTAAGAGAGATCTATGTATAGTATATGATTTAAGAATATTTGTAAGATGTATTGTAAATTAGACGTCATAGTTTAATTTTAGTTGATCATAGTTGAAAAATAAATTTACTAAACAAAACATGTGGTCATATATCTCCATGTTGTACCCATCACCGATGCATACCATCATGTCATCACATCACATTTATAAAAAAAAGTAACCAAATTTACTTTCACTAAGAAATACTTTCTTATCCCCGACGAATAATCGAGTATATATAACTAGTACAATACCCGTGCGTAACTCGGGTTATTTTTATTTATTTTTTAACTGG
>CM067174.1:48869100-48919834 GCA_034093135.1 Erigeron breviscapus | reverse complement strand
AACTAGTCGACTGGAGAACTGGAGACTGGAGACTGGAGATTGGAATCTGGAGTCTGGAGACTGGAGTCTGGAGACTGGAGACTGGAAACTGGAGTCTGGAGACTGGAGTCTGGAGATTGGAGTCTGGAGACTGGAGACTGGAAACTGGAGACTGGAAACTGGAGTTTGGAGACTGGAGCCTGGAACTGGAGACTGGAGTCTGGAGACTGGAGACTGGAGACTGGAAACTGTAGTCTGGAGACTGGAGTCTACCTGGAACTGGAGACTGAAAACTGGAGTCTGGAGACTGACCTGGAACTAGAGACTGGAGTCTGGAGACTGGAGTCTGAAAACTGGAGACTGGAGCTGGAGACTGGAGACTGAAGACTGGAGACTGGAGTCTGCACCTGGAGGATCTTCACTGGAGAATGCATCTGGAGGATCCAACTGGAGCACTTTTTGTGGAAATGGTTCGGGGTCATTTCCGCATCAGAATATATTGCTTATATTACTATATCACTTTATAAAATGTCTATCGATTGTCCGTGTTTTTACACGGGTCTACAACTAGTTGTAGTATATATCGTATAAACAATATAATACAGAGAGCCAGAGACTAATGAATTTTTTATAAAAATAAAATAAAAAAAATAATATTTAACCTGTTATAGCAGGTCATCAAGTCAAATAAGGGCAACCATGTAAAAAATTAGAAAGTATATGGGTGATACATATCAATAATCCAGTTCAATGGGCACCATGTTACGTACCTTTACCCGGATAATAAGCCTTATCTTATTATTTAAGTATTAAAAGGTACATAAAGGTGGTTATGTAAAGTCACTTTAACACGCGACTTTACAATGCTTTTTAAAGAATTAAATGCTATTCCTTAAATGCTCCCAACCACATTTGTACGGCTAAAGTTAACATCCCAATGTTAACTTTGCCTATAAATACAAGTCAATGCACAACCAAGAATTTAAGTTACTCACAAAAATGGACACATACTTTGCAAACCTGCAATATTCTTGGTGAACTTGTGCAATATTCTCGCAATCGCTAAAAGGAACATTTCACTACTTTAAGTGTTTCGATTGTTGAAGAGAAATTCCGAGTATAGATCAATTGTATTTCATCGGTTGTTAGGATATTTACATTCGTGTATTATCTTGGTTCCGCATCAACCTTGTAATTTGTTTAATATCAATAAATAAATTACACTTTGAAAACTACACATTGTCTCATCAAAATTGTTTACAAGTTATTTGTATTATTGCATTGTTCTTTACTTATTGTCTTTTATATAAGTAATCTATCTAGAACTTGGTATATACACTGAACTGGTCGTCTCCAGTTCAGTAAGTATATTGCAAAGTAACTCCACCATCGACATAGAGGTGTCTTCAGTAGTACCATCTAACAAGTTGGGACTTACAATATCCCTCTGTGGATCGACGGTTGTCAGGGCAACCAGTCCAGTCAGCATCAGAAAAGGCGGCGAGGTTATTGTGATGGGCATCAGTATACGCATGTAACCTGGTTGTCAAATTTTGTTGTATTAGTAGACCATACTTAACAGTCCCTTTTAAGTATCGAAGTATGCGTTTAACCGTAGAATAATGGTTGACCGTGGGAGAATGCATGAACTGGAAGACCCTGTTGACCGCATAAGCAATATCGGGACGGGATAGAGTCACATATTGAAGTGCACCAACCATTTGACGGTACTTGACAGGATCATCAAAAGGAGGACTGTCACCCAGAGAGAGATTGGCATTAGAAGCTGTAGGTCCCAACTCAATAGATGGTACTACCTGAAGACACCTCTATGTCGATGGTGAGGTTACTTTGCAATATATACACTGATCTGGAGACGACCAGTTGCAGTATGTATTGTAGAGTCCCTAGCTTGATGGTTTAACCCAAAGTGTAAAATACAACAAGTCTAATAAGCACTAGAATGGACTAGTATTACTTGAATATAAATGCAAGTATATAAACAAAGTAATAGACTTAAAGTAAAGGTGGAACACAATGTAATATTTTCAAGTGTATTTTATTTATGATGTTAAATAAAATACAAGGTTGTGCGGAATCAGGATAATACAAATATGTAAGTATCCTAACAACCTATGAATTACAAATGATCTATATTTGCCAAATAAACTCTTTGGATCGAGATACTTAAAGTTGTGAAGTATCCCTGTTTAAGATCGAGAGTATTTAGACAAATTCACCTTTAATGCTAAAAGTAATTTTAACAAGGAAATGACTTTGTATTTATAGGCAAACAAATTCACCAGTGAATTTGTGCCGTACAAATATGGTTGCATGCAGTTAATGAACCGACAAGGTCATTAAATGCATTGGTTAAAGGTACAAGGATAAAGTCACATCAATATGACTTTATTCTTTTAACCAACCACCTTTACACACGTATGTACTTTAGTAAAGAACAAGTGGGATGTTCTTTGAAAAGTGTGTAAAGGCAAAAAGTCAATTCCTCGTAATCAGTGTTCAGACTTGTAAGGTCTAGAACACTGACAAAGCTCCAGTCGTAGATCTGGTAAGACTTCCAGTGGAATCCGCCATTTGTCAGTCTTCTTTATTCTAACTTCAGTCTTTGACTTCAGTGAGAATGTTTTCAGTAGAATAGATCTGGACTGGGGTGAAGTCCAGTGAGCTAATCTGGAGGATTCCAGATTTCCTATACAAGTATTTTGCTCACTGGCCTTCCATTATTTCTGGACAAATCTTCAGTGTCGCTCCAGTATTCAAGTCTGGAGAAGTATCATTTCTGGATAAGTCTTCAGAGACTTTCCAGTTGTCAAGTCTGGAGCGAGTCCAGTAAATCTGGACCTAACAAATTCCCCCTATTTGTTTAGAAATAATGCAATGTTTTTCAAGCTTCTATCTATACAACTTTGTATGCTTGAAAAACACTTGTTTTGACTTAGTCTAAAAAATTTAAGTTACTGGAGAACACTTTATAGATCATCAGTGTTCCAGTTTCATCTTTTAGTTCTAACTTAGACTAAATCTGATCATTTACTTTATGAATCAAAATATGCAACTATATTTACAGACTAAATCTGATCATTTACTTTATGAATCAAAATATGCAACTATATTTACAGCCATCAACAGAAAATAAGTTACAATTTTGGGAAATAAAATACAAGTACAAGTAAATGATAAAGAGTCAGGCCCTTCTCTTCGACGTCTGTCCTGGAGCGTCTTCAGTAGTCTTTCTCTTGGGTGATGGTGAGGATGGTACAGACTCTGGTGGTTTCATATCTATTGCAACTTCCATCTGTTGCTTTCTCTTCCATACCTTCTCAATCCTCTTCAAAAATGCTTTAACATCAGTAGACAAATCAGTCTTCCCCCTGAACGTTAAGACAATCTCCTTCAGTTCAGTCCATCCAAAAGCTTGGACTGAAGCACTTTTCCTTTCATCAGTAAAGTTACCCTCCCTGGTCAACTTTACTTCAAACTTGGACATAGCCTTCATGATTTTCAGCTAATTTGATCTCTGCACCTATGATCCTTCTGGCATCAGCCCTGAACTTTCAACATATCTTCATACTTGGCTTTTTGCTTTGCCACCTGGATCATGTATTCAGTTTCCATGGATACCTTCTGCTGTCGATGGCAGACTGGAGTTCTTCACGATTGATTCTGTGTGAAGTATCCAGAGGAATGAAAGTGCTTAGATCAGCATCTCTGATTTCCTTTAGCTGTTTGGCAGTGAGTTTAGGCAAGCCTTTTATCTTCTTTCTGTACTCTATCTCCAGAGCACCAGCATTCTTTTTGATCTTCTTCTGGAGGTTCACCAGTTCCTCCGTCCTTTGTCTGATCAGCTCAACTACACTGACACCATAAGTTACAGCATCATAAGTTTGTTCTTCTTCAGAGTACTTGGAGCGAATGTACACGTCATCCAATGCATCCAGACATTGATGAATTCTGGGGTCTTCCTTCATTCTTTTATAAACATCAATATGTATGCCCAACCTGCCAGCATTGTAAGAATCAAGGGTCCCCATGTGACAACTCGTAATTATTAACATCGGGCTAGTCCTAATCTCAATTAGACGGTCATTTGACGTGGAACTTATTAGACTTTTGGACTTTTGACTTAGTCAAAATAGACGTATCTTGATGACGTAGACTATTAGCTATCTAGACGAATGCCGAGTCTTTTAAAATAACTTTAAATTAATATTTAAAGGTTATGTCTTGAACAAAACAATTAGACCGTCTAGACTAAATATTATAAAGTTCACTTGGACGAAACTTTATTGGCTTGTCTTGACTAAAACGAGACGAGGAAAAATACCTTCACTTTACACTTTAACCTTTGGGTCAAACGGTATTAAATCGTAAGCATTTTACCAAATTTGGGGTATTTAAATGACTAAAAAGGAGCCACATAGGCCGGCCCCTTGGTTTGTGGTGGGAATTAAAACAACAAACACTTCCCTCCTTTTCTTTCTTTACCAGTCGACCCAACACACAACACACAACACACACACAAAGATCTTTATGCTCTAAATCAATTTACAAGGTGAAATCAAAGAGAAAATCAAAGGAATTAATCATATTTCAATAATAATTTAGGGTTTTGGCATCATTATCATCACCATCTTCATCTTTACCTCAAGAACATCAAATTTTGGTAAGTAAACATTTTTCTCAAACTTTTGATTTGATTTAAATTCATTTAAGGGTTTATTTCAGTTTTGAGTAATGAATTAGATAGCCATGAAAATGAAATGAGTTTGGTATTGTTGTTAAATGAAGTTTTGATTTACAAATTTGGTCTTGAAATCAAAATGATTAAAATGGCGAAATGATTTGGCGAAATGGTATGTTTCTAGGTCTTTTGAACATGATAACAGTTGTTAGAAATGAAAGGAATCGATTTGGAGTCGATATAGTTTGCTAAAAATGGTCATAAACCAGGTTTTTCACTCGGTCAGGTAGAACTCGCGCCGCGAGGTATCCTGCTCGCGCCGCGAGGTGTGTCGAATTTCGAACAGAACCTGCACTCGATCTGACTCGCGCCGCGAAACCTCCAGGTCGCGCCGCGAGGAACGTAGCAGGGTCGCGCCGCGAGGAACCAGGGTCGCGCCGCGATTTCTGGAACTGTTTGACGTTTCAGTTTTTGACACCTTGGACACTTGAACTTCGTTTGTACGAAATGGTACTTTGGACTACCTTTTAATAACAGTGTCAATGACATTAATATTTTGAGTCAAATAAAATGAAGGTTTGTAACACATTCTCGGTTAAGGCATTCTAGGGTTGATAGCTAAGTAGTTATACGTAGGATACTTGTCGTCGTGAGATTTGATCCTCACCATTGGTACTCTTATCCTAGGTTTTGGATAGACGTGGAGACTAGACTGCTCATATTCTCGGACAACTCATACTTTAGCTCTGTTATCGCTAAGGTGAGTTTATGGCGCCCTTTTTCCTTTACTTTGGGCCTGAAAGCATGTACTGTATACACGACTACTTTGTAAATGATTTGTCTTTGTCTACGCCATGAGATTTGGTAAATGAAATCATTTGTCTTATATTTAGGTTAGACTTCGGTCTGAACCGTCTTGTCTATATATTTAGGTTAGACTTCGGTCTGAACCGTCTTGTCTATATATTTAGGTTAGACTTCGGTCTGAACCGTCTTGTCATTATATTGAGGTTAGACTTCGGTCTGAACCGTCTTGTCATTATATTTAGGTTAGACTTCGGTCTGAACCGTCTTGTCATTATATTGAGGTTAGACTTCGGTCTGAACCGTCTTGTCATTATATTTAGGTTAGACTTCGGTCTGAACCGTCTTGTCATTATATTGAGGTTAGACTTCGGTCTGAACCGTCTTGTCTATATATTTAGGTTAGACTTCGGTCTGAACCGTCTTGTCTATATATTTAGGTTAGACTTCGGTCTGAACCGTCTTGTCATTATATTGAGGTTAGACTTCGGTCTGAACCGTCTTGTCATTATATTGAGGTTAGACTTCGGTCTGAACCGTCTTGTCTATATATTTAGGTTAGACTTCGGTCTGAACCGTCTTGTCATTATATTGAGGTTAGACTTCGGTCTGAACCGTCTTGTCATTATATTTAGGTTAGACTTCGGTCTGAACCGTCTTGTCTATATATTTAGGTTAGACTTCGGTCTGAACCGTCTTGTCTATATATTTAGGTTAGACTTCGGTCTGAACCGTCTTGTCATTATATTGAGGTTAGACTTCGGTCTGAACCGTCTTGTCATTATATTTAGGTTAGACTTCGGTCTGAACCGTCTTGTCATTATATTTAGGTTAGACTTCGGTCTGAACCGTCTTGTCATTATATTTAGGTTAGACTTCGGTCTGAACCGTCTTGTCTATATATTTAGGTTAGACTTCGGTCTGAACCGTCTTGTCATTATATTTAGGTTAGACTTCGGTCTGAACCGTCTTGTCATTATATTGAGGTTAGACTTCGGTCTGAACCGTCTTGTCATTATATTGAGGTTAGACTTCGGTCTGAACCGTCTTGTCATTATATTGAGGTTAGACTTCGGTCTGAACCGTCTTGTCATTATATTGAGGTTAGACTTCGGTCTGAACCGTCTTGTCTATATATTTAGGTTAGACTTCGGTCTGAACCGTCTTGTCATTATATTGAGGTTAGACTTCGGTCTGAACCGTCTTGTCATTATATTGAGGTTAGACTTCGGTCTGAACCGTCTTGTCTATATATTTAGGTTAGACTTCGGTCTGAACCGTCTTGTCATTATATTGAGGTTAGACTTCGGTCTGAACCGTCTTGTCTATATATTTAGGTTAGACTTCGGTCTGAACCGTCTTGTCTATATATTTAGGTTAGACTTCGGTCTGAACCGTCTTGTCTATATATTTAGGTTAGACTTCGGTCTGAACCGTCTTGTCATTATATTTAGGTTAGACTTCGGTCTGAACCGTCTTGTCATTATATTTAGGTTAGACTTCGGTCTGAACCGTCTTGTCATTATATTTAGGTTAGACTTCGGTCTGAACCGTCTTGTCATTATATTGAGGTTAGACTTCGGTCTGAACCGTCTTGTCATTATATTTAGGTTAGACTTCGGTCTGAACCGTCTTGTCATTATATTGAGGTTAGACTTCGGTCTGAACCGTCTTGTCTATATATTTAGGTTTAGGATACTTATCTCGAGAGTTATATTATTTGGTCTATAATTAGACCTAACCTGATCAACTACGTCCCGATTATGTAAAATAATATAAGGCTCGAAATAAATATCTTAGATTTTGTATATACGTTATAGTTTGAGCTATATTCACAACATACTGTAGATGTGGTGGGAAGGCTGCGGGTGACCCTATATATAAACATTGAAGGTATGTTAGGAATAGAAACTCAAATCGTATGTGTGTGCATAAGGTTTATATACGTGATAGTTTGGATTATATTAACAGCATATTTAAATGTGGTGGGAAGGCTGCGGGTGACCCTATATATAAGCATTTCAAATATGTTGGTAATAGAAACCCAAACCAAATGTGTGTAATCTAGACAAAGATTTCTTTAAAACTCAAATTGCGTACTGTATCATCCATTTGAGACGTACTGCCTTATCCATTTGACTTATATGGATTCTTTGACTATCTTTTCAGACTAGTCATGTCGGATGGAGTTAGCTCAAATGCTGTTGTACCTTGTACACCTCCAGTTCCTGTCTTGGCAAACTCCATTCCTTATGTTCCTGACTCTTATGAAGAGGAACCAATGGAGGAATCGGGCAATGAATCACGCCCTATCAATCTTGCGTCATCTTCCAGTGAATCTGGAGGCGAACATGTGTCTATCCATGTTCAATCATCTGTAACACCGGTGTCTCCATATCAGAGGAGGACTACCGAGGGAGCTCATTTGCCTTATGCTCCTAGAGACCCTTATGCTCCTGGTCCTTCTGCACCAGTTCAGGGCAACAGTGGACTTGGTCTTTCATTCTTTCAGGGAGATCCATATGCGGCGGGTCCCTCCAGAGTGCCTGTCTACAATCCAAGTGCTGTTATGCCAGTTGCATCTGCAGCTGATAGGTCGGAATATTATCGTCGACAATTGTCAAGGATGAACAATTCCCTCATCTGTACAAGGGAGAAAATAGAGAATCAAGCTCAGGCGTTGACTGGAGCTTATCATCAGGCGGCGGAGGCATTGACTGTTGCTAGAGAGGGGAAGGAAACTATTGGGAGGTTGATCTGGATACTGTCTGTTGTGGTGGTTTTGGTGGTGGCTTTGCTGGTCGTTGTTATTTGCAAGATGTAATTTTGTAATAAGTCTTTCCATATTGTAAGCCTAGAACTTTTAACAACTCGTACTTCTGTACTTTGAGTTGTAGTCTATCTTTTTGGTGGATGTATTTCCCACGTGTCTATAAATCGTATTGCTCCGACTATGTAGTCTATCATTGTGGATGAAGTTTCCCACATGTTTTTGGACTGTACATACCAGACTATGTAAAATTTTGAACATCAATGAAATACGATTGTCTTTTGGCTTACTTACTTGTTCAGACTATGTCAACTGCTTATTCTTAGCTCTAGAAATATGATTTTTCCATATTTTTCTTGTCTTGTCTAGTACATGAATTCATACAAGTCAACAATTGTGTGACTTGCATTGTACTGTCATCTGTCTTGCAAAGCTACTTTCTATTTAACCTATCAAGGAAATCTCTAAATGACATTTTTGTTCATATCTTAGACTTATGGCTCCTAAGACGAAAAGCAAAGTTCAGAAAAAGGCCCAAGTCAAGAAAACTGCACCAAAGAGAGTTACTCGATCCACTCCTTTGAATAATGAAGCTGAACAGGAAGAACCTGTGATTCAGCAAGGACCGGAAGCTGCTACTGTCCAGGTGAACACTGGTCCTGGGCCTACCCCAAATACTGGCGGGGATAATAATATGGCAGCATTTGTGACACAGCAACTGTTGGCCGCCATGCCTACTTTAGTTGCTCAGATCACGGCAAGCATGAACGCCAATAATAATCATCATACTGATAATAGTAACAATGTTGAACCTACTGCTGAACAAGTTGTTCCTCGAGCTCAACTTCGAGTGGGTGACTACAAGACCTTTACCTATTGTAAACCAAAAGAATTTCATGGTACCGAGGGTCCGGTAGGTCTAATCAACTGGCTAGAAAGCATAGAGGCGGTGCTTCATATTAGTCGTTGTGCCGAAGAGCACAAAGTGGAATATGCTTCCACTCAACTTCAAAAGCACGCTCTATCATGGTGGAACGAGCAGGTTAGGACCCGAGGTCGAGACCAAGCTAATAGGATACCTTGGTTTGATTTTAAAAGTATGTTGATGGAGAAATACTGTCCTAGGGAGGAAGTACAGAAAATGGAAGGCGAATTTTGGAATCATAATATGGTCGGGCTAGACAACGAGAAATACACTACTCGTTTTCATGAGCTGACAAGACTAGTCCCTCGTATGGTAGATACGGAGGAGAAATTGATCGAGAGATACTGTTATGGCTTGTCACCTGATGTCCGAAGATTGGTAGCCGCTTTTAATCCTATGACTCTTCAAGCGGCAGTTAGTGCAACCAACCGGATGGTGATAGACTTGAAAAGAACCACTGGTTCTTCTGTTGAAACTGAAGTGGTCAAGAGAAGAAGTGATCATGCCTCTGGTAGTGGATATGGTGGCGGTGGAAATGGCAAGAGGTTTAAGACTGCCAGAAACTTTGCGGTAGTTACTCAGGACGTCACGAGGTACACTGGCGCAGATCCTAGGTGTAATAGGTGTAATCTCCATCACAGAGGAAATTGTCCTACTTGTCGCCGTTGTAAAAGGGCGGGACATCTGGAAAAGTTTTGTAGGGGCAAGGCACTAGCTCAATGCTACGAATGTGGGAGCGAAACCCATCTGCGACCTGCATGTCCAAGACTTAATCTGAACCCGAACAACAATGCAATAGTTCCAGTAAGGAACCATGCGGGGAATAATCAAGCAAGGAATCAAGGTGGACGAGGTAGAGGCCGAGTTTTTGCTTTGGATGCTGCTGATGCACGACGTGATCCCAACGTTGTGATAGGTACATTCATACTCAATAATCATTATGTTTTTGTGTTATTCGACTCTGGTGCTGATAAAAGCTTTATATCCTTAGAATTTAAGTCCCGTTTTGGTATAGTGGCTATCCCCATGAAAGACACTTATATTGTCGAATATGCAAACGGTCAAAAGTTTATTGCTAGAGATCATTTAGTAGATTGCAATTTGACACTATCTGGCGAAACCTTTAAAATTGATCTAATTCCCATAGAACTCAGTAGTTTTGATGTAATTGTTGGTATGGACTGGTTATCTAAGGTTAGAGCCGAAATAATGTGTTACGAGAAGATTGTTAGAATACCCCTTCAGAATAACGAAACCCTAATAGTGCAAGGAGACAAGTCAGGAAAGGAATTGATTTTAGTATCGGCGATAAAGGCGAATAAATATTTACAAAAAGAATACCCTGCCTTCTTGGCACTAGTTGTTGAAAGGAAGCCGAAGGGTAAAGACATTCAAGACATCCCAGTAGTTAAAGATTTTCCAGAAGTATTTCCTGAAGATTTGGCGGGACTTCCACCTCACAGACCAGTTGAGTTTGGAATAGACTTAGTCCCTGGAGCTGCACCCGTGGCCAAGGCACCCTATCGTCTTGCGCCGTCAGAAATGCAAGAATTATCCGAACAACTTCAAGAGTTGTTAGCTAAAGGACTAATTCGCCCAAGTTCATCACCTTGGGGAGCTCCGATTCTATTTGTCAAAAAGAAGGACGGCTCTATGCGCATGTGTATAGATTATAGAGAATTGAACAAGTTGACTGTCAAGAACAGGTACCCTTTGCCTCGTATTGACGACTTGTTTGATCAATTGGAAGGTGCATCACATTTTTCCAAGATCGATCTCAGATCTGGGTATCATCAACTCAGAGTCAGAGAGACGGACATTCCTAAAACAGCCTTCAGAACTCGTTACGGACATTATGAGTTTTTGGTTATGCCGTTTGGCTTAACCAATGCACCTGCTGTGTTTATGGACTTAATGAATCGAGTATGTCGACCGTATCTTGACAAGTTTGTCATTGTATTCATTGATGACATACTGATATACTCAAGGAATAAAGACGAACATGAAGGTCATTTGAGAACCATTCTGCAACTGCTCAAGGATCAGAAGTTGTACGCGAAATTCTCAAAATGTGAATTCTGGATTAGGGAAGTACACTTCTTGGGTCATGTAGTGAATGCAGATGGAATCCATGTAGATCCATCTAAGGTCGAGGCGATAAAGAAGTGGGAAGCCCCTAAGACTCCGACAGAAATCCGTCAATTTCTTGGACTGGCTGGCTATTACAGGAGATTCATTGAGAATTTCTCTAAGGTTGCTCAACCTTTGACTTTATTAACTCAGAAGACTAAGGAGTTTATTTGGCAGGATGCCCAAGAAAAGGCATTTCAGACGTTGTGTGAAATCTAGTTTAATAATTTATAACAAGATCTACCGCTTACTGACTACCACACACTTACGGGCAGTGTACCCGTTCGTATGTAATATAGTTAATTGGTAAGACCAGGATCGAACACAAGGACTGATGTTGTACTAAAAGTTGTGAAAACGTGAAACAAGTAAAAGTTTGGTTTGTGACCAAGTTGTCACTTCGCCTATCAGGAAACTAAGTACAAGTTTGGTTTGTGACCGAGTTGTCACTTCGCGTATCAGGAAACTAAGAAATTAACAAGTAAAGTAAAATACTCAACCGGTGTCACTCGAGAGTATACGAAAAGATTTTTGTTGTAATCAAATGATTAAAAAGCCATCTATGTCGAATCCGCTACACAAGAAGTCTAGGTTGCATATGGTTAAGCTCAAAATTCTTTATATGTTGGTGATAATAATCGTGACAAGACAAAACACATTCGGCGTGCACTCCGTTTGTAAAATCGACTCAATCACCTAATCAACTCAATTTCTTGCAACAAGTGGTACCACCATCCTTATTACAATTCCTTGAACTAACTAGTTTGTTTGATTATTTAAATAACAATTTCATCTTTGTGAAAGAAACGTGGTACCACCATCCGTTAAATCCACTTACCAAAGTAATTTCTATTAATTTGTATCCTTTACTATCATACCATGACCTAGCAAGAGTTGCTCATAGACAAACAACTAAAATAATACTTGCATTCAACTAGTACCACTATCGAAAAACACAAATATCACCAAGGACACAAGATTAAGTAGAAGAAATCACTTCAATAAGACCTTGACAAAATGTTAAGTAAAACCAACTTGAATTCAAAATATTATGCAACCATGACTAATTGTTTCACTTCATCTTCATAGATGTAAGGAGGTTTAGCTACTCATAATGAAAAAGAACAAAGATTCAATTAAATAAGAGAACATAATGTACCAAATATGAAGTAGAAATCCAAATCGAGGTTACAACCGAGCTACAATCACTAATCAAGAGCCAAATTGATCTTCAAGTCTTCAATTGATGTTGGAGTAGTGAAAACCCTAAAGAAAAACCCTTAAAAAACGGCTGAATGAAAAGTATGGAGGCTGGAGTGTCCAAGATTAGGTTTAGGGTAAAGTGGGGGTCTGTATTTATACCCAGGAGAGAGAAAATCTGTCAGACAAGAACTTCCTCGCGCCGCGACTTGTTTCCTCGCGCCGCGACTTTTCTGGGGAGCTCGCGCCGCGAGACCTTCTGGTCGCGCCGCGAGTTCCTTCAGGTTTTAGCAATCTGAACTTTGTTTTCGAACATTCTTCATCCGTTAGTGCCTTTGGACCATTTCTAAGTCGTTTTCAACCATTTATGAGCTATGTACCTACTGTGGACCTGAAACCACTCGCAAATACCATAAAGTACCACAAAACATGTATAAACGGCTGTAAATCGTGTACAAAACGTCCAAATAAGATGTGGGAAATATGTATATATTGAGACACATCAAGACGTTAAAGGACAGGCTGTGTAATGCTCCTATTCTAGCATTACCAAATGGCATTGAAAATTTCGTGGTATACTGTGACGCCTCACATCAGGGCATGGGATGTGTACTTATGCAGGAAGGTAAGGTCATTGCTTACGCTTCTAGACAGCTCAAGATCCACGAAAAGAACTATACAACCCACGATCTAGAACTCGGAGCGGTTGTCTTTGCATTAAAAATTTGGAGACATTATCTGTATGGTACCAAGTGTACTGTATTCACGGATCACAAAAGCCTTCAGCATATCTTCGATCAGAAAATGCTGAATATGCGACAACGACGATGGGTAGAATTACTCAGTGACTACGACTGTGAACTCAAATATCATCCCGGTAAAGCAAATGTTGTTGCTGACGCGCTAAGTCGAAAAGATAGAATTTCACTATCTGTCATAACAAGAGCAAGTTCTTATCTTGGCTTCATCTTGCCACTTCCTCCCTCCTTCTACCCGCTATCATCCCTCCTTGTTTCCCCATTCCTATCTTGTCAAATATCATCCCGGTAAAGCAAATGTTGTTGCTGACGCGCTAAGTCGAAAAGATAGAATTTCACTATCTGTCATAACAAGAGCAAGTTCTTATCTTGGCTCGTCATTAAGGGATAGAGTTTTAGACGATCAAAACGAAGCCCTACGGCCAGGGCGGTATCGAGGAGGAAGCATTGTGGAATGCTGAACGTTTGTTTGAATTGGATGGCGATGGAATCCGACATGTTAAGGGCAGAGTGTGGATTCCCAAGTATAATGGACTTAGAGAACTTTTAATGAACGAAAGTCATCGATCTAGGTATTCAATCCATCCTGGCACTGACAAAATGTACCATGGACTGAAGGACTTTTATTGGTGGCCTTGTATGAAAAGAGATATCGCCACTTATGTCTCAAAGTGTCTAAATTGTTCAATGGTCAAGGCGGAGCACCAAAAGCCTTCTGGGCTGCTCCAACAACCCAAAATTCCTGACTGGAAATGGGAACAGATTACTATGGACTTTATTACTAAACTGCCTCGAACCCTGAAAGGATACGATACTATTTGGGTCATTGTCGATCGATTGACGAAGTCTGCTCATTTCATTCCAATTCGGGAGAACTGGAAGATAAGGAAATTGTCTCAAATATACATTGAAAAGATTGTATCTCTTCATGGCGTTCCTTTGTCTATTATCTCTGACCGTGATGGTCGTTTCACTTCACAATCATGGCGATATTTTCAAGACGCCCTAGGCACTCAATTGCACCTGAGTACGGCTTACCATCCACAGACTGACGGACAAAGTGAACGTACCATCCAGACTTTAGAGGACATGCTTTTGGCATGTGTCATTGACTTCAAAGGTAGTTGGGATACCTTTTTGCCGTTAGCTGAATTTTCATATAACAACAGCTATCACACTAGCATCAAATGTGCGCCTTATGAGGCTTTATATGGACGAAAGTGTAGATCTCCTGTCTGTTGGCTTGATGCTGGAGAACGTCGTTTATTTAAATATGGGCTAGTTCAGAAGACTACTGATCAAATTGTCGAAATTAGGGCACGGCTGAAGGCGGCTCAAGATCGTCAAAAGAGCTATGCCGACCGTAGACGGAAACCACTTGAGTTTCAAGTGGGAGACAAAGTCATGTTGAAAGTGTCACCTTGGAAAGGCACTGCACGTTTTGGCGTACGAGGGAAACTTAGTCCTCGTTATATCGGACCATTCGAAATTGTCTGAAGAATTGGTTCCGTGGCTTACAAGCTCGATTTACCTAAGGAGCTAGAACACGTTCATCACACATTTCACATTTCGAATCTTAAGAAATGTCTGACTGATGAGACTTTAGTCGTACCTGTCGAAGAGCTGCAAGTGACTGACTCTCTTCAATTCGTTGAAGAACCTGTTGAAATTTTAGACCAACAGCTCAAACAACTTAGACGTAGTCGTATCAAATTGGTCAAAGTTCGTTGGAACTCAAAACATGGTCCCGACTTGACTTGGGAACGTGAAGACTTTATGAGGAATAACTATCCTCATCTTTTTACTGAGCAAGACTTGATTTTGGGACGAAATCCTTAGAAGTCGGGGATGCTGTGACAACTCGTAATTATTAACATCGGGTTAGTCCTAATCTCAATTAGACGGTCATTTGACGTGGAACTTATTAGACTTTTGGACTTTTGACTTAGTCAAAATAGACGTATCTTGATGACGTAGACTATTAGCTATCTAGACGAATGTCGAGTCTTTAAAATAACTTTAAATTAATATTTAAAGGTTATGTCTTGAACAAAACAATTAGACCGTCTAGACTAAATATTATAAAGTTCACTTGGACGAAACTTTATTGGCTTGTCTTGACTAAAACGAGACGAGGAAAAATACCTTCACTTTACACTTTAACCTTTGGGTCAAACGGTATTAAATCGTAAGCATTTTACCAAATTTGGGGTATTTAAATGACTAAAAAGGAGCCACATAGGCCGGCCCCTTTGTTTGTGGTGGGAATTAAAACAACAAACACTTCCCCCCTTTTTCTTTCTTTGTTCTGTCGACCCACACTCACAAGAAACACAACACACAACACACACACAAAGATCTTTATGCTCTAAATCAAATTACAAGGTGAAATCAAAGAGAAAATCAAAGGAATTAATCATATTTCAATAATAATTTAGGGTTTTGGCATCATTATCATCACCATCTTCATCTTTACCTCAAGAACATCAAATTTTGGTAAGTAAACATTTTTCTCAAACTTTTGATTCGATTTAAATTCATTTAAGGGTTTATTTCAGTTTTGAGTAATGAATTAGATAGCCATGAAAATGAAATGAGTTTGGTATTGTTGTTAAATGAAGTTTTGATTTACAAATTTGGTCTTGAAATCAAAATGATTAAAATGGCGAAATGATTTGGCGAAATGGTATGTTTCTAGGTCTTTTGAACATGATAACAGTTGTTAGAAATGAAAGGAATCGATTTGGAGTCGATATAGTTTGCTAAAAATGGTCATAAACCAGGTTTTTCACTCGGTCAGGTAGAACTCGCGCCGCGAGGTATCCTGCTCGCGCCGCGAGGTGTGTCGAATTTCGAACAGAACCTGCACTCGATCTGACTCGCGCCGCGAAACCTCCAGGTCGCGCCGCGAGGAACGTAGCAGGGTCGCGCCGCGAGGACCCCAGGTCGCGCCGCGATTTCTGGAACTGTTTGACGTTTCAGTTTTTGACACCTTGGACACTTGAACTTCGTTTGTACGAAATGGTACTTTGGACTACCTTTTAATAACAGTGTCAATGACATTAATATTTTGAGTCAAATAAAATGAAGGTTTGTAACACATTCTCGGTTAAGGCATTCTAGGGTTGATAGCTAAGTAGTTATACGTAGGATACTTGTCGTCGTGAGATTTGATCCTCACCATTGGTACTCTTATCCTAGGTTTTGGATAGACGTGGAGACTAGACTGCTCATATTCTCGGACTACTCATACTTTAGCTCTGTTATCGCTAAGGTGAGTTTATGGCGCCCTTTTTCCTTTACTTTGGGCCTGAAAGCATGTACTGTATACACGACTACTTTGTAAATGATTTGTCTTTGTCTACGCCATGAGATTTGGTAAATGAAATCATTTGTCTTATATTTGCCATGAGACGGCTGTCTAAAAAATGTGTATACATGTCTTATGAAAATCGATCTATATGTCTTGACTTGCCATGTTGTCGGCTGACTAAACTGTTCCTTGTGTTTTGACGAACTAAAATGATCCCCCCTCATGTAGTTATTATTTAGGTTAGACTTCGGTCTGAACCGTCTTGTCATTATATTGAGGTTAGACTTCGGTCTGAACCGTCTTGTCTATATATTTAGGTTAGACTTCGGTCTGAACCGTCTTGTCTATATATTTAGGTTAGACTTCGGTCTGAACCGTCTTGTCATTATATTGAGGTTAGACTTCGGTCTGAACCGTCTTGTCTATATATTTAGGTTAGACTTCGGTCTGAACCGTCTTGTCATTATATTGAGGTTAGACTTCGGTCTGAACCGTCTTGTCATTATATTTAGGTTAGACTTCGGTCTGAACCGTCTTGTCTATATATTAAGGTTAGACTTCGGTCTGAACCGTCTTGTCTTCGTATCAGGGTCGGACTTCGGTCTGGACCGTCCTGTATTAAATAACTACAACAAACGACGATTGATCTTTTAGTCAAACACACTGTAAACTCACCAACTATTTCGATAGTTGATCCTCTCAAATTTCATGCTTTTCAGGTGACCATCAGTAAGTCTTGGAATCGTCTTTGGCATTATAGGGCCAATCTTTTGACTTTGGACGTACAATTAGCATCAGACATTGAGGACTCTCATGCTTTGGCTTTAATTGTATTTGACTGTCCAATTTATTGAACTTGTATTCTGTGGGCCCAGTTCCAAATGAGGATGACTTGTATCCGTATTTTGGGGTCCACACTTTGAACGATTGTACTTGTATTGACTTGTACTGGTATAAATGGATGTAATCTCTATTAACCTTCTGATTAGTATGCAATTCTTTGTTAACCCTGTATTTCCGCTACAACGGGGTGTGACACCCCATATTTGCCATCTCACTTTTGTGGGCCAGCAATTCATCCTTTCGATTTTCCTTGAAAATTTCTATCATAATGCATTCTTGCTCCAGTCTCTTCGAAGTGTCATCATCAGCAGTAGGGAGTTCTGATGAACCTTCAGCAGTTTCAGTTTCACCTCCAGATATCACATGTTTCTTTCTTTTTACTGACTCTTAAGTAGTTATGATATCTGGGAATGCTTCGAATTGGGGCTCACTGGCATCAGTACCAGCAGCCTCTTCAACCTGCACAATGGCTTCAGTGCCAAGTGCTTTCTGCGCTTCTTGTGCACTGGCATCAGTACCAGTCACTTCTTCTTGTTGCACAATGGGTTCAGTCCCAAAGGCCTTTTCAATAGCACTAACAACCACTTCTTTCTTTTTCTTTATCAACCCTTCTTTTTCTTTATCAACTACTTCAGATTTTTCCCCCCTTGGAATGTCCACCAGTTTGAGACTTGTGGGCACTCCATAACTGTTCAAGCATGTATCTGTCTGTAGCACCAAAAGTTCTTCCAGCCACTGGAGTTGTGATGTTCACAGTCTTCCTTAGTTCAGTCACTTCCTTCTTAATTATTTGAACTTCTGAAGACAAGTGCTTTGGCATTTCATTTTCAATCATCTTTACCACATGTGGCAACAACCCATCTTGAATGGTTCTAAGAACAGACCCAGAAATTTCTTCAGTAATTTCTTTCAACATGCCATGTCTGAACTTCTTAGCACACTCATCACTGATGGTGCTAACAACAACATTCTGATCAAGTGTTGGCCTACTCTCCAAATTACTTATCCTGGTGATTAACTTCTGAACTTCATCTGTCAGACCTGCCAGTGGTTGAACAACTTCAGCTTTCACTGCCGTCTGAACAGAATTTACCAACTTTGCCTCTAATCCCTGGACTGCCACTTTGATATTTTCATTGTTTTGATTTGTGGCCAGTACCAGTTCATTCAGTTTCTCAAACACCAGCTTCTCATTCCCAGCAAAAATATTCATTTCAGATGCAAGATTGTTTGATAATAAAGACTTAAAATCAGAAACAACCTGGGATGAAGACTGGAGTGATCTCTCCAGGTCCGCCACCTTACTTAAAAGGCCTTGGACCTCGGCTGAAGAAGAAGAGGAGGGACCACTGGGAGGATCAAGAGTTGAAGTCATTCTGGTCACCAAAGGTACTTGTGCCTGGACCTCTTCAGTGGAAGTTTCAGTTGTTACAATAATAGAGTCCAGCGCACGTTGTTCAGATAAATCAATTGGAGTTTCAAGTGGTGGTGGTTGATTTTGTGAAAAATTGAATTGATGGTGGATTGAAATATGGAGTGTTTTGTGGAATTGAAAGTGGTGGTGGTGGTGGTGCAATAGTGGATTCTGGTGGTGGAACATTTGATTCTGGTGGGGTGGTGGCATTTCTGGTAAGTGTTCTATATTCATTACATCATCACCAAGAAAACTCATGTCAGTATCAAAAATATTACCTTCTGACATGGGTGAATCAGCCTCATTCCAAACAAATGTTTCATCAACAGTTTGATCACCAACTTCTACATTTAAGTCTATCTGAGCATCTTGCTCACCAGTTACTTGCTCATCAATCTGAACAACATTCTCTTCCTGCTCAAAAATAGGAGACCCATCTAAATTCATGACATCACCTGGATGGCTCATTTCAGCTCTATCTGGATTTACCTGAACTCCAGCCCTCATAAGGCGTCTGGCCGTTCTTGGTCGAGTAACATTTGCAGTCTGTTGAACCTCAGGAGCCACCTGGGTCACTGGTTGTACAATTTCAGCACTGAGGACTCCAGAGGGTCCTTCACCAACTTGGTTCCCTCCTGGAGCCTCTTCATGCTCATCTTCCAGTGCATCATTTCTAAAATGGTTCAATATATTTACAGGAATTTCAACCTCACCAGCTCTTGATTTTAATGAACTTAGCTCCCTCAGATATTCGCACACAGAAAAATGATTTGTGTCGAAATCATACTCAGCACCCAGGGCTCTTAAAAATACAAGTGACAGAAAACGAATATAAGGAATATGTGGTTTTCTACCTTTCACCTTTAGACGGTCAACCAGATCATCAAAGAAGATCTGAGCAAAGTCTACTCTATATCCAAACCAAAGACAGTAGGCAATCTGGAGTTGCATTTGATTAATCTGGTCTAACCCTCCAGAACTGCCACCTAAACACTCAACAAGATGAGTGAAAAAGTATCTCCATGAGTCTGACAGCTTGCTCATGTAGATGGTTCCTTTCCTTGATAACTGACCATGCTCATCCAGTATATCTGTGTGACCCATCAGTCTGCACACATCTCTAAAATTAAGACCAGTAGGGAGAGTTATTGCCATCTCATTTTCAGCCAGATAATTCAAGTGAAGAATATCTCTAAGAGAATCGGCAGTGAGAGTAAATTCCCTGGTGCCTTGTTGCAATGTATAGTTGATGGATTGAGTATTTTCAACATATACAACAGTATACCAAAATTCACACAAATAATCATGATACATTTTACCGGATTAAGAGTAAGAGCACCATAGAGTGGACAACTAAGGAAAAAAGCATTCAGTCGTCCGATGAGAGAGGTGGGAGCATGAGTGGTGCTAGTGAGTCTAGCCATCCAATTGTTCATGTTTATTCTGATGGCTTTTGCCTCTAAGGTAATATGACGTGCCTTTACAACATTGGCAACCGGAGCATATTCGGCAGCGAGCAGATTTTTGGGTGAGTTTGATTGTCTTGGTGCCATTGAATATGATAGATAGATGATATGAAATAGAATTTAGGGTTTTGATGAAGATTTAATGAATTGAAGTAAATATGAGAGAGATTTATGATTGGAAATTGAATGAATTGAATGGAGTAAATGAAGGAATTTGAAGAATTTGGGAGTAAATATGTTCGAAGTAAATGCTAATGAAAATGAAAGTGGGTATTTATATAGGAGAGAGAATGTGGAACTCAAACGGTTAATTTGAATTTATCAAATATAATTTTGATCGGGTTCTGAGATCCGCATTAAATACATCACATCACACATAAATGTGTGACAGTTTACAGCCCACAAACATTACCAACTTGCACTTTTTGTCTTCCCAAGGTAAAAATACCATCATTTCTTTGAAAAAATGACATGCCACGTAGGATAATAAGATAAATATCAAGATAAATATCTTTTCAAAGATTTTGCATACGTGGCACGCACAATGACCAAGTATTAAAAAGTATTATGACTGACATACCAGTGCATCTGGAGGTTGACTGGACACTCCAGTATCACTGGTGGATTAGGCCAGTGAAGTATGCGCTGATGGTACACTGGAGGGACACTCCAGTAAAGTACCAATGATAACCATTTGAAAGAGACTGGTAACCTCAAACATGCACGTCAACTAATACAGATAAATGAGAGGGACACGTTTACAAGGAGACAAAAGTCACCTCAAACATGCACTTCAACCTATCTAATTACCAGTGAGAGGGACACATTTACAAGGTACCAATAATATTTTCCAGAAAATTTTGTCCAGTGAGAAAATAAATTAATAGATTCCCCTTGAACTTAAAACATTTTTAAGAGCAAAAATATATCTTTCAGTCTTCCCCTTGGAATGTTGATCCAGAAATCTATTAATGCAAAGATAGTACACAAAGGCGTTCGATATCTAAACAGTCATAGATTTATAAATCTTTAAATCAAGGATCCCTGATAGTACACAACGGCGTTCAATACCAAGGTTCCAGATTTAAGGGTTTAACAATCCCAACTCACCAACAAGATATTCAAAAGTTTTAACATCCAGAGGTTTGGTAAAAATGTCAGCGAGTTGTTTGTCAGTGGGAATAAAATGGAGTTCTATGTTGCCTTTCACAATATTATCACGAATGAAGTGATACCTGAGATCAATGTGCTTCGTCTTTGAGTGCATGACTGGATTGTTCAAGATAGCAATGGCACTGGTATTATCACAAAAGATTGGGGTCTTTGAATACTTAATACCATAATCAAGCAACTGGTTCTTCATCCAGAGCATCTGAGCACAACAACTGGCTGCAGACACGTATTCAGCTTCAGCAGTGGACAATGAAACTGAAGTTTGCTTCTTACTGGTCCAGCTGACCAGTTTGCCATCAAGGAAATGACATCCACCAGTAGTGGATTTCCTGTCTATCTTACAACCTGCATGATCTGAATCTGAATAACCCATTAGATCCATGCCTGAGCCTTTGGGATACCAAAGACCCAAACTGGGGACACCCTTAAGGTATTTCAGTATGCGCTTTACAACGAGCATATGAGATTCTTTTGGATTAGACTGATATCTGGCACATAAACATGTTGAAAACATAATATCTGGTTTACTGGCAGTTAAATACATCAGTGAACCAACCATGCCTCTAAAGACAGTGGTGTTCACTGGTTTTCCATCTGGATCTGAGTCCAGTGTTAATGGTGCAGAAATTGGAGTGGGTTTAGATGATGAAGAGTTCATATCATATTTCTTTAAAAGATCTCTAACATATTTTTCCTGATTAATAAAGATGTCATCTTTGTTTTGTTTAATCTGGAGTCCAAGAAAATATGTTAATTCACCCATCAAACTCATTTCATATTCAGTCGACATTATTTTCGAAAATTTCTTGCACATTTTATCATCCGTAGACCCAAAAATAATATCATCAACATAAATTTGTACCAGCAGAAGATTACCTTTTTCATGAAGAATAAATAAGGTATTGTCAATTGCACCTCTTTAAAACCATTTTTCAATAAATGTTTAGTCAGAGTATCATACCAGGCACATGGGGCTTGTCTGAGACCATAAAGTGCTTTGTCCAGACGATATACCCAATGTGGATGCTTTTCATCAACGAAACCTGGTGGTTGTCTGACATAAACTTCTTCTTCAAGTTTTCCATTCAAGAAAGCACTCTTTACATCCATCTGGTAGACCTTGAACTGATGATGAGCAGCAAATGCTAAAAATATTCTGATCGCTTCAAGTCTAGCCACTGGAACAAATGATTCATCAAAATCGACATCTGACTGGCAGTAGCCTTGTGCTACCAGTCTGGCCTTGTTTCTGATGACATGACCATCTTCATCTACCTTGTTCCTGAAGACCCATCTGGTTCCAATTGGTTCTTTTTTTCCAACTGGGAAAGGGACCAGGTACCAAACCTTGTTCCTTTCAAACTGGTGAAGCTCTTCTTGCATAGCAGTCACCCAGCTTGGATCTTCTATAGCCTTGTCAATCTTCTTTGGTTCATTCAGTGATAAGAAACTGACATATAAGCATTGATTACTGGAGGCTCTTTTGGTCTGAACTCCTCTACTGGAGTCACCTATGATCTGATCGATAGGATGAGCTTTTGTCCATCTGGAGTATTGACCAGGGTTGTTACTGAAAACAATATCAGTGCAAGAGTTCAGTTGAGTCTCCTCTGGTGTGCTTCAGGAGGAGGATCTTGCCAGACTACTTCAACATCTTCATCTGAGTCATGTAAATCACGATTTGCATCATGAAATTCTTCATTTGAAATCATTTCTTGAAGTACTGGTTCAGTCTCAACTGGGACTGATACTGGGGGAGTAGTACGAACATCTGATCCAATAATAATTTCAGAGGGTAGTTTGAAAATAATTGAAGGATAGAATGGAGTACCACTGGAGGGTTTCTTAGTCTGAACAGGTTCCAAATCAGGATGACTGGAAACTGTGTCTTCTGAATCTTTATTGTAGTTGATAGGATCAGATTCACAGAAGACAATTGGAGTTATTGGGGGAGTATCAAGGATTGGCTTTTTATTGATTGCGGCATTTGATTCATCAAATGTGACATGGATTGACTCATGGACCTTCTCCAGTCTCTTGTTGTAGACTCTGAAGGCCTTGCGAATGGCTGAATAGCCTAAGAAATACCCTTCATCAGCTTTGGCATCGAATTTGCCTAACTGGCTGGAGTCGTTCAGGATGTACACTGGACATCCAAAAATGTGAAAATAACCAATATTTGGTTTTCTATTTCTTAAGACTTCATAGGCTGTCTTTTTGTGTCTTTTGATGTACACAGATCGGTTCTGGGTGTGGCAAGCAGTAGCAATTGCTTCAGCCCAGAAACTGGTAGAGAGACCAGATTCAGCAAGCATACTCTTGGCAGCTTCTATCAGCGTTCGATTCTTCCTTTTCCACCACTCCATTCTGTTCTGGAGAGCGGGCTGATGAGAAATTCTGGGAGATGCCAGTGTCAGTACAGAATGACTCCAGAGTTGCATTCTGGAATTCTGTTCCATTGTCACTTCTTAAGTGACACACCTTTCGACTGTACTTGAGCTCAATTTGCTTGATAAGACTGATGATTTCAGCAGCAGCTTCATTTTTAGACCTGAGAAATATAACCCAACAATATCTAGAAAATTCATCTACGATCACCAGGGTGTATCTTTTACCAGCACGAGTCTGAACATTCACTGGACCAAAGAGATCCATATGAAGCATGTGAAGTGGTTCAGATATGCTGAAATTCTGTCTGGTCTTGAAACTGGCACGTTTCTGCTTTCCCATCTCACATCCTGGACATGGCCTTTCCTTTTTGAAGGAAACTGAAGGTATCCTATCTGCCAGTTGTTTTCTAGACAACTTGTTAATATTTTTGAAATTTAAATGGGATAACCTTTTATGCCATAACCAGTTTGTGTCTTCATCAGCTTGAGTATAGAAACACTGCTATGAAGGAGAGCTTTCCATATCCATCACATGCACATTTCCTCTTCTGGGAGCAATCAATACTACATTCCAGTCCTTGTTGAATACGATACCCTGAGCAATATTGAATAGAACTTGATAGCCATCATCACACAGTTGACTTACACTGATCAGGTTATATTTCAAACCATTCACATATGCAACTCGTCTGAATTTGACTTGTCCATTGTTCAGAACACCATATCCCTCAGTTTTTCCACAACCATCATTTCCAAAAGTAATGGAGGGTCCATCAGAAATGGTGAACTCCTCCAGCAGGGTCTTACATCCGGTCATCGTCCTGCCAGCTGCACTGTCAAGATACCAAATATATTTCTTTCGATCGCCTGCACATCCACCAGATATATCAGTTAGATTTTGGAACCCATCGACTGATGGGTTCACTGGACCCTCCCTTATAGGTCCCTGGAGGTATCTGGTTGAGTTCACTTTCTTCAACAGTAGTCTTAGTTGAAAAGACTACTGGGGTTGACAGTTTTGAAACCTTTTTCTTTTTCTCAACTGGAGAAATATATTTTTCTTTCTTGGAAAAAGGTTTAGTATTTTGTTTAGGGCCAGATGAAGTACCCTCAATAAAGTTTAATCTTGCATTAAAACTTTGAAATTGACGAGTCAGTAATTGAAACTGGCTCTCTAACCTTAACAAAACACTTTCATCAGATGACACCTGAGCCTTTCCAGTTGACTGGACTCGAGGCTTAGGTAGGGAACTGGTCTTTTTCTTTTGAACCTGGGGTTCTTTAGAAGCGGACTGAGGCAAAGGTTTATTCCGATTGACCTTTTTAACTGGAGCAGTCATCTGGAATGCTCCAGTCTTAACCTCTGGGATTGAACTGGGAAAATATTGGCCTTAGGAGTTACAGGCTCATCATAAATGGTAATGGGCCTGAAACCCTCTGGTAACCGATCAATTACTGGTATTAATGATGCAACATGAGTATTTCCATCTAAATAAGCACGTTTTTGAGTGGAAAATTGATTTACTCCAGCATCATATGGCTTTCTGGTTTCAAGCCATGATTTAATCACCAGTTTTTCCTTTTCTAAAATGACTTCAAGATCTTGTTTTTCTTGAATCAGTTGTTCAGTTACCAGAACCTGGGCTTGAAATGTCAGTTCAATGTCTTGAAGTTCTTTTAATTTTGATTTTAAAGCTGTAATTTCAGAAAAATCTGTTTCTAGACCATTTACACAGTCAGATCTAACAGTTTCAACAAAGATTAAATCAGCATTAAGAGCTTCAGCTATGTCCAGTTTTAATTCATGGTCAGTTTTAGTATCATAATCACTAACCTTTTTGATAACAATGTCCACCCATCTTCTAGATGTGACATCTTCCTTCACCAGGTGCTCTTCGTCTGCCAGAGCCATGTAACAACAATCTCTTTCTTCTTCTTCATCAACAGATGAATCATCAGAAGGAACCCATTTCTTTTCAGTTGTTGCAATCATGCACTTATTATTTTCCATTTGTTGTGCCATGAGTGCAATTTGAGCCTTAAGCTTTTTATATTTAGATTTATAGCTATCATCAGGCTTTTTATTAGAATTAAATGGACCAGGCTGAGATACAAACTGACTGGACTTGCAATCTTTCATGAAATGACCTTTTCTGCCACACTTAAAGCATGTCAGATTGGTCTTATCAGTTGAAGAACTGGATGCAAATTGTCAAGATGGCCTATTTGCTCTTGCTTTGAAACGGTTAAATGTTTTAGCAATCATTGCAACCAGGTCATCATCTTCAGATTCATCACAGTCTGGAGAGGTAATACTAGATTCTCCAGATTCAATGAGTTCAGACACCATCTTCTTCATAGAAAATACATTCTCAGAAGATATTAGTGCTGAACCTTGTGGTTCAGTATGACTAACCACACTAGAACTACTGGAGGCATGGTTATAAGCATCTTGTTCTGCCACAACTCTCTGAGCCTGATTTTCTTCAGTGTACCTGAAGGCTCCATATAAAGTTGAAAGAGTGTGAGTGTGCAGAGTTTTACCTTGTCGTAAGACCAGGATCATGTGAGACCATTTGGTGGGAAGAATATCACAAAATTTCTCCAGAAGTATATCCTTGTCTTTCTCAACCCCCAATCCTCTCAACTGGTTAATGATACTCATAAATCTGGTGTAAGTACCAGTGAGAGACTCATTGGGCTGAGCAAAAAATGACTCATACCTCTTGTTTAAGGAGACCTTTCTGGTGACAATGGTGTCATATCCTTCTTCATACTGGTTCACTAGTTCATCCCACATGGTTTTAGCACTGGGAAAAAGAACTAGTATGGGAATTAGGGTTTCTGGAACAGCCCCGAGGATCATGTTTTGAGAAGGGTATCTAGATTTACCAATCTCCTCTCCTCTTCAGACCAATGTTCCTCCCTCTTCTAGATCCAGAGATCGAGAGATACTTAAAGTTGTGAAGTATCCCTGTTTAAGATCGAGAGTATTTAGGCAAATTCACCTTTAATGCTAAAAGTAATTTTAACAAGGAAATGACTTTGTATTTATAGGCAAACAAATTCACCAGTGAATTTGTACCGTACAAATATGGTTGCATGCATTTAATGAACCGACAAGGTCATTAAATGCATTGGTTAAAGGTACAAGGATAAAGTCACATCAATATGACTTTATTCTTTTAACCAACCACTTTTACACACGTATGTACTTTAGTAAAGAACAAGTGGGATGTTCTTTGAAAAGTGTGTAAAGGCAAAAAGTCAATTCCTCGTAATCAGTGTTCAGACTTGTAAGGTCTAGAACACTGAGAAACCTCCAGTCGTAGATCTGGTAAGACTTCCAGTGGACTCCGCCATTTGTCAGTCTTCTTTATTCTAACTTCAGTCTTTGACTTCAGTGAGAATGTCTTCAGTAGAATAGATCTGGACTGGGGTGAAGTCCAGTGAGCTAATCTAGAGGATTCCAGATTTCCTATACAAGTATTTTGCTCACTGGCCTTCCATTATTTCTGGACAAATCTTCAGTGTCGCTCCAGTATTCAAGTCTGGAGAAGTATCATTTCTGGATAAGTCTTCAGAGACTTTCCAGTTGTCAAGTCTGGAGCGAGTCCAGTAAATCTGGACCTAACATGTATATACCAGGTTAATGGTTATATTACTTATTAAGGTGACAAAGTGTAATAAGTAAAGACAATGCAATAAATAATACTTGTAAAGTAAATCTGGTGAGATCGATATGTAATTTTTCAAGTGTAATTTATTTATTATCGTTAAATAAATTACAAGGTTGTTGCGGAACTAAGATAATACAAATATGTAAATATCCTAACAACCTATGAAGTACAATGATCTAATACTTGGAAATTCTCTTCAACAATCGAAACACTTAAAGTTGTGAAGTGTTCCTTTTTGCGATTGAGAGAATATTGCACAAGTTCACCAAGAATTGCAAATGTCTGAATATGCAAAGTTATTTCTTGGTTGTGCAAAGACCTCTATTTATAGATAAAGTTGTCATTGGGATTCCAACTTTATCGTACAAATATGGTTGAGAGCATTTAAGGAAGCAATACGACTTCCAATTAAATGCTGTATAAAGTATGACATAAAGTCACTTTATTCAACCTGCTTTATGTACTTTTGTTATTGTCCTGTTAATAGCACATAAAGCATAAAGGTCTTCCTCGTAATCAGTGTAAAGCTTTGTATAGGCTTTAAACTGATGTTCTCCAGTTTCTATCTGAATAGAATGTCAACTAGGCTTCGCTGCCATTGTCATTCTCTATCTTCCATTTGTTGTCTTCGACTTCAATTGGAATGTCTTCATATCTGGTCAGATCTCAACTGGAGGAAGTCTTCAGTTGCGTTAATTATACGTTGCAACTGCACTTCATATATTTCTGGACAATTTCTTCAGGTCTCCAGATGCAACTGGAGACTGGCCAGTTTATCAGTAAACTGGTCCTAACAGAAGCAATCGACATTGGCATCAGATTGGCTTTAGAAAGGTTTGCACGATCAAGAAGCTCAAGAATGTACTTCTGTTGTGATAGAATGATATCATCTCCACGTGGAGTAATCTCAACACCCAAAAAATAAGAGAGTTTGCCCATGTCTTGAATTGCAAAGTAGTGGCCTAAGCAGTGAACCACATGGTCAATAGCACTGGGGTTGTTCCCAGTTAAGACAATGTCATCAACGTAGACAAGCATGTACATCAGTGCGCCTCCCATGGAATAGATGAATAGAGATGGATCTGTTTTTGAGCATGTGAATCCAAGGTGTTGAAGAGTGCTTGATAATCGTTGGAACCACGCTCGGGGGGCCTGTTTGAGACCATATAGGGACTTGTGTAAGCGACATACATGATCCAGTTTGTGTGGATCAACAAATCCTTGAGGTTGTTCTAAATAAACTGTTTCTTAGAGATCACCATGTAAAAAGGCATTTTGGACATCAAGTTGTCGTAACGACCATTTTTGTGCAACAGCTAGAGAAAGAACAAGACGGATGGTGGTAGCCTTAACAACAGGGCTGAAAGTCTCCTTATAATCGATGTCGGGTTGTTGTCGAAACCCTTTGGCAACCAAGCGGGCTTTGTAACGTTTAACAGCCCCAGTTTGATCTCTCTTCAACTTATAGACCCACTTACAGTCAACCACATTAGTGTGTGGGGGACGAGGAACTAAAGACCATGTCTTGTTCTTTATAAGTGTCGAGTATTCATCAGCTATGGCTTGGCGCCATTGAGGAGAAATGTTGGTTGCGGTAAAGGTAGGAGGTTCAGTGTTAGTATAAAGATTGGAAGCATGGGTTGTAAAGGATTCGGCATTGTATTTCATGTTAGGTTTTGGATTTTGTCTTAAGTTTGGAGGGCGAGTACGATGTGAGGATGGTGGAACGGATGTGGTCGAAGGTTGTGATGGAGGTAAGGTGGCAGTCGTGGGCTGTATAGATGGAACAGTGTCAGCCGCTGACTATTGCTGATAACTATTAAAGGCAAAAGTAGCGGCTTATAATTGCGTTGGTAAGTGAGAAGAGGGGGAACCGGTACATGGTCGTTTGTAGCTAGAGTGTCAGGTGAAGTTGGAATGGTTGTGGGAGTAGGAGTAGCTTATGGAGTTGTGTTTGTAGCTAGATTGTCAAGTGAAGTATAAGTTGTTGTCGGGGTAGGAGTAGGTTTGGCAGTTGTGTTTGGAGGTGAAGATATGGAGGAGATTGGTGTTTGAGTAGCTATAGATTCGGGATATAAAATTGGATTGGGATATGAAGAAAAATATGGTTCGGTTTGGATAGGTGTGGAAACTTTGTTTGGCTGTGAAATAAAAGGAAAATGGTGTTCATTAAACCGCACGTGACGGGCAATGTAAATGTGGTCAGATGACGGATCAAGACAACGATAGCCATGATGCGTACTGCTATACCCGAGAAAAACACAAGGTGTATAGCGGAAATCCATTTTGTTTGGATTGTAAGGGCGAAGGTGAGGAAAGCATTGACATCCAAAGACACGAAGAAAAGATAGATCAGGTTTGCTTTTGAAAATGTATTCAAATGGAGATGTGTTAGAGTTGGTACGAGTAGGCATCCGGTTTATAAGATAGACAGCAGTTTTAAAGGCATAATGCCAGAATCGTTGTGGAACATGGGATTGTGCCATTAATGTAAGACCAGTTTCCACGACATGACGATGACGTCTCTCAACAATACCATCACTTGTGTGTGGACAAGAAAGACGATGTATGATACCAAGTGAGGCGAAAAAATGAGAGAGTTTTCTGAATTCTCCTCCCCAATCAGTTTGCACTCTTTTAAGTTTCGTAGAGAATTGTCGTTCAACCATGGCGACAAAACGTTTAAAGACCTCAAACACATCGGATTTTTGTTTTAAAGGAAACAACCACATAAATTTGGAGAAGTGATCAACACATAAGAGAAAGTAGTGATGTCCATCAGATGAAGTTACTGGTGCGGGCCCCCAAACATCGCAGAAAAGAAGATCTAAAATATGGATACTTTTATGTTCGGATGAGGACAAGTGGAGTTTGGAAGATTTTCCAATAGAACAAGAAGTACAATGGAAATCAAAATCTTTGGTGGAGATAGGTAAATGATATTTAGAAAGCATAGTTTGAAACAGCTGGGAATGTGGATGTCCCAGACGTTGATGCCATGTAGTTGTAGAGGTTCGGGCGGTTGAGAAAGCAATTTTAGGAATTGGTTGATTGGCTGGGAAGTTGAGTTTGTAGAGTCCTCCATCACTAGGACCCATGAGGAGTGTAATGTGTGTATGTATGTCTTTTACGGTAAAGTAGGTGGGGTAGAAGTTGAAATAAACATTGTTGTCACGGCAAAATTTTTGAACAGAAAGGAGATTTTGTTTGATTTCGGGATGGAGAATATCCTTTAAGGAATAGGTTTTGCTAGGTGAATAATAACGAGATGAACCAATATGCAAAATGGGCAAGCCCTTACCATCACCAACATGTAGATTGTCGCTACCGCAGTAAGGCTGAGCGATATCAAGAAGTGACAAATTTGCTGCAACGTGGTTGTTTGATCCGGTGTCGCAAAGCCATGAAAGATTCCTGTGAACGGTTGGCATAATTGACAGATGGTTGTCTCATCCGGAAGGTGGATGGGTCACGATTCAGGCATTGTGATGGAATATGAACAATTCCACATTTGTTACACTTCCCATAAATTTTATTTCGAAAAGTAAATGGACCTGAGTTTCGGTAGTGGTTGTTGCGGTCGGTGTTATTGTTTTGTGAGTGATTTGAGTAAAACTGTTGTGATTGTGTAGAGACTCGTTCTATTCATAGACCAAGTTGAGCAAGCAGTTGTTGTAGAGTTTGTAAATCAGAGGCTGTAATAAGTTGATGAATTGGATTGAAGCAACGTTATTGTTAACAACAAAGAGGTTTGTCAAAAATGATAATTGTGAAGGTTTTTTTGTTGTTGTTTTTTTTTGTCTCTGGACTGTAGCAACAGGTCACTGTTGCGCACTGTAGCGATTGTACTGTAGCACGCACTGTAGCGATTTGCACTGTAGTGATTGCACTGTAGCACCGGAAGTGTTTGTCGCGAAAAAAAAAGGAATAGGTTTTGACCGGAATTTAACGATCTTTCTAATGGTGTTAAAGCAAGTTTCTGATTCGACGGATTGTGGCTGGAATTGGAAAAAGAAAACCGGATTTTGAATTTTCTGACGAAACTTCCGGCAGCAATTGGCGGTGCGTCGATCGGAATTAGGACTTGATTTTTGAGGGTTTTTCTTGGAATTTGATTCCGATTTTAATGGTGTAGGATGTGAGATTCAATTCGTCCGTTAAGATGATGAATCTGTAGCAGCCGAAAAAGTTTAAATCTGGCCGGATTTTAAATTTCAGGCGACGGTGGTCGTTAGATTTTTTTGTTTGGGTTTATTGGCTCTGATACCATATAAAACTTGTAATTGTTGTATTATTGTGTTGTAATTAAAAGGGATTACAAGAAGCTATACTTATAGAGTAGCCTAAACTAATAAATGGAAACTAATATAAGGAAACTAGATATATATAAACTAGAGAAAATTACATTTTTTGTCCCTCAAGTTGGCAAGATTTTCAGTTATTACCCTTAAGTGAATTAATTACAGAAAAAACCCTAAAGTTGGTCATTTTTTTCACTTTTCACTCCGCGACTAACAGCCGTCTATTAGGTCCGTTAAGTGAGGGACAAATTTATCATTTCACCATGATTTCTTCTTCTTCTTCTTCCACACTCAAACAAAAACCCAGAATTATCAAGTTTTCGTAACTTTTTCATAGATCTCGTCGTCGTTTTTCGTCAAATCAATTTGAAATTCATCAAGTTTTAATCACGGTCGAATTTTGATCATGATGATGGTTTCAATTTTTCGATCGGTTGATTTTTCTTGACGATTACACTTTTCCGGCGAATTCAAGTTTTTCCAGCGAACTGTATTTCGGATTTCTTTTGGCTAGGGTTTCTGCGCGATTGAATTCTGAGTTGATTGCAACTTGTTTTGGGTCCTGATTCGAAAAAACGTGCGAGTAATCGCCAATTTTAGTTTTCCGTCGAGTTTCTGAATTTTCCGGCGATCGTTAACGAATATGCCCTTCACTTAACGGACCTAATAGACGGCTGTTAGTCGCGGAGTGAAAAGTGAAAAAATTGACCAACTTCAGGGTTTTTTCTGTAATTAAATCACTTAAGGGCAATAACTGAAAATCCTGCCAACTTGAGGGACCAAAAATGTAATTTTCTCTATAAACTAATATATATCTAATACTTGGCCAATAATAATAATAATCTAATAGTGAGATTTAATAAAGGTTATTGCCACAATATCTGGACCAAACCAAAACTTACTATTTCAAGCAATTTATCGAGAGCCGGTATAGCCTCTGATTCGATGAAATCAATCTTGTGCTCCACCTCAGCATTTTTGATCACTGGTCGACCAATCTCGTAGAACTCCCGATTCACATCTATCACGACAATCAATACCAAAATTTGGTACTATTAATATTTTGTAAACTATTCAACATGTTTAGCTTCAAAGAGACAGCTTATAGTGTCACAAAAGTTAATGCAAACCTTGCCATCATCAGGAATCGCTATCGCAGTTAAGAGCAGCGAGTAACCTGTAAAGACCCCGATTTCTATTGTCCATTTAGCACCAATGAGTTTTAACAAAATCGAAATCATCTGACCAGCAGCAGGCGCTGTAGCCATTATAGCCCTGCATAAATCTTTTCTAGTAAAACAATATTTACATTTACAAATGGAAGTGATATGCCGTTAAAAGAAAAATAAGTGATTTCTACACCAAATCAATACTTTGTGTAATAATAATGGGCTTGTAGCCCGTTTATGTTTCCAGATCATGAGTCTAGTGTATAGCCCATGCATTGGTTTGTCCTCATATTATTTTAAAAACATGTGATTTTCAATATATAATTTCAAAGTTTCTCGGTTATCTATTATTCTAGCTATTAAAACATGACCCAACTCCCCTTCAAATTGTAAATCATTAACCATTTCTTTAAATATACTTCAATACTATCAACACAGCTAATAATTAACAAACTAGATTAATACTTGTTAGTGACTGGGTTACCAAGTAAACTTAAAAGGTTTTACCTAAATTCTTTTTTGAAGAAACAAATACAGTTAGATGAGTTCAAACTGTTTGGTTACAACCCTTAAATCAAAATAATGTCATTATTACCATATTTATTATTAAGTAAACACAACATTTAGTCTTTCTGCTTTATATAATTCAATTTTGTGTATTTAATTAGTATTATGTATATAATGAAATATATATAAAGTTGGAATAAAAAATAAGTTTAACATACTTTTAATGATGAATGTATTTGTAAATGTCGGTTTCCTCTAAGTTAACATTAATATTTTATTGTAAATAAACAAATAAATATTATAACAGAGTCCTAAATTCTTTTATAGAGAAGCAAAGAATGTTAGATGAGTTCAAATTTTTAGTTACACCCCTAATATCTATGTATTTGTAAATATCGGTTCTCTCGAAGTTAATATTAATACTTTATTGTAATTTTTTTTAATACTTTATTGTAATTAAACAAATAAAAGATTATATTAATTTTGCACAATTGATTTTATTAGTATATTGAATTAAATTTTTTTTAACATCAAAATATATGAATTAATTGATTAATTGTCTTCCATTAATTATAAAGATCCCCCCTTAATTGGCATAATGGGTTGAGTCAACCGTTTGGGTCACAAACTCAAACATAGAAACATAAAATAATAACGCTATTAAAGAATGTCAAGCACAACTCCTTTCTACTTGGTATGTATTTTATTTTATTATTAATATTTTTTATATTTTTATATTTTACGCATGTAAATTTGGTATGTATTTTATTCTATATTTATTGTAAATATTTAATTAACAAAATTATATTAGTCATTAAGCATATTTAAATTGAAGTATGATTAAACACGAGACATGAGCTGATATAATTTTCACAAACTTTATCATAAATAATTTCTAAAAATACTAATTATTAAAAGGGTAATCATGCATATTATTAGTTATGCTATCATTTGCTGAGTATTTTATCTAATATATGATGATTACTCACCCTTGATGAAAATTTAAAAGAAAAAAAAAGATGCTAAATGACCATTTAACCCTTAATAAATTAATTTACACCATCAATATCTTATCTTCTAAATATATATCTTTACTAGCCCTTTAGATCAATTAGCTTTTACATCAATTACCATCAACACTCGACGCCGCCACCATCACCCTTCACTGCCACCAACAACCCGGTCGCGACCACCACCACATCACCGCTCTATTGTGCGAGTCCTTTTATTTTTTAAAATATTTTCATCACCACCTTCACGTCAGTTACAATTACATCAACCTACATCATTTGACACCACCATTATCACCAATAGTCATCGCCATCATCACCCCACGCCAACACCATCAGACCATCGTCGCTGCCACCACCGCCGCATTGTGTGGGTACCGTGCTATTATTATACTAAATAAAAGTGTTTTATCTATAACACAGTTTGTGTTGGTACTCTCGCAAAGTCGAATATTGTAAAAAAAAGAACGTTATGGATGCACACCATAAATGAAACATCAACTAATGTATTTATAGGCATCTCAGTTAAATATCGTCCAATCTTTGCTACGTTCAATGATTTTGTGACCTTTGCATAATAAGAGTTATGTGATAGTAACCTTTGTACTCTTCGTCTCTTATAACAAACAACAAACTTTTTCATCGCCAATCAGATAGAGAACAACTCACATGAAGGACAACCACGAACGTTTGAGGACCAGTTGGGTACTCGATACCTTTTATCTTTCATGCTTATCCGATCCCAAGGTTCATTCCAATAACCAGAAGTAGATAAGGCAGCTTAGGACATTTGCACGATTGTAAGTGTCAAGGTTGTTCATCCTAATTGACTGTAAGTCCAATCTAACTTCAACACCCAATTTTATTTTCTATCTTTGTTTTTCATCTTCGATGTAGATCAAATGAAAATAAACTACATTAATGTAGCTTGAAGAATCACTTCTTAAGCTTACTACATTAATATTTGTGAATACTGGGTCAACTTAGAGTCTTAGACATCTAAGCTAGCCTAACTTAAGTGAACATAAGCTGACCCAGCTTACAACTAAAGACTTAAACATTCTTTTACACTATTTGTTATCAACAAATCTAATCAATTACACTATAACTCAACATGTATATCCTACTAAACAACTACAATAAATAAAATGTTTTGAATAACCATATCATCATATTTTAACATCTTTTATCAATTATTACTAATTGTATTATTATGAAAACTTAATATATTTAGTTCGCGTATTATGCGAGAAAATAATCTAGTTTAGATTCATTGTCAAGAATCTACAACAATAATGATGCATTTACTTAATTATGAAGTGTGCATGAGCTTATGAACATGTCACAATAATAATAATGATGCATTTGATTTTAAGTGCATAAGTAAACAAAATTTATATTGATGCGTCATCATCCATGTTTAATTATAAATCTTTTTACAATTCTAAATTCGATGCAATTGCATCGGTAATGTTTCATCATCCAATATATAATTATGTTTCTAGATTTGCACTTCAATCATTCTCAAATCTAAGTAAAAAGAAATATATAGATATAATTATATAATATATATATATATATATATATATATATATATATATAGTTTCCTTATTTTGAGAACCATTTTTTTTGTAAGAACCATGAGAACTCTTAAGTTATATATTTGTTCACATGTTTTTTTTGTTCATTCACATGTGAAATGATATAAAAATGTATTTTGTAGAAGAAACTTTTTTATGAAACCTTCCAAATAGCCTTTTATGAACTTGTGAATGAATTTGTTCACGTTTTTTGTTCACATGTGACAAACGACTACATATAAGGTTTTGAAAAAAAATTTCTTCTGCAACATATATTTTTATAACGTTTCACATGTGAATGAACAAAAAAAACATGTGATCCAATATGAAATTTAAGAGTTCTTACGGTTCTTACAAAAAAATGGGTTCTCAAAATAAGGGTCCCTATATATATATATAGAGTACATATATTGTGAGAACTAATAACTTGTCGAGAACTGCAAGAACTAATTACAACCATTAAATTAGTTAGATCAAGGGTCAAAAGAAGCATCAATGGCATTTGTGTAAATAAAGTTACTCATTTAAAAATGTGGACGTGCAAAAGGGTAAAACGGTGATATTGAATAATATATAATTTATGTTATCTCCTAATTAAAACAAAGTTGCCCACCGATTGTCTTTCAACAAGATACGTCAACGCATAATCCGTCTATGAAATTTCAATTTCATGCACTAATGAAAACAAAATCACAATTTCAAGCAAATTTAGGTTTTTCCTTCATCTTTGAATTAGGTTTTTCTAAATGTTGTGGAAAAAAAATGAAGGTTTGTTAATTTGATAACTTGTTCAGTAATGTTCAATATTTAGGTTTTTTGTTTTTTCAATTTATACATGTAATTGTTTGAGAAAGATCCAAATTATACACATGTATGCAGACATGTTTTCGGTTCAGATTGGTATGCAGTCAAATGTATGATTTTTTTTGGTGTATGTATGAGTAAAGAAGATAATAAACCATATATAATGTGTACACATGTAACTATAAGATATATGCATGATTTTTTCTATGGTGTACACATGTTCCGGCTCTGTGCACCTGTATGTGAATCGGTTCACTTTAGTTTATGTGTTTTGTGTGTACATGTGTGTGGGTCTGTGTACACATTTGTATATGAATTGGTTCACCTGTGTTTATACGGTTCAATTCCCTGTACACATGTGTGGGTATGGGTTTGATCACCTGTGTTTTTTTAGCTGATTTACGTTGATGCTATAAAAAGCAATATATTTGACGTTAATAGACGTAGATGAGAAATTCTAGCGTGGAACACCGATATGCTAAAGCGCAGATAGAGAGCTGAGTTGAATCTGGTGGGTTTGATTTGGTTGAAATGCATGAACCGTCCGAAGTCGAACCTGATGGTGATGATGGTAGACATGTTGGGTTAATTGGGTCATTCACAAGGTATGGGTCACGGGTCCAGCATATGCGTTTGACGGGTATATATGGGTTAACTTGGTTTTAAGTTACGAGTATTTTGTATAAGTGGTTTATACACATGTTGAATGAAAGGGGTGGCAGATGTTTGACACCGAATCAACTGAAAGGGTTACCAGAATTTTAGTTAATTTACTTGTTGTCTATTGGGTTTTTAGTTTCTCACGTTCTAAATTCTAAGGGCGCGTTTGGTTCATAGAATGTTTTTGGAAGGAATGGAATCTTTCAAAGGAATTGGAATTTGAAGGAATGGAATTTGACGGAATGTTTTTGATTTTTTGAAAATTCAAGCGACGGAAGGAATGAAATTCCTTCCTCCATCCCCAAGGAATGGAGATTCTATCAAATGATGGAATGTTTACATTCCTACGGAATGAGATTCCCTCTTCTTTGGACAACCAAACGCACTAAGGAATGGAATTCAATTCCAATTCCATCAAATTCCATCAAATTCTGTGAACCAAACGCGACCTAAGGCTATAATAGCCATTTATGTTGTATTATACCCATTTCATTTAATCTTAACTAGGAGGTTCGCAACCCCGCGTTGCGGGGTTTGCAAGAAACCAAGAAGTAACACGTAGTAAAACCCCGAACGAAATGCGATTAATAGTAATACAGTGGTAAATAGAATAAAAATTTTCAATATAATTATTTAGAACCCGAAAGGAAAGAAATATGCAAGAAACCAAAAAGTAACATGTAGTAAAACCCCGAACGAAATGCGATTAATAGTAATACAGAGTGTAACATAGAATAAAAATTTTCAATATAATTATTTAGAACCCGAAAGGAAAGAAATATGCAAGAAACCAAAAAGTAACATGTAGTAAAACCCCGAACGAAATGCGATTAATAGTAATACAGAGTGTAAATAGAATAAAATTTTTCAATATAATTATTTAGAACCCGAAAGGAAAGAAATATGCAAGAAACCAAAAAGTAACATGTAGTAAAACCCCGAACGAAATGCGATTAATAGTAATACAGAGTGTAAATAGAATAAAATTTTTCAATATAATTATTTAGAACCCGAAAGGAAAGAAATATGCAAGAAACCAAAAAGTAACATGTAGTAAAACCCCGAACGAAATGCGATTTGGCAAAATCTGAATAGTAATACGGAGTGTAACATGGACGAATAGATTTTCAATATAATTATTTAGAACCCGAAAGGAAAGAAATATGCAAGAAACCAAAAAGTAACATGTAGTAAAACCCCGAACGAAATGCGATTAATAGTAATACAGAGTGTAACATAGAATAAAAATTTTCAATATAATTATTTAGAACCCGAAAGGAAAGAAATATGCAAGAAACCAAAAAGTAACATGTAGTAAAACCCCGAACGAAATGCGATTAATAGTAATACAGAGTGTAACATAGAATAAAAATTTTCAATATAATTATTTAGAACCCGAAAGGAAAGAAATATGCAAGAAACCAAAAAGTAACATGTAGTAAAACCCCGAACGAAATGCGATTAATAGTAATACAGAGTGTAAATAGAATAAAAATTTTCAATATAATTATTTAGAACCCGAAAGGAAAGAAATATGCAAGAAACCAAAAAGTAACACGTAGTAGAAAAACCCGAATGAAATGTGATATGATAACATCCGAATAATGTTACGAGGTGTAACCTACGAATAGTAACTCGTCATTGTCAAAAACTTTGACATATGAAATAAATATTAATTCAAAGGCACTATTAGAAAGAAAAAAACGATAAAAGTTTTCTTCATTATATTATTTGGAAACCCGAAAGAGAAAAAATATAAAAAACCAAAATATAACATGTAGTTTTATACCCGAAGAGGATCAGATGTGGTAAAATCCGAATAGTGGTAAAAAATAGAATAAAAATTTTCAATATAATTATTTAGAACCCGAAAGGAAAGAAATATGCAAGAAACCAAAAAGTAACATGTAGTAAAACCCCGAACGAAATGCGATTTGGCAAAATCTGAATAGTAATACGGAGTGTAACATGGACGAATAGTTTTCAATATAATTATTTAGAACCCGAAAGGAAAGAAATATGCAAGAAACCAAAAAGTAACACGTAGTAAAACCCCGAACGAAATGCGATTAATAGTAATACGGAGTGTAACATGGACGAATAGTAACTCGCCACGATATACTATATTAAGACATTTGGTTGTGAATAGTAACTCGCCTACGTTATTCACAACCAAATGTCTTAATATAGTATATAATATAATATAATATAATATAATATAATATAATATAATATAATTAATATAAAAATATAATTACATATATAGGTAATATAATATAATATAATATAATATAATATAATATAATATATAACTTAATATAAGGTAAATTCAAAAATATAATATAATATAATATAATATAATATAATATAATATAATATAATATAATATAATATAATATAATATAATATAATATAATATAATATAATATAATATAATATAATATAATATAATATAATATAATATAATATAATATAATATAATATAATATAATATAATATAATATTCCTTAATAGTTATATAATATAATATAATATAATATAATATAATATAATATATAGAAATAGTACTGTATTATAATGATAATTTAAAATTATCAGGAGTTATATATATATATATATATATATATATATATATGTTTTAGATTTGATGCATTTCCACTCTTCTTATGATTTTGCGTCTTTTCTTTTAATTATAACATTATAATAACAATTATCAAGTTCTGGGTTTAATAAACTAAAACTCATACTATGATTTGTTTTGAGGTTTGTTTAAGAGCGGTCAGTATTAACTAATTTGATGCATTAAAATTTATACTTTGTTTTGTGAAAATTCAGGGGTGATTATTGATATATAATAGTATTACTTTTTATGCATGTAATAAGTTTTTAATGACAATCCTTAAGGTTGTCATTATTATTTTCCATTTGTTTTATCTAAAAGATAATAAATTTATCTAGGAAAATAAAGGAACATAAATAGGTAGTTGAAAATGGACCCAGATTTTTAGGGATATAAAAAATGTCTATTTTATCCTATTTGTACTATTCAAATGACAAGTTAAAAATTATTCCCATAATTTGTTAAAATGATAATAATTGATGATCGGATGTGTTAGCTACACTCCCCTCTTTGACTGTTATATATATTATTCACTACGAGAACCTTTAAATTATAATTTGGTATTCAGATGTGAATGGTATATGTGAATAAATTTGTTCAAATATAAACAGATCAAATTATACTTAATACTGTCTATGTTCATATGTGAACGATTCCCACATATCTTACCCTATATATATACACACATTTAAGGGGGGATGTTAAAAAGTTATAATACAATTATGAAATAACAAAGTTTTATTCTTTAAAACTTTATATTATGCAGGTTTATATAAGACAAGGACCAATGTTGACAACAGGTAAAAGGTAAAGGTTATTTTCAATATTATTGTTTCTTTTATGCAGGTTTTGAATGAAGATAAAAGTTCAAGGTTTAGTTTGTAACATCTTTTAGTATATATAGATTACGATTTAGGGTTATTAGAAGTATCTTTTTTTGTATGTCTGGAGAAATATCTTTCTCTCTCATCTTTGTTCATCTTGTTCTTTGTAATAATCAAACATCTTGAGTGTTGAGAGTATTTTGTAGTAAGGATAATTTTGTAATAGTTTTAGGTGATTAATACGAAGCTAGTGTTCTTTTGTATTGGTGTTGATTTCTTGACATTATCAGAGCTAGAAAATTTGTGTGGTAGTTTAACAAAAAAAATAAAAATTAAGACGTGGCCTAGTTTAAAAAAAAAAAGAAGTATTTTATGGCTGCCTAAAACCTTATCAAGATCTGTAACAAAGGTAAGTCTACCATTTTCCTGCATTCTTAGCTAAAATTGTTTAGTCATTTTGATAATAATTAATTTTTATAAAATTAATTTTTATAATTTATTCAAAAGACTGGAAAAATTATGGGCAAAGAGAAGTCCTAGAATCAGTACGGGTGAGGGTAAGTTATGAAAAAGACATTTGTAAAATTTATAAGTTATCTTAATGTCCGAACAATTTGAAAAATCTCTTCAGGAATGGTATGATAAATCCCGAGTTGCAGGTCTTGAATACTTAAACCTTGAATTACCAAAACCAAGTCCATCAGTGGTTAAAGAAAATATTTCTTTTTATTGTTTTCATAAAACAAAAACTCAGCATGTTATATCATCAGAAAATTCCCATTTAAATTTTATTACAGATAGTCTATTTTCTTTAGAAAATAATATTAGTAGAGTCTTTGATCAAGTTAATTGTGGTAATAAAGCGTGTCTTAAACATATTCATCAAATTCACCAAACCCTTGAAAACCACGAAGCTCAAATTGAAATCATCAAGAAAAACCAAAATCAAATCCTCAAAAGAATAACCCAACTCAACACAGAAGTCGATAATCACAAACCACTCACTGCCAAGCAAGTTAAAGAACTTGCAGAACAAATAACCAAACAACCAAAGTTAGTTGGGGAAGAATCGTCAAGATCCACAGAAAACCTGAACGAACAGGTTAGAGGAGTTGAAAAGCTTCTCCTGGAAATCAAGCACATACTCATTTCATGAGTGGGTACAGAATTACCCAGCAGACTGAATCTTATCAAGAAGCTTTGCAAGCAGTAGAAAGCGTTGATCCACCAGCAGTTGGATTTACTAAAGTAGACCAAGGAAACGTAACCAACATCTCAAAAATAATCAAGCAGAATAACTTGATTATACAATTATTATCTACAATTGCAGAAGAACACAAGAATACAAAAGAAGAACTTGGAGAAATCAAGAGAGGGATTAGTTCTTTGCTTAAAAACAAAGAAGCAACAGATACCCTTGAAGACGTTGTAAAGAAACTTGAAAATTGGAAGCCTGGTGAAACAAGCAAGCCTTTGGTAGAAAAGAAGAAAGGCCCTTTTTACGTGTTTGAAGACCCAAAGAAGATTTACGAGAAAGAGTGGGAGAAGTCCAAACGAAAATGAATAGATCAGGATCATTAAGGGTTAGAACTGGTAGCAATACTAGTCAGAACCCCCAACCAAGAAGATCAAGTACGAGATTATCGTCAACAAAGTAGAATAAATCACATGGTACAAAGAAGACTACCAAATGTTCTAAGAAGTCGTGGTTACAATAGAAGCCTGGAAAGTCAGATAGATCCAGAAAAAGAACTGGATATCTCAAATAGAAGACGTGCAAATTTGGTTCCTGCTGAAGTTTTGTACGAATCAAGAGGTTGGTCAGAAGCAAGGCACAGAGTTTATCAGCATTATAGTGAAGAAAGGGTGCTAGTTACCGGTGAAGGCCAACAACTAGATATGGGGTTAATTAATGAAACCTCATATAGAGTTCTGGTAAACACTGGTATGCAGCATATCCATATCGGTCTAATAATGATAAGGATACATGCTTTGCATAGAAAGAATGCTCGTACAAATGTTCTTGTGGTCCTCAGAGACACAAGATGGGATGATGATCGAGCAATCATTGGTACCATGGAAGTTGATATGTCTAGAGGCACTCAATTGGTGTACATGGCTCCAGATCTTATGATGGCAGTACATGATTTTTACAATCATATCCAGGTTGCTATTCAAACAAAAGGTTATGAAGGATGGACTGCAGGGGAGTCGAATTTACTAATCACAAGAGCTTTGATTGGAAGAATAACAAATACTAGTGTCACTGGGTTCAGATATAACATACAAGATGTCTCTGACTCCTAAGCTTTTAGTATTTAACGTTTCGCTTAGAGAATAATGGAATGAATACGCTGTTCCCTTCTTTTATTTTTGGGTGGGGGCGGAGATATTAGCTATTGGGCTAGCTGTGAAGAAACTTTCTCCTACGGATACTGGATATTGGCGTTCCTTTATATAGTTTTAAGACGGTCTAACTCTCGAAAGGAATCTTTGGACCATGTACGATAAAAATAAAAGATTAAGAGTCAAAAATAATTTTTTAAATCTTATTTTAATCTAAAGGTTAATATTCCACCAACTTTACTAGTATGCTGTCATCAACTTTAAAGGATCCAGATCCCCATCCACTATGGCTTGCTTCGCATCATGCGTTTCTTGCAAAAAAAAATATTTAATCAATTTTGTCTAGTAAAACTGCTTCTTAGCGTCTTCTGTGGATTTTGGCTTCATTTTGAATAGTTAACTATAAGGTTGTACATTCATGTTTCACAAAATGAAAGTAGACGGTCTTGTATCCAACTATGTTTGGGACTTAGGGTCTGGTACTGAACAGGAAGATGTGTCATGCGTGTGTGGTTCTTCAACCATATTTCAGCTGATTTTGGTTAAGGGACAATACCACGTCAAGATAAGTTTGGATTGGAACCAGCTACGCTTGGTTTGGTTCGAAACAAGATTTCAAAACCATAACCACTATATATACCCTTCATTTTAGCAAATTGTTTGAAGCCAAACTTTCATATATATGAGGCAGTTTACTTCTAGAGCCAAACTTTCATTTGTCATTATTGCTTCTACCAGTCCTGGCTGTTAGGAAGTTGGTGATTTTTGGTTGTATTTGCTAGCCTTTGCGAGTTAACACATGTGTGGCATGGCACAATGTGAACTAATGGGGAATTCATCCACATTACTTGTTTTGTAACGTTTTGGTTGTTATATAAATCATCAGGGTATCCTTTTACCCAAAAAAAATTGTGAAAAGCCATATAGAACATGAATCGTGTGCCGCCTAAGAAGCCACATGCAATCTCTCGGATGCTTGCACAAGTATTTTGCTTAAAAAGATTGGCCTGAGTGCAAAAGTAAATGAAGCTAGACGAGGAACATAATCTTGCTGAATTAAGCCATCAATAGAACCACTTCACGCGAAATATATTTATCGGCAAGATCCATGTTTAAGCTTAGAAAAGCACTTAGTAGGCGCCACAAGACAAAAGAATATTTGCTAAAGAAGTTTGCTAAAAGAAATGTATAGCTTTCGTCTCTAGATACGAATAAAGAAGAGAGATGAAGTTTGCATTTCCGTCTCTGTACATATGCGTCCCTGTACCCCCATCTCCGAGAACGTTCCAGAAGTGATAAGAAATTATGAAGAGTTACATAAAGCCAAAAGGAAAGAAGTTTGGGATACTCTTGGGCAGCCATCAGGAAAGTTTGACTACATGGTCAAATATTCCTCTCCACCAAGTTCAGACATTGATATAAATGAAATTGAGCCAACGGGATGGGGAGGTATATCATTGATACATGTGATAGCAAAACATCCGCAAGGATTTATACGAACAATATACATAGCTCCGCAGAAGCATTAATTGATTTTCTGTGATTCGTTTGTGCATGAACTCCGCGTGACTATAATCTTACCTTGTATCGCAATCATGTGTTTAGTGGAATACAAGCATACTTGAGCTCTATGTACTCTGATTTTGTTTACATGTATATGAGAGAGAAGAGATCCTAACTATTCTATTGTTCGCAAGTATATCACCAATCCATCTTCTGTAATGAAATAGCCTGCCGGAGGACACTAGATATTCCGTACCTCTCGACCTCTGTCCACATTACCATATTGCCAGACACGTCTGTGTAGAGGGTTCTCGCCTGTGTGTCATTTTTCTCGCGCCTATAAAACTTTACTAATCACCGTCCTATTCCTTGCCACTTTAACAACTCTGCAATCCTCCTCTCATAAGGTGCTAATCCAGCTACTTCCCTTATCAAATTCCTCACAAAATGGGTCCTTTTGCTCGTCTTCTGTAGAAACAACACCATTTCTCTATAATCAAACATTAACTCCTCTATAATAGCGTAAGCTTGCGTGAGGGACTAGACAATCTATATACTTTGATGTTAAATGAATTACTAGAATGATCTCCCGCCACAGTATAACCTCAAATTGTTATCTTTGAAGACATCCAACCAAAAAAGACCAATTGAAAATTTGAGCAAAACTAAAACGATGATTGAATATTCGTTTTGAAAGAGATTGTTACAGCTTGGATAATTACGAAGCTAGTGAATAGACAGGTACTTTTTTCATTACCAGTTTTCTTAATCATGACTTACAGTTTACAACTTTACATGCTTCTTTAAGTCCTATAGTTATGTACCAAACACACTCAGACTATAAAAACCATAATCATATTTACTTGAACATTCAAATTTTACAGCTACTTAAGTATAAAACGTATATACTATTGAGGTTTACAGTCGTGTAGCAGATCTATGGCATAAACGTAATCGATGTAAGAAAACTTACGCCTTTCCTGTCAGATGGACGAGGAGCCAACTCCTTCTTAGTCACCACGTGCCCCTTGTTTAATCCTACAAAGAGCCCGGTATTCGGTTGCTTAGGTGCCATAACCTGTTTCATAAACACATGTGAGCCATTTCAATAAATCTTTATTATAAACCCATAAAACTCCCACACTATATCATCACCAACTTCACCATTAAGCATGAAATCACAAAAAGTATACATCATAACAAGACAGAAATAAATGATATTTCAAAACTTAATAAAAAGATCTGATTTTTGTAATAACCCATATAATAAGATAAATCAACACTCAGTGCGAAAATAATACATGGATGATAACATGCACGAAACAGTGTTCTAGATATCTCGCGCATATCTCAAGTGTCAATAGAGATTGTGTGACAAACATTAGATAAATGTTGAATAATGTAGATCTATAGATCAGTTCGAGACATACTAGAACTATGTCAGTAAGCTTAATGTGATGAGAATATGGTGAAGTCACATCTAAGACTTAGAGTCCTCATGTAGCTTAACCATTAAGTTAAAAAGACTATCACGCAGAATGAAATAGAATGCATACAAAATGTGCAAATCTACTACACAGTGATCATCCTCGCACGCATAACCTTAGCTGCTTGTGTTACATAAGTGTGTCAAGCAAACATTAAGAATACATTACAAACCAGCTAGTAAGACCATTAAGTCCTCTCGGAGCTATGTGTGACATTTCGCGCTTTTTGAGAGCTTTAGGACTGTAATGTAATTTTTAAGTAATAGCAAGGACACAAGTGTAGTTTCAGTAAGAAAAGCCCATTGGATTACAGGACATGTATGGAGGGCCCAATACATTTATGAAAAAAATGTTGCCCACCAAAACATGTGCATGTCACGTGATGATCGCTATAACAAATCTAACCAAAATTTTACCAATACATAATATTATTTTTTGTAACAGAGGATTCGTGTGGATTGTATTTGAATCGTGTGGAATATGCTTACTTTTCATTTTTGAAAAAATAAATTCATAAATAAATAAACAACAATTTTCTAACTGTTTTTTGACAGGCAGAAAAAGCTCAATGCTTGGGGAAGCAGTTGACTTAATTTCCAAGGTAATTTCATTGCTAGATTTTTCTTTGTTCGTTATTTTTTTAGTACTGGATTCTTTGGTGTTTCATATTAGAATGTGAATCTCGTATCTTGCTCATCTTTTTGCTCTTTATTTTTTACAAAAAATTTGGGTTATATTTATTTGAACATAAGCCTAAACTGAGTACCTCAAATTTTTATAATGATTATTGTTTCTTGAACAAAAACATTTATAATCTTGAATCTTTGCTTGCTGTTTCTTTGTATACAATAAAATCTTGAAAATTTATACAGCTCCCAGTTGACTACTTTTGAAAACCATTAACAAAAGTTTAGCTTATAAATCTTTGTTCAACTAGATTATCTATACTATATTATAAAGCAAATCCACTTTTCAACTTTCAATTTCAACATGTACATCTATATCTATATCTATATCTATATCTATATCTATACTATGTTATAAAGCAAATCCACTTTTCAACTTTCGATTTCTAACAATGTACATCTATAAAGCAAATCCACTTTTCAACTTTCAACTTTTAATTTCAACAATGTACACACGATAATGTATGATGTATCATACATCAATGCACCACAACTTCCAACTTTCATTTTCATTTCTCTCCTCAAATCTCAACCACTCATTTTTTCTTTCCTCCATAAATCATTTTATTCCTCTAATTCATTCAAAATCTTTTATCTCAAAAACCGTACATCGATAAATTACAAAAATTATATGGGTGTTCATAAAATTTCATGCTCTTTCAATAGAGATGTCATTCGATATACTTTCGACGAATTTTTAAATCCGAGGGCGGAGCCCGTACGGCTAAGTCATTTGGCTATCACACTCTATGATCTATCATACCTATCACACTTTGACCTATCACCCCCACCATCTCACCGCCGCAACGCGCGGGTACTTACTCTCGTATTTTATAATACACAACATTACCGAAGTTTAGCAGCCAAAATTGCCAAAGGTAAGTACTTTTTGAAAAGTTAAATGGTTTAGTACTGAATTTTGGATAAGCAACCCATTATTAGGTCCCTCACAGGCCAGTGCCAGTCCCATTTCCATCAGAAAAGGTAAATCGCGTAAGGGACATTGGGCCAGGATTTGAACGCCTGACCTTCGATTTAGGTTGTATGTCTCGCCACTACTTTACCATTGCAAACTGCACTAAATTGCCCTTTGATTAATTGATCTCGATGGTTTATATGTAAATGCATCTTTTTGTTGCTGACATTTTGTACCTTTGAAGCCACAATGTCAATTGCATGTTGTGTCCCCATTCTCGAATGTGTATACTGTATAGCCTGTGCTCGATGGGCTTGGAAACGATGCCTTCATACTGCAGGCCACGATAGTGAGACATGGGGTGTTGCCACAGCCGATGAATTTGAGCCCGTCCCTAGGCTTTGTCGGTATATTCTTGCAGTATATGAGGATGATCTTAGATGCCCCCTGTGGGAACCTCCAGGTGGATATGGAATCGATCCAAATTTTATAATTGTTAAGAGAACCTATGATGATACTCATGGAAAGGCGCCACCATATTTTTTGTATCTAGATCATGCTCATTGTGATATAGTTATTGCTATTAGGGGACTTAACTTGGCAAGCCACAAAGATTATGCAGTTTTGTTGGATAATAAGTTGGGTCAAAGGAAATTTGATGGTGGTTATGTTCATAACGGATTGTTAAAAGCAGCTGGAGTTGTACTAGATGCAGAAAGTGATACTTTGAAGAAGTTGTTGGAGAGTTATCCGAGCTATACTTTGACTCTAACAGGTCACTCGCTTGGGTCAGGTGTGGCTGCGTTGTTGGCAATGGTGGTGGTGAAAAACCGAGATAAGTTGGGGAATATTGATAGGAAGAGGGTCCGATGCTATTCAATTGCACCTGCCAGATGCATGTCACTGAATTTGGCTGTAAGATATGCGGATATCATCAATTCTGTCGTGCTCCAGGCAAGTTCTTTCTTGATGTTAATGTATTAAGAAAATACTGAAATAATATGCAGGCAAATCAGAGCATTGTCAGCTCTTTTCTAAACTTCTTCACACTCATGAATACACTTTAATTAAATCTTGCTTAAAACAGGATGATTTCTTGCCAAGGACTGCCACGCCATTGGAAGACATTTTTAAATCAGTTTTCTGGTAAGAGATTTTTATTATGATCCCTAATGCCATATATCAAATACAGGCAAAGCCTGAGTAACAGAAAATGGTTTAAAAAAGAAAAAAGGAGAGCATATTATTGTGTGGTTCAACAATTTGCTCATACTGGGTTTTGCTATATTTTTTATCATGAGATTCTTAACTTCTGATAAGTTACAATCCATACCTTAAAAAAAATAGTATCACAACCTTCTTGAATTATAAAAAGTTACAATCGATAACTGAATAAGTGATATCTCTCGTTAAATCCGGCAAAAAAGGAGATGTGGCAAAATGGGTGGGTTGGCCAACCGGTCAAAACAAGTACTTTTGAGCACGGGCCTGGTCAAGTTGGCCCACCAACACAGTGTGTTCCATGTTTTTAATTTTTTAAATGCTTGTGTTAGTATGGCTATGAAACTAAGCAATGTAAAAAGTTAAAGTATCTGAATAGTCTTACACTCTTACTGTGACGTTGGACCTTCCGGCTTGTTTCATTCTTGGCTAAGATTTTTAACTTTACCCAATGGGTCTGTAGGAGAAACGTTAACTTAGATGAGCCTACTTGCCACATCTAACAAAACAGAGAGAAAAGATAGAGTTTTTCCTTGGTAACTTAAACTGATAATTATACTTGGATAGTTTTACCATGGTGAGTGTGATAAGAGCAGAGTTCACAAAGAATACCGTGGGCTCTGACTTTTGAATTTATAGTTATAAAAAGTTTTTTATTCTTCCTAAACAACCCCCCAAAACCATATTGTTTAGTTTATAACAATTACTAATTAGTGCAATACAACGGTTATAGTGTTAAATTTGCGACAAAAACCATATGTCACTTCCTGGGAACTTGAGATATATGGTTTTCAAAAATTGTGATAAACTGATAATCTAGCAAACTGACCACTGTTGGCTCTATATTGTCATATTAAAATAATGATAAAAATTGTGATTCTTGTTTGAACAGTTTACCATGTTTGTTGTGCTTAAGATGCATAAGAGACACATTCACATCGGAGGAGAAGAAAATCAAAGATCCAAGAAGGTTATATGCACCCGGCCGGCTCTATCACATTGTTGAGAGAAAACCTTTCAGGTACAACCTACATTGTTATTTTTGACTTTTGAAATCAATGACATTTCTTTTAGTGTTCATTTGTGAAGAAAATTCTCTACAGGCTTGGAATTATACTTTTCCTGAAATTCTAATAGAACCATATTTTCTGTCTTAAGAGATCTAAGACATCTGACTGGTTGTGACGTAGATGATGGCAATGTTTGTATAGTAGCCAATTATCTTAGACACCCTTTAACAATGACAAATCACTGAACTTAGTGGACTTGCTTCTGTAATGCTAACAGGGAAATGAAGTAATTTCAGTATTTTATAATCTTTTTGAATCGTGGGAAATCAGGGGTCCCTTATTCTGATTCTGCAAATCACTATAGTAGTATAGTTACTTTGAAAACACAATTCCATGCACCCTCCGTGTCGCCTAAACTTCACAACTGTATATTTTTTCAACGTGTATATGTTACTTACTTTTTTTTGGAACAGTATGTAACTTATCTTTTGATTATGATGGTTGCAGATGTGGCAGGTTTCCACCCATTGTAAGAACTGCAGT